>BTSX01000002.1:1075395-1320395 GCA_036245825.1 Pristionchus entomophagus
GTGTGCACTATGTTCCATCCTATCTCTCCTCTCTCTCTCTCTCTCTCCTCTCTCTCTCTCTCTCTCTCTCTCTCTCTCTCTCTCTCTCCTCTCTCTCTCTCATCTCTAGTACGTTTTTTTTTTCTTCTTATCAGGTTTTAGTGTCTTTCAAATCCTTCTCTTTCGCACTTCGATAAAGCACAATCCGTTCACTAACGAACGAACGAGTCCGAACAAATGTTTCGAGCACGAAATTACACGGATCGTCAGTGTAAAGTCTTGCTTGATGTCGAAACAACGCTCGCGACTACGCCCGCTCATTTCGCTTTTCTAATGCAAGACCCACTATTTCGAAGCTGCCGAATTTCCGTTCTCACGATTTGTCGAAACATCTGGACATTCTCAAAGGATAAAAAAAAGCTATTTCTTCGGAATTATTAACAATGAACCTTTCCTGCTATTCTTACTCCACAATTTCTCTTCCGCGACCGAGCATTGATTTTGGCCCATTAGCTTCGCCCACTTTCCTGTAATTCGCATTTACAAACCCAATTTATGCTTACTTCGTCGTTTCCGGCACCACCGTTAATCAAATTCCCGCGATTTTCAGTGATGAGATAATGTCGGGTATTCCACCCAAGCTGTTCCCGTTGCAGCAGCCCAATATGGCGCCGACGACCCTTCACTTCGACCCCAACGACCCCAAGTACACCAGTTGCTGCTGTTGCTGCAAATCGCACGTGTCGGTGAGTTCCTATTCGAATATGCTTTCAATTCTGAAACATTCAAGTTGATTGCTTTAAATTTGCCTAAAGATAGCTTCCAATCAGAAGCAGAAACGCTGATGCACTTAGCAGTCGCGCTTTCTTCTAGTCTAGTCATTGCGTGATGCCCGTGAAATCACTAAAGCTTCTTACTTATCCATTAAAATAATTGATTTTAATTAGTTGATTTGTCCAGTCACTGGCCAAACTGCTCCTCTGCATCTTCCTCTTCATCACGACCGCCGTTGCAGCAGTGGCCATCAAGTGAGCAGAGTATTTATCTGTGATAGCGAATATGTTTTCGATATGTTTCGCAACGCATTTAAGTGATGGAAATAGTTCGAAAAACAATGCGAGAGTGATTGTGTGTCCAAAAATATATCATTCCTTTATTCTTTACTCATTTGCTGGTACTCGACTCTCCTCATTTCGCGTGCTCTGACCATCGCGAGAGCAAAGGAATTGGGGAGAGTCTCGTTTCTGTTGTAACAGCAAGTAAGTGGAGACTGTAGAAATGATATATTTTGGACACACAATCTTTCTCGCATTGTTTCTCGAACCGTTTCCATCACTTCTATGTGTTGTGAAACATATCGAAATCAGAGCAAAGGAATTGGGGAGAGTCTCGTTTCTGTTGTAACAGCAAGTAAGTGGAGACTGTAGAAATGATATATTTTGGACACGCAATCTTTCTCGCATTGTTTCTCGAACCGTTTCCATCACTTCTATGTGTTGTGAAACATATCGAAATCAGAGCAAAGGAATTGGGGAGAGTCTCGTTTCTGTTGTAACAGCAAGTAAGTGGAGACTGTAGAAATGATATATTTTGGACACGCAATCTTTCTCGCATTGTTTCTCGAACCGTTTCCATCACTTCTATGTGTTGTGAAACATATCGAAATCTGCGGGCGTTTGAAACGCGTTTGAAACGCCCGCAGACCTCGTGGAAAAAGAATCGAGTTCCAATTTATAATCACTGATCGAGATCAAGTCCAAATATAGGAGACAGATTCAGATCCATTCCAACTCCAGGGAACACATCTGGTTGCTCGTCCCCATCCCCGTCCTCATCGGAATCATCCTGGCCTTGGCGGCGTTTCGGGACAATCGCACCTGTCTTCTCTTCATCGTCGTCGCACTGGTGAGAACAAGTCATGCAATTTCGTTATGTTTATCTCCATTCTATCTCGCCGGTCAGATAAACTAGAGAGTATGCGAAATGAAGGAAATCAAACTCCGAAATGACATCACTAGTGATAACCACTCCATTTCTAACAATTAGAAGAAATTGCATTTTTAATAGTTCATTCTTCCAATTACTGCTTTTCGAAGGGTTTTCAATCACTTCAACGGTATGTGAGACATATCGAAATCTGCAGATGCTTGAAACACTCAGTATCCTCTTTAACCGAATTGAAAGATCGATCTCCAAATGGGAGCTATTTATTGTAATTTACAAACGGCAAACGCGCAGAAACACTATCCCTTGTAATCGGTTAGGTCACTAACAAATCGCTTTTCATTCATATTTTACACGAATCTGTATCCTTTCAGGGTCTCGGAATCACCGCCCTCGTCGGGTTCATTCTCGCCCTGCTCCTCGCTTTCGTCGTTAACAAAGTCCATGCTGACAGTATGTATTCAGTATTCCGTGACAAACATTTTTCTCCTTTTGCAATCAGACAAATTGTTATCTAGTGTCCTCTCAGATCTGAATGCTTTTGATTGAAACCTCTAATTCTTCAGACATAGTTTTCCAGACGTTAGTTTTGAGCAGAATATAATGGAAACAACTGCATCTTATGTTCCAGACACCAATATCTACGCCGCTTCCATCGTACTGGCAGCAGTAGCAGCGGTACTTCTGGCTTGGATGTTCAAAGTAATTTTGGTACCCCATTTCTTGATCTGGTTCTATCCTAATCTCATATTCCGAGCTTTTGAACGGCTTTTTATCCTTGAACACTTGCAAAGATGAAAGGTTCCAAGTATTCATCCAGTTAATCTCCAGGTGCTTCATTCCTTCTACAAGTTCCTTCGCGATCAAGAACGAGCTGGCGCCGTTCCTTGCGTCTTCGAGATGCGCCTGCCACCCGCGGAAACCGAAGCTGATCCGTACGGTCAATCCGAGGTATGAGGAGCTAGAAAGATTGCAAAAAAACTTGTTGAAATGACGCCGATTGAATATGCTTTTGCCGATTATGAAATATGCGTGAGCAATCCTGTCTAAAAAAACTACCAGTTCACTAGCTCGTTATTGTCATGCACAGGGGGTTATAGGAATTTAAGATTAGCAATCGCCCGTAGCTGAAATCACTGAGCTAATGCATGTCTATTCTTGAAAGATTGGTGAAACAAATAAGCTGAATCTTTTTTTTTTATTTCGGAAAATTTTCACATTCAGGAATGGACCGCAGCTAGGACCAAAGCCACCGCCCACCTGGCATCCCCGCGGGACCGACCCGCCACATCCACAGGTTCCGCAGGTTCCGGGAACCCGGCACCCGGCTCATCGGCGCCGCCGGTCTACCCGGTGTTGGAGCAGACGGAGAATCGGGAGTTCGGCTGGAGGACTGATTAGTACTCGGAGTTAGACAAATTATGATTGTATATTGTTATTTTTTGTGTGTGACTTGCTTATTTTTTCTGCTATGCTTCTCTATGAATCAATAAAATGATGAACTGCTCAAAATTCGTTGCACCCGAGTCATCTTTTCCCAAAAACTTAAATATCATATCAAAACTAGAGCAGAAATAGAGGATCAATCACATGGGGCAACAAACATACCGCTGAGTGTTCCCATCAGAATTTTAAAATGTCATGATATAGTAACTGAGGCTACCTGGAAGAAAGGAAATCCATCGAATAGGTTGATTCTAGCAATAAATTGAGCTTTGGTGTATGTCTCGTACACAAAAGGCTGTAACAAAATCTCAGAATAGCCTACCTAAAGGGGTAGGTGAGAGACTATCGAGAGTAAAGAGTAGCGAGTGTAATGACTTCCGGCCTCTGAGAGATCTCCCGGCCCCCATTATTTTCATTTCGCCCGCACCTTTTGTTTGCCAGATGGAGATACTTTTCGATATCTTTGCTTATTTTTTTCTCTCCCCGTTGATTAACCGTCCTACAGGTCGTCTATTGCTGACCGCTAGGTGTCAAAGGCGCGAAGAAAAATGGCTTTATATTTGTCTCGCACCTACTCAATTACCCCAGCTGTCCCAGATACGTGCCGAATAGAGAAAAAATGTTATAGGGGAGATTATGGGGAGAATGACTAGATGAGCCTAATCAGATATTCGGAAACCCTGCCGAATTCGACGCCCGAGTTAGGCCCTAATGCATAGCCGATGAGGCGGTTGAGCAGAAGTTTCACGTGTATTTAGTTCGCCAGAGCCTCGACTAGACGATTCTCAGGTCTTGTCGGGTAGATTCTCCCCTCACCTTGAACAATAATAAATCTGCGTCGCTTTCTCTTGTGGCGGCACAATAACGGCCATTCAACCACTATTTACCGTTTGTTCTACCCCCCCCCCCCCCCCCCACTCCTCTTCTTTCCACTCTCATATGTAATTCCGCGCTCACTTTACCGTTTTGCTCGACTATGGTTTAGCGGAGACAAGACGAATAGTGTTTTGTTTTGTGCTTTTTTCGTCCGTAGGGACGTCAATGATGGTGATAACTAAATACAAAGTACACTGTTGTTTTTAGTCCATTAATGTGTTCGTAATAATCATGAAAGTCCTTGGCAAATCAGTGCTTCATGTTTATCCTGCTATCCTGCTGAAGCATATCCGAACACTTCGAAAAGATTCCCCACCCATCTCATAAATGATTCCGCTGCTTATTCATTCGTCCTTCCTTCCACACCAATTTCCTCCTTTTCATCGGGAATATGGCCCCGCAGAGGTCACCAATAAAAGCGTGCAGGCGTCCTCCGACTGCCCCGCCAATTCTAATTACTCCACATGCCTAGGCCCTCATATCCGATTCTTCACAGCAGATCTCCGAGAATTCTGCTCCCTTTTTCTGATCAACCAGATTCACGCCTTCGGTGGTCCTGCCTTTCTCTTATTTCCTCTAGATAAAAGCGTATATGTCCTCATATCCGTTGCTCGGCGCGGTTCTTCGGAAATTCCTCCGCAGACGCGGTGTTTCCTGTCCTTGTCGTCTACTGGATCCACTCCTTGCGTGTTCCAGTAGTGCTGTGGCTTAGATTCTCTAGTAATCGCGGGAAACCTCTCGCAGGACAAGTAAGAACTGAAAAGGAGTTTTCTGATCTTTCAGGCCCACTTCTTGGGTGGACCAATTCTTCTCCTTTTCTCCCTTGCTAAATGCGTACTTCATCACCGCACTAATTAGACAGACTTCTGATTTCTTTGTATGTTTTCTAGTGGTGGGAAATAGGAGCTCGACTCTCCTCAATTCGCGCGATCTCTAGTTTTTCTGACCAGCGAGAGTGCACGCGAATTGAGGAGAGTCGAGTTGTTTAGTGTGTTCAATTGTAATGCGAGAAAGGAAAAGGGTAGAGAATGAATGACTGTAAGTGAGCGCGATTTATTCATTCGCCAGAGCGACGAACAGTCTGCTCTGCTTTAGAGTCAGAGCCTGCATTTATTTCCCTAAAAACCCTCCCCGTTCTTATTTCGAGCGCTCGTTTCAACTGTGTTTCAGAGGGTTCAGAAATTCTAGAGCAATTGAGTCGACGCTTGTTTCTCCTCAGATATCAAATACGAACATAACAATAATAAAACGATTGCAGAATGTCCGAGGAAACGGAGCGACTGAGTGACAACAAGAGCGAGAAGAAGGAGGAGGAAGAGGAGGAGGACCAGAGATGCTGCTCCATGTCGGTGGGGATATAACATTATTATTATTATTATTATTATTATTATTGATCACAAGAGGTTTCAATACATGCTTTTCTTACGGTTTCGATGTGCTGTGATGAGGTTTGCCTGTTAAAAGCGATTAACATTTTTCCTTTTCAGAAACTCCGCTCGACCTTCATTCACATCGCCCTGCTCATCACATCAGCAGCGTACATTTTCATCGGTGAATCTAACTTCAAAATTGATCAAACATTCCATATCATACGTTAGAATGGGCTCATTGAAGTTAGGCAGAATGCTGAGGTTCCTTCTCTCGTCGCGGTTTTGCAGACACACCTGGGAGTTTTTTTAAAGCTCAATCTAAACATCTGTGTATTATTAGCATCATTCCCGGTCCGGTTCGTTTCATTCATTATTCGACGAAGAAAACAATTATTAATATCAAAATGAAAAAAAAATAATCAGGCGCCTTAATTTTCGTGCATCTCGAGCGCCCGTATGAAGTGGCCGAGAGGGAGCGAGTGCTTGCCAAGATGGACACTCTCATGCAGGTAGGCGCTATATCTTGAACTACTAGACCAAGAAGAGCCAAATTTCCTAAGAACACAAATATTCTTATTTATCGTGTCAACTGCATAATTCTCTTGTTGGAGTATGCAAAACTGCATCGGCGTAGCTGTTCATGTAATCATATGTGATCCATAGTAACTCGATTAGAGTTTGGATTTTTCATGGACGACAATGGGCTGTAGGTTTGACTGAATCTAATAAAAACACGACAATCACATGTGCAGGACCTCATCTCCAACGTGTCCTCCTCCTCTCTCTCCGACGAGGAGAGGGACTGGCTTCTGGACGAGTACACGAGCGAGATATTCGAGATGATCGACACCCCGCACGGCAGTCACATCTTCGAAGTGAGTAAGGACATTTGAATGCCCAGATTGCGTTTCTAGGTAGAGATACAAATTAAATGAGTATGCTTCAAACACAGCCAAATGTTAATTCTCTTGATTAGAATTATTGTTGTCTCGTGTCATGATAGTATGCTAATAATCATTGAAAGAAGTGTTCGAGCGCTTTTGTCAGGCCGGTGAAACTTACTTTTTCCTATCAGAGATAATCCCTTCTCGCTTCCAGACGCACTTCTCCAACTCGACAGAGAACAAGGACATGTGGACGCTGTCGTCCGCCGTGCTCTTCACCTCGACTACCGTAATCCCCGTCGGTTCGTATTTCAATCAACAACTGGCATTTCATAAAACTATACTCGAATACCGTAATCCCGAGCGGTTGGCAACTGATTTCTCAAAGACTTGATATTTCCAGGCTACGGCTACATTACGCCGATCTCGCCCGTCTCCCGGCTGTTTGTTGTGATATACGGTAGGTGGCCGAGTACGGTAATAAAATGATAATTAATTGATTTACGGAGTACAGAGAGATCTTGCGTAGATCTTCTGCGTAGATCTTCGTAGGTCTTTGCTTTAGGGTTTGATGCCGCTGATTCTTTGAGGTAAGGAGACGTAGATTACATACGAATAACAGAGGAGACAACTATTTTAGCTGATTACGGTAATCGATAATCTCAGGAATGATCGGCATTCCGCTAGTGCTTGTCACGATGGCTGACGCAGGCAAATTCCTGAGCAATTTCATCACGCAATTCTTCACGGTGAGGATTACGGTAGTTGTCCGGTCGAGACCAACTATTTTCAGTCTCTCACGATCCCAACAATGATCTTCCTGTCTCTGCTGGCGATCTACCCCATTATTGGAGGTGAGAATGCCTATTAATGAGAACATGTAGAAAGCAATCGGAACAAAAATAAGTCAGTTGCCGCGAGAACTCAGCCTTTTTATGAAACTTTATTTGGCACGACGATGAGAATTAGTGATGTCGTTTCGTTTTTCGACTATCTTCATTTTTCACACTCTCTCTCGTTTCTCTTACCGGCGAGATGTTCGCAGAATGGAGAGAGACAAAGCCGAAATATCATCCCTAATGAGAATGTGGCGAGGTAATTGCGCAAAATCGATCAATAATGTACTTGTTATCCTGTCGCGCCTTCCCATTATTATTAAAATGGAGCTTTCAGGCGTATTCTTCCACCTGATCACTGATATGACATTGATGGATGCAATATACTTTTCATTGATTTCGATCTTCACGATTGGATTCGGAGATCTGGCGGTGAGATTAATTTATTGTTGGTTACCCCGGAAAACACAGAAACAATAAACGGAGCTGCTCAATTCCATTCTTGTGAAGCTCACGAAACATATCCGAACTGATCTTTGAAACGAAACTTAATCGGAATCGGTCAATCAATTAGTCAATTAATAATCTTTCCTCAGCCGTCGGTGAACGTGATCTACCTCGTGCTCTTTATCGTCTTCGGCGTCATTCTGGTGATTAAAATTATTAAATTATAAAAGTATAAGTATAAATTTCTAACAAAATTTGTTTTCGCATTATCTATCGATTATCAATTTCCGATCGTACCGACTAGCATAATCGAATCAAGGACTATTGAACGTCACGAAGCAGAATAGTTTTAAAACTCATTTATCGATCGCCGAGCCACCGTAATCTTTAACTAATAAGGTTACTGTAGGTGACGATCACGATCGATTTCGTGGCCGCCGAGCTGATCGACCACATCCACTACATGGGCCGACACGTGGGCAAGGCGAGAGAGCTGGCCAGCAAGATGTTCTCGGTGAGCGCAGATTACAGCAGGAATTGGATAATTCAAATTAGGGTCAATAATCGTTTATTGTTCAGATTGTCAAATTACGGTAGATAACTGTAAATACTCGATTATTGATCAGTAATATGATTACCGATTTCAGGGTAGTTTGAAATTGCTACGGATATTGATTTTGAGACAAACAACGAGAGACATATCAAACAGAGGAGCTCGAGTCTCGTTTTGAGGAATATGTGAAACATACATTATCGGACATAAGTCACCGTCCAAAATTTCAAAGTGTTGTAACTTTTGAACCAGATAAGCAATCGGTTTGATGTTTTGGCAGGACACATTAGACCTATTGATGCATTGCCACCGATAGTGACGTCATGCTACGATTTCGCAATATTGCATAGTGATGATGCAATCATATATATGTTCTTCGCTTGTGATTTTAAGGTCATTGGGATTTTTTTCTAAGTCTTCTCTCTTTTTGTGATGATAGAAGGCCTCAGCATCTACCGATTAAAAAATAGTACTCATGGGGCGTTGTCGTACAGAAGCAGAACACAGGTTCAAAATAGGGTCCCGAAAAAGATAATTTCCATTCATTGACGTGCTAGAGACTCGTTCAAAGGCTCAAAATGACCCTTACAATAATTCCTGATTACCCACAAAGTTCGATATTGATATCTCTTAATTTGACCTCAGGGAACGAATTTTTCACTTTTTCAAATAATTTTTTCTTCCTATTTTGGATGATCATAGTTCCAAGGCCGATTTTTGTTCAAATGTATTTTCTAGACAGGGTAGTTGCAAATCCATGGAATATACGATTCCCAACTTTTTAGAGCATTTGGATAACTTTCTCACCCGCGGCAACCGAAAATCAGAGGTCAAAAGATATTGCGAAATCGTAGCATGACGTCACTATCGGTGGCAATGCATCAATAGGTCTAATGTGTCCTGCCAAAACATCAAACCGATTGCTTATCTGGTTCAAAAGTTACAACACTTTGAAATTTTGGACGGTGACTTATGTCCGATACTGTATCTCAATTTTTAGCACTAAAACAATTTCATACGAGAAAATATTTCTCAGCGTGTGCATTCAATTTCTCGAGACGGCATCACGTAAAAACGATAAAGGAGAGGTAACTGAGTGATCATGGTAGATGTTGGACATTCAGTTTCTCGAGACGGCATCACGTAAAAACGATAAAGGAGAGGTAACTGAGTGATCATGGTAGATGTTGGACTGGACTTTGAATTGTGTGATGTGAGAATCGGAAAATGCGGATATAGATCCGGGAAGTAGCCGTTTGCGGTAGTCGTTTATGGTGTTTATGGGGAATCGCCGGCTCCTGTGTCGAAATCATGATCAGCCGAATCATCCTAAAACTATCCTTGACACGTTGTGTGGTGACTTGGCTGATTCCGGCGTCAACACAAGAGCCGGAATACTGTAGGATTGTCGATTCGGTTAGCAATTCTCCCAATTCTGCCCAATCTCTTGCCTGCCTGAGAGATTGTGTGGAACAGAAAGAGACGGAACCGAATCGGCATCACTGACTACGGTATCTCTGGATTACGGTAATTTTCCAGTTGGCGCAGAGTATCAACATGAACCGTGGTCTAACCGTGGGAATGACCCAACTCCATTCGCTGGCGAGATTCGGACTGCTATCGAAGCTGGATGAGAATGCGTTGAAAGTGAGCGATTTGTACAATTTACCGATCACGAAATCAGAATTGATTTGAGCGATCGATACAACTCGTAAAATAATTCTAAAAAGCTGAAAACGTAGAGTGTATGAGCTGTATTCGAAATGATGTAGGCATATTCACCACTAGCTCAACCATTACTTGTCACATCATTTACAGAGAGATATCATGCGTTGAGTGCATATCACGCGTGTCGCCTTAGTGTCGAATAAACGCAGGTACATCAAAAAAGTTGGAAATGAGGTGGAGCCTTTTTTCGATAGCCCTTTTTGTCCCTTACAAGATAGCGTCGAGTTTTGATCGAAATAATCGATCTCAACGACGACATACGTCGCCGAATTTCTGCGATGCCGAAAATGACCATTTTCAAAAGCTTGCCGTTCGTTCTAGAGTGGATTTGATGAAGAGTTTTCAACAGATAAAATGTAGTGAATGTCAAGGAGAACAAGCCTGAACAATTGGCCCAAACAAAACTTTATCAGTATTTTCATAAATCATTTAAAACGATTGATTTTCGCCACATATTCGGGCCAAGGACAAATTTTGTTCCTCTCGATAAAGCTCGAAAAGACGGTTCGAATTGTTACCAGAACATATAGGCAATTTTAGTGCCCGACTAGTCAAAATGGCATCGTAAGCATTTCCCGGAAAATGCGGTCGTGACCTCTCACGGGGCGAGGGAGAGCTAGTGATCTACCCATGTCTCTTTCGTTCTCAATCGATTCCTATGGCTATGTTATGATTGAAAGTGACAGTTTGATATTTCGTCTTTGATTTCAGTATTCAAAACGCTCGCTGTTTTTTTTCAATCCATATGATTCCTTCTGCTTATCACTCTCTAATTGACTCTTTAGATTGTATTAATTATGTTTTAATAATGATATCCGGGTGAAGATCGTATGCGAAAAATATTGCAAAAGGAATTACTTAATTAGGCATCGAACCCCTCATGTCGAATTGAGGCAAAAAGAGTACGCACTGCGCCACGCCGATCACTGGAAGAGAGATTGGAACCCTCGTACTAGACTATGAAAGCGTGAGAACAGTGTTGATCAGCAAGACAGCTCGTGCTCGTCAGAAGTTACAAGTCCACTTTTGACTAGTCGGGCACTAAAATTACCTATATGTTCTGGTAACCATTCGAACCGTCTTTTCGAGCTTTATCGAGAGGAACACAATTTGTCCTTGGCCCGAAAAAGTGGCGAAAATAAATCGTATTAAACGATTTATGAAAATACTAATAAAGTTATAGATGGGCCAATTGTTCCGGCTTGTTCTCCTCGACATGCACTACATTTTATCTGTTGACAACTCTTCACCAAATCCACTCTGGAATGAACGGCAAGCTTTTGAAAATGGTCATTTTCGGCTTCTCAGAATTTCGGCGACGTCATTCATCGTTGAGATCAACAATTTCGAACAAAAAAACTCAAGGGGTATTGAAAGCTGTGTAAAACAACATGGATCAAAATATGTACCAACCACCCCCTGAATTTACTCGAAACTAAGGCGTCACGCGTGATATATCAGACTGAGATTTCAAGCACCCTTTTTATATTATAAAACCTCAGAATGAGCAATACAAAAGCACTCCATGTTGCTCAAGATAGGTGTTGACTTTTTCAGTTATTTGGCGATAGGACATGATTCATGAAATTAGACCATTCATTCGGAATATTCAAGGCGCCCCGAGTCCATCTCGCCTTCGAGCCCTCACTAGATGACATGGACTACATGGACTGTGGAGCTAGTAGGGATATCAGGGCGTCCAGACTGAGTCTGTACAATATTTAAAATTATTACAATTGTAATAATAATGACCATCGATAAAGATGCAACGCATAATGCAACTCTGACCGAATCTATCTTCGAGAGACGATTATCATTCGTTCTCATATATGCTGCTTTTGAGGGCTCTCCACGCATTCATTTGCCTCTGATTCAATAATATGATCCAATAAAATGTCGATAAACCTGCATGAACGTCTCATTTTTTAAACCTTTTACCTTTGGCTGGTATGGCTCATATCCTACGAATGGAGATCCCGCCCTCCTTCCCTCCCTCCCTCCCCCTGGCATGTCCGAGTAGGGCTTGGCCAACAGCAAAATTTTTTAGTGATCGGCTGCGTTCGCGTACATGTTGCAACACTGAGCTTTTCGCTGCTGGGATGCGTACTTCATACAACACGTATGTCTCTGGAATTTCATGGCAGATTAATTCTGTTTTCACAGTGTAACTCAAACTTTGCCAAATAACGATCCAGCGGCAGTTTTGGGAAGAGAAAAGAGATAATTGTTTTAAGATGTTTTAGTCCCGTTCACGAACTTTATCGAACTATTTACAATAAAAAATCAGTGAAATATTATTCGCGTCTTTGTAGTGAGCTATATCATCGCTGCTGTGCTTTCTGAAAAATTAGACTATTTAGTCGTATTTTGAGATCAATTTGGAACGTTTTTTTTCACTTAAAAGCAGAATTATACCCTATGTTCCTCCTCCTTCTTCGCATTGTAACGCATTCTGCCACAGAATAGAGTGAACCAGACAATCTAAACAAGCCATAAAATGAATATTCAACAAATACCATAACCCACCTTGGCGAGGTAGATCAGGCACTCGAGTACGGTAAGCACGGACATGCCGAGGAACAGTCCCATGGTACCGCCCATTCCACCTGGATTATTGATTGGTTAGGTACGGTAACCTTCGATCGATACGTTACTGTACATTTACTAAGGTGAATACGGTGCTCACTGAGTACGGTAGTGATGCTCGCGTCCTGCACTTCAGTGTAGGAAGTGTAGCTCATATCACGAAAGAACACGGCTATCGACAGAAAATTGTCGCTGGAAATCACCTCATTCACTGAGCCATCATTTGATCTATGAAATTAGATTTGCAATAGAGAAGTGCAACGGATGTCCACCGAATAGTTGTCAACGGAAAAGGAGTAGGTTTGAGATATCGACACTGAACTAAATGGATAAGCGTACCGTATGTGCTCCGGTGTCCACGTCTTATTGTATCGGTGCAGAGATGCTACGGTGTCGTTGGAAAAGCCACGACCGTAAGAGTTAGATGTAGTGTACACGTACCTGGAGATGCTCACATCAGGTACGATATGAAAAAAAAATTCTGCGAACTATCATCACAATCTAATATACAATCTAATAGCGGACTAAGCTGCGATAAATTCTCTACTTTCTAATATTGACTGGCTTCTGTTTTTCAATGTGAATGAAACTGTGAATGAGATGTACGAGAAGTTCATTCATCTACTCGAGGATATAATCAAGAAATCTGTCCCTTTGATGAGGATAGATTCAACTGGGAAACCACTGCCTGGTCATATTCATAGACTCTCCAAGAAACGTCACGATGCTTGGATAACGTTTATGAATGACGGAAAACCTTCGTCAAAGAAACGTTTTGAAAAGCTTCATGCGGAATATAACCATGAAGTGACTAAGTACCACCAAAATTACGAGAGAAAAATCATAGACGCTAAAAACCAGAAGAAATTCTATGGTTACATAAAATTGAAACTTTCTAATGCCTGTACTTCTGCTGTAGACTGTCTCGTAGATGAATCAAATCATCAAATTGAGTTGGACAGCGATAAGGCAGAATTACTGGCAGAGACATTCTCAAGGGTTTTCACTAAAGACAATGGTGACACCCCATCTTTTTCTCATGAAAGAGAGAAAGTTTCGAATTTTTATGCTGACCCCTTCTGTCGATTTGAAATTTGTGAGTTTATTGAAAAGTGGAAAGCATTATCGTGTCGAACTCCAGATAATATATCTATGATTTTCATTAAATCAACTGCAGTCCCTCTCTCTGCGGCTCTTGAGATCATTTTTTCGAAAATCGTACGAATTATCCCAAGTTCCTGACCGGTGGCGCTCTTCAACAATAACACCTCTCAAGAAGAAAGCTCCATTTTCAAACCCGTCAAACTACAGACCTGTCTCAATAACAAGCTTCTTCTGTCGTGTAATTGAGAAATGCCTTGCTAAGCAAATGATTGCTGACAGTGAAAGATACGGTCTCTTTCCTGACACGCAGTTCGGCTTTAGAAAAAATCGCTCAGTTGAAACTCAAATGATCGAAGTGGTCAATGAATGGTCAAAAGCGATTGATGAGCACAGATGTGTCGATGTGATATACTTAGACTATGCCAAAGCATTCGACACGGTAAGTCATCCAAAATTGATCCAAAAGTTATCGAAAATGGGATTTCCACTGCTGACCGTGAGATGGATTGAAGAGTACTTATCCCAAAGAGTATTCAAAGTGAGAGTCAAAACGACATTATCTGAATCAAGACCGGTCATTAGTGGGGTCCCACAAGGATCAGTTTTAGGGCCCCTGCAATCTATATACTGCCGATTTATCGCTGCTTATAGACAAGTATGGGTGCAAAAGTTTCACTTTTGCTGACGATCTAAAAATATACCTCGCATTCAAAAAAGACGAGTTGAGTGGTCCTATAAAATTTCAGCATTGCATTGATTCAATTCTGGAGTGGAGCGAAATCTGGCAATTGAGCATTGCTAGAGAGAAGTGCAATGTGCTCCACTTAGGAAATGGAAATACACTGGCGAAGTATTATTTGAATGGAGCTCAAATTGATCCGAAATCTTCAGTTAGAGATCTCGGTATACAAATTGATAATGAATTGACATTCAAAGAATACTTTGACATAGTGATCCAAAAAGCTGCGATCCAGTCCAACCTGATTTTCCGTGGATTCAGCTCCAACAATGCTGCGGTGATGGTTAAAGCATACACTACTTACGTCAGACCTATGGTAGAATTCAGTCCTAGTGTCGCTTTTCCAGTTTTCGATAGAGAAGCAGGTATCCTAGAAAAACTGCGGAACAAAGTAACTAGGCTGATTAGCTACAAATGTTTGGGATACAATTTTGAAAACAGGCCGTCACCAGTTGAACGAAACGAGATGCTCAAACTGACCACGTTGATGTACCGCCGAAAGGTCAATGACTTCAAACTAGTCTATCAAATGCTATTCGGGAATTCAAGATTATCCCGAGTCAGAAACGATTTTCTGGTTCTTTCCAAGTCTAATCTCAGAGGCGCAGTATTTAAAGTGTTTCGAGAAAAATTTCGAACTAAGATTCGCGAGCACAGCTTTGCGAGTAGAGTAGGTAAAATACTATATGAAGTGCTTCGAAAAGGAATGATACCTACAAACTATGCAGAGTTGATGAATATGATGTGTAAGGAGATTGGATGATCTGTGTATGGATGATATCCCTCATTCACTCGCTTACTTACCCCCCTTTCCACACACACACATTCTCTTTGTTCTTCCTGTCCCTACCACCCCCCTCACCCCATTCCCACAACAATACCACCTGTGCGGATAAATCTATTCTATTCTAACTGTGAGAGGGATACTGCGAAATTTCTTCACAATATAATTTATAACTGTGTCTGCTCTGTTGCTTCATCACCGTGTCAAAACTAGAGCCGGACCAAATCTAAAAATAAAAGTTGATTTTATGTTTGGCTGGAATTGCTAAGCTTCTAATTAGATATCTGTGATCAACTCACACTTCGCACTCCGTCGCGCACTCTGAGCAGGCCGGCCACTTGTAGTCCTCGTCCGTTTCTCAAATAGTTTAAAATAACAAATGTATTTATTTAAAAAAAAAATATTTTCTTGGATAAATCTACTAACGATTCAGATTGACGACCACATATTTCTGCACGCATCGGTAGGCCTCGAGGGGAGTGCAGGACCGATAGCCTTCTGAAAGGGTGCAGCACATTACACATACCGTAGTCAATATACTACTATCTTTCGGCCAGACGATTGATAAAATTAACGAAATTTTAAATGATTTTCATGGATTTTGCAATCACATTTCTAAGATGGCAAGTGCAAGCAACAAAAATTTGCAGATTCTGAACTCACGTTTTTCCAGATTGTAGTCCATGGGTGCACAGCCACATCGGTCGACGAAGAACCTCAGACAACATGTCAGAAATTTTACAATTATATCTATTCTATCATAGTAAACTTAAGGAGACCTACCGTATCCATATTCGATATTTGTCATCTACCGCCTGATAACCCACTTCGAGATACATTGTGAGTTGCAGTCGGGCGATTGATACCGTACCCCGGGCAGGGGCTTGTATCCAGTCGGCATACTCTTGATGCACTCGCCCCAGTTGTCCACATCCAGCAAGGAGTGCTGGAAATTATTATCGTGGATCTTGATCCATCGGCCAGGTATGAATGAGAATGATCGTTGTTCTTTCCAGCAGAGATTCCAGCTACACAATTTTTTCTCGACATTTTCTTTAAAAGTACGCTATTATCCCGAATAAACCCTGAGGCAAAAACCAAGGAGATGCCAACATTCGGAGAGCGCTAATTATCAATTTTCCTGTTTTAATTCTTGTTGACTACGGTATATAAGTTTTAAATACCGTAGTCAGAGAGACGCCCGTGTAGATAATGTCGCCGGGAGACACGACGATTCCCTGAGCTTATGGATTTATTTGCAATTGAACGCCTTTGGCTGTAATTGCCCATAGGACTCACTCCCGCCAAAAAGGAATGAAACAAACATCGTGCTCAAGCAACACCGGAGCATCTCAGAAAGACACTTGATATTCGTGGAAAAGCAGAGATGACACCTACACCTACTTTTTACTCTCACGCAGCACAAAAAAGTGAGGTATCAACGACTAAATCTTCCAGCTGCTACTAGGCATTTGAACAGAGAAGCCAATTTGGAAACTCACTGAAACTGATTTGTATTGCCCGTCCCGCCTGGGTCAATTTTCGCAAAAATGCCAATAAAATACCGTGGACGGATTGTACGTCGATGCATCAACTTCCTCAACGTATAATTTAAATCCGTTCTCGAATCGAGTGGTAAAGACGGGCTCGGAGTTGAGAGAATCGTCGATGAGCTCCTCGAGATGAGCATCGAGCACGATTTGTAGTCTGAATTGACTCTTGATTCACAGTTGTATAAACTATAGCGACGTCAGATCTGGAAAATACTCTTGGATTTGAAGCTATCTCGCAGGTTAGAGAAACGAATGAGGAGTTCCGCAAACTTCATAGGAGTTTCCCCGTACATCAAGTACTTGCTCAAACAATCTTCACTGAATACTACAGTAGTGTGCGATAACCAAATAAATATATAATGCGACGATGGGAAAAGGAAGCAACAGCTGACTTACCCTCCCTCCTCCGAGCTCGTGGTCTGTTTCCGCATCCAGACTGTGGGAGATGCTTGCAGATTCAGCACTTGGCAAAGCCCGAGGTCCGTCATTATTGTAGTAGCGTACCTGAAAAAATATCTCATAAATCGACCGTGAGAACATCCAATATCGAAGATCCCAGTCCTTTCCAAAGTAAATCTTTCATCCTGTGCGACCAGTGTGGAGTTTTCCATATTTAACGATGAAAAAGTATCGAGTGCTTTTGAATATCAACAACTTCAAACTATCTAGAACGATGAATGAATGTCATACTGGCAACAGTCGAAGGGCCTTCCGGCAAACGAGCACAGTTTCAGAATTTCGCTGCACTCGAATCCAGCTTCTGCGAAGAAATTGTTGATTGTGAAGTTAGGATTGGCAGCTTGAAATCGGAGAAAGTCGTCGTTCTCCTTAACCAGATCGGCCTCGATATTGCCCCCGAAGATGTTCTGGAATTAAAGAAAATTTAAATAAGGGGTCAAATTATACTGAAGTCCGTATGAAGGATAATATATAGAGCATAACAATGTTGCTGAGTAATTTAACGCGGGAATAAAAAAACTAACCAATACATCCTTGGTGGAAACAATCAAGTATCGAGCTAGATTCTTCGTGAAGAGACCGGTTTGATTGATCTCTGAAGGCAGTGTTGTTGGTAGAGTGAGATATTGATTCGTAAAGGACAAAATGATGCGCCAAAATGAGAAAACTTTTTTCCTGTTTAAAGTATCTAGGGAGTCAAATTAAATCAATTTTTTAATGGAAACTCACTGTCCACATAGCTCTTCTTCATCTGGTTCAAGCTGCACATGGTGACTCGCGGCATTGGCATTCCATCAACGAGGAGGTAATCGTACTGAATTTCAGAATCAATATCAATAAATTTTTTCACTGTTGTCTGCCACAGGAACGCATCTTTTTGGTCAACGCTTATGCCCCAACGTCCTCCTATGACGATAGGGACTACGATTCGTTCCTTGACCAAGTCGACGCCGCCCTGCAGAGTGCGCCTAGAGGGTACACACCAGTGTTATCGGGTGACTTCAACTGTAGAGTATCGAGAGAGCCGGGGAATGAATTTCATATCGGTGATTTCGCCTCACAGTCCCCGAACGCACGCGGCCGCACCTTCACCGAGGCCTGTGTGCGTAACAACCTGCGTGTTTGGAACACCTTCCAAAAGAAAAGATATGGTAGAATCTGGACTTGGCGGTCACCGAACGGCTCCACACTCTCCCAGATAGACTTCATCGCCGCCCCTCCTTCTGCGCGTGTTGTCAACTGTGGAGTAGTTGGACGTTTCGAATTCGACTCCGACCACCGTCTTGTCCAGATGTGTCTTTATCTTCCCCGTAAGGCAAAGCAGAAAAGATGCTGAGAGCTTTACGATTTCGATCGGCGCGCATACTCCGCCAACTCGAATCTACTCGGGTCCCTGCCCCTTGCGCGCCCCACGTCTGCTCCGGAAGCCTACTCGACCATCGTCGCTTTCGCCCAGACCGCTGCAGCCAACTGCTGGAGAAAGCGTCAAGTGCCACCCTGGATCTCGCCCGCCACTCGCCGCCTCATCGCAACTCGTCATCTTCTGCGTGCAACTACTCGTGATGCTGTTTCTTTCTCGATCGCCTGCAAGAATGCCCGTGCCTCACTCTGCGATGACATCCGCCGACGGAAAGAAAAGCAAGCAAATGAAGCAGCAATCATGGGGAGAAGCATCGTCCGCGCTAAGAGAGATCTACACTCAACTAAGACGTCTCGTTCCCGACCCCGTTACTGGAGCGCTATCTCAAGATGCGACGAAGAAGGAAGTCCAGAGTTTCTACAACAATCTCTACTCGCCCGCAGTCGCGCTCCCGCTAGCTGTGCCTCCCTCTACCGAGATTCTTCCACCCTTCCTGGCTGATGAGTGTCGCGATGCGATTTCTCACCTCAAGTGTGGCCATTCCCCTGGCTCTGACAAGGTTCTCCCAGATATGCTCAGTCTATCTCGGAATTACCTTGCTCAACCACTGGCTGATCTACTCAACCACCTTGTGGCCGGAGATCCTGTCCCAGGAGGCCTAGTAGAAGCCATTGTCTCCCTACTGTACAAGAAAGGAGATATGACCAACATCAGCAACTACAGGCCAATCTCACTCCTCTCTGTCACCCTGAAGAGTATAACGCTAGTGATCATGAAGCGAATGGAAGTATGTCTCGATGAGTCGGAGTCCCTCACCCAATCCGGATTCCGAAAAGGGCATTCCACTCTCGACAACTTGCACGCAATCAAGCAACTCGCTGAAAGGTGTCACGAGTACAAGATTCCCCTGTACATTGGATTCGTCGACTTCACCAAGGCCTATGACACAGTGGAGTGGAGCGCTGAATGGCAGGCACTCTGGAAGTCTGGAGTTCACCCAACACTCGTCAATCTCCTTCGTCGAATCTACGAGAACTCATCCACCCTCATCCGAGTGAACGACGAAGTCTCTGTGCAAGTGAGAAGAGGAGTCCGCCAAGGAGACACTCTGTCTCCTCGCCTCTTCAACGCTGTCCTTCGTCTCGCAATGGACGACATCGACTGGGAGATATATTGACGGCCGTCATCTCCGTCATCTGGAGTACGCCGATGACATCGCGATCGTCGCCAAGTCTCGTCCGGAGAACAAGATGATGCTTCAGAAGCTAGTGGAGGCCTGCGCGTGAGTCGGCTTAGAGGTCAACGCTTCCAAGACCGTCCTCCTCACGTCCTGCACGACCACCCGAGCTCCCATCACTATCGACAACCAAGTGTTCCACTTTGCCGACACTGCAACATATCTTGGTGGAAAAATCTCTCTTCCCCTAGATCCTTCGGCTGAATTGGAACATCGGATACGCTTGGGTTGGGCTGCATGGAGCAAGCTACATCATCTGCTCGCTTCACGGATTCTTCCTATGAAGACAAAGAGACGTCTTTTCGACAGCTGCATCCGAACCACCGTACTCTACGGGAACGAAACCTGGTCACTAAGATCAAGCGATAAGGAGCGTCTGGATGTTACACTAAGAAAGATGGAGCGAAGAATGGTCGGAGTGACCCTCAGAGATCGAATGAGAAACGAGAGAATGAGAGAGATCACCAGAGTTCGCGACAGGAACAAGGAGGTCCTCAGAGGCAAAGCAAAATGGGCACTGAAAATCCGGGAAATGCCGACCAATCACTGGACACGCGCGACAACCCTGTGGACGCCCTACAATCGTGCGCGCCCAATTGGCCACCCCAAGACTCGATGGCGCGATGACCTCAGACGTACGATCGGACTCCATTGGTGGAACGCCCTATGAAGAATATGGCCCCATCCTCACCTGAGCATTACTGCCTGATGTGATAAATAATTGAATTAATTGAATTGTGTATAATTAGATAATCAAGATGACCATAACGGGAATACAGCTAAATCTTTTTGCTGTATTCCCGTTGTGGTTAGCATAAATGAAAACCAAACCTCAGAAACGACGGGATGACTAGTGTAGTCCTTGATGATATTGGCCACTTCATAGCACAGATAACCTCCAAGACCGAAGACTACTACCAGCCAGAATAACTGAAGATAATTTTAAGAGATGAATTTGCAACCGTGTGATACTTTGAGTTCATAGTATCATTCTTGGTCAATGCAAAGCTAGTGAGTGTCTGATTACATTTACTTGGGCTAAGTACAAGCTCAATTTGTATCACGAGAGGTGATCCTGTGCATACCCTTCACAATTCAAAGACACAACAATGCAAAAATTGTAGAAAATCTCCCTTCGGAAATGTCGGATATAATGCTCACCCTCGGTAATCCGTTCGCCTCCCAGACGCGCTTCATGCCGTGCATGCACGTCATATCTGCCGTTTTTTTTTCAGAAATTTAGAAATTTTTTTTAAAAGTTTGCAATTAGCACTATCTCGCAGGAGGTGCCTATGTGTCATTCTCGCATCAAATTCAAAATTGCCGTAGAAAGATAACTTCAGAATAACTCCAGAGACTTAGCAACAATTACCAGGCTCTAACCAGGTGTCATGTCTAGAAAAGGTATGATTTTTTTGCCAGGTAAGACAACAAAGCTCACCGCAGAACACGCGTGTCTCCCGGCACCACGCGGCCACCCATCGATTCATCCTCGGTTGGTCTTTAGGAGGAATCGAAGTATTGGGTTCACGCACTGGGATCTTCGGAGGCAGAGAACCGTCCTCGATCCTGCACGGATAATGATCAGCTTGATGCAATCTACAGTATCCTACCTCACAGTAGGATGATCCTTTCCTTCGTTGCTACGATATGATACAATCGGCGTAGGGTACGGTGTCGGGTTGACGCTAGCCATCGTTGAGCTGAAGAAAAACAAGGGTTGCGCACATGGAATGGAAACGGCGTGTTGGTTTGTTTGCATGCAAGTGGAACGCGCAAGCAACTAGAAAATATATGAGTTTCTAGTATGAGTCCTCAGGTTACGGTTGCCCTCATCTTTGATGAAAAATGAATAATATCAAACTCAAAACAGTTGTGTAATCGAACATAGTCTACTTTGAAAGGTGCAATGCCATATGATGCCGTCTATAAGCGCGCAACGGATTTGTTTACTCAAGCTATGTAGAAACAATTGACTAGAAAACAAGGTGGCCAAATGGATTCCGACACTTCTCAATTTGCTCGGGTTTCACGCAGGTCAGAGAAACGAGACAGCGCTCGAATTGAGGAGCGTCTGGTTCGAATTTGACATCATTAGTGTGCAAACTCTAGTAGAGTGCGCGAATGAGTGGGATGTAATCAGGAACAATCTTCGCGCCGCTTTCTGTTAGACAAAAGTCGAGAAGTGGTAAGATCGGCATCAGCGCGGCGTGGTTTACTGGTGTCTCACTTACTCCTGTATGCTACGTGGGAGCGAAAAGTTGGTGTCATCCCCGCCAGTGATGCTAGCTCTCTCCATTCTGCACACTCACTCGCCTGTCTAACCAGCGAGATAGTAGGCGGAATGGAGAGTCGAGACGACCTCCCATCATATCCACGAATATCGAGTGTCTTTGGAAGATGGCAACTTCTGTGTAGGTTCGGCATGATGTTTGTTGTGTTAGGCTGAAACTGATGTGTGCTCAATTTTAGAGGAGGATGGAGGAGGATAAATGTCTTTCCTGAGGGTGCGAGAATCAGTTATGATAAACAACACATGTTAAAGAAGGTTCTCACGAATATCTGAAGATATGAGGTAGATGGGGAAGGCTGTGGGTTTCTCCATTTTACCAATTTCCGCTTGCGATCCTTGCAATTGTGTGCCAATCGGACCTGAAAAGCAGGCTCTAATCCGAAAAGAGGGAAAGAGAGTGGATAATAAAAAAGGCAAATCGAGGATCACTAATAGACCATTCCATTTGTATGCACGGTTGTGAAACGCTTTCTTTTAATTTATCAGACAAGCAAAAACAACAATGGACTAACCTCTTCATTTCAAAAATTCGTTATGCTATTCAATGATGCAGAATAAAGAAGTGACATACTTTTCACTATCTTTTCATCATCCAGTCTCACTTCAAAACCCCTGATGTCCTTCCTACGGGTCTCTTTGTTGTTTTCATTCCCGGTTCCTTGACCTTTCTCATGCTTTCCGCGATACAATGGCTGCTGACGTCGACGCAAACATGTATCGCGATGTTTACAGAGAATGATATTGTGAAAGGGGCTTTGGAATTGCTTAATGTGAAGTCCAATTCGCGCGTGATGATAAAAATACGACGACTCCCTGTCTTGCTTGCTCACAAGATCAATCCTTCTTGTGAGCTCTATCTTTTGGATGTTTATTTCATTGTATCTTCTTACACGGAAACAAATTTCCATCTAAACAGGCCTAACAAGGTGAGCGAATTTTTTTTTCTTCTTTTTTTTCACACTTACCTTATTCGACACATAAGAGGGAGAAGCAAAGCTTACCGAAGCGAAGTTTTCTGCCTCCCAAATTCTTCTGAGCTTCAAATTACCGTGTTCCCCATAAACATATTTACTTCCTTTTTTACTCTATTTCAAGTCGTATTTGTCACACTTTGTACGATACGATCTCTTCAGTCATTTCGGAATGAATCCCATCGATATTTCGACCTCAGTCGCATTGTATTCGTCATTAGTGATTGGTGAAATTTCATTATTCAATGCAAGGAACAACCATCACTGAAATTCATTCAAATGGGTGTTTTTTGCATGAAATTAGCATCAGACAATTTTCAGGCATTCCGATCATTCTTCTCTCTTGGCGCTGTATTGCCATCATGCTAAAGGAGAAATACATAAACAACTCATTCTGCAAGATTTTCGTTCCGTTTCTTATTTCGGTAATCAATTGGATGTTTCAGATAAAAATGAACTGTTTCCTTTACTCGCTCCTCATGCATAACCTACGATTTCCTGGTAAGCACGATTGTCTTCTTAAAAGTGAGATTATTTTAAGGAATCGGCTTGTTCTATACCCATTATCAAGCGATTAGTGATGCCTGGTGGCTACCGATCGAGTCATTTACAGTACGGTAAGAAACGAATCACAAACTGAACAAAATAAAATTTCCAGGCTGTTTCATAGCCTCTCCCTCATGCTTTCTTTTGTTCTGCCTCTGAATCGTGTCACATTTCTGTGCCTGAAGAGGGAGACTAATGAAAAGGTTAGGTGTAGGGCTGTCAGAATAAAGAGTTCGTCTCTTCATTCTGCACAATATCTAGACCGATCGAGTGAGAAGATAGTGTGTGAAATGATCCAATGTGCGACCAAATTGAGAAGATCGATCCCTCCCCCTTTCCCTTTTCTGACCCAACCCCATCTCCCTTCATCACGCATCCTTCCCGTACTCTCATTCTCTTTCTCCTTATCTAGTACATGTTACACTTGTTGAAGCACCTTTAGTGGTGTACGATAAATAAATAAATAAAAAATAAATAAAATGAAGAGGAAAACTCTTCAATCTGACAGCACTAGTTAGGTGTTTCCAAGCTGGTAATAATATTTTTCCTCAGATTTGGCTTAATTTCGTGAAATTGCATCTTCCTCTCATGGTTCTTTGGTGCGGGTTTCTCAATTTTGAGACGCTTATTAACAGGGCGGAATATCAGCAAGGTTTAATTTTTTTTATATTGGGGTGTTCCGAAAGTTCCTGGACTGACTTTCGAAAATTATGTTCTCCATTGCTAGGATATGTATCGAGTCATACTAACCGGTGTTGGGTTAAGCAACCTCTGCCCTTCCGATTTGACTCTTGAGCTATTTAAATGCTCATGTTTAAAAATACATAGCTCAATCATACCAGACCTTATCGAAATCACTCATGCTCAGTTTCTCTTTAACTAAAAGGTAAAAATCACGTTATTGTTTCAAGTGAGTTGTCAGAGGTCAATAAGCGAATTGCACTACACCTCGATCTCCAGAAACGAATTGCATCATCAATATGAAATTTATCATTTTCACTCTCAGATTTCATGCATTTCTGCACTTTAAAAAATATAATGCTGTCGAAGATTAAAAGGCCGTGAATACAATTCATAGCTCTATTTTGTCTTTTTAAAGACAAAATAGAGCTATGAAAAGCTTCGTTTTAAAAAAAACGAAGCTTCTTGAATGAATCAATATGTTCAGTACAATCTGGATGCTTCTCGAATGCGTTTTGGACGCAGCGTGTAATATTTTCATGATCATTCAATTGATTCGAACTCGAAGAGCTGATGATGGCAGGAGTCGATTCGAGTAAGTTTTTCTTTTTTTTTTTAATCTCAGAAAGAAACTAATTGCTGATTTTATCCAGGCTTCAATAGAATTCGAGATGATTCGTTCATCAACCAATAAATTACAGAAAATTTGAGAACGAAAGAGCGAGTGAATCATAATATAGATATTTCTTTTCATAAACGGAACTATGATTTTACGAGTAGTCACGAAGAGAGAAGAGGACATGCTACAGTATAGACAAATATTGATTCTAAGTAGAGTAATATGTGCGGGTTTTCGGCCCGTTTCACGTAGTCGGGGGAAAACCGCTAGTAAGAAAAAATAAAATAAAATCCACTTGCCCTGTCTTAAAATTAATGTAGCCCTCTTTTGGTTCCCGATAAAAGCACTTTCAAGACCAGCACGAGTGTTTGAGGACATTCTTGAAATGCGAACCGCTGTCGAGACCTGGGAATCGTTCCATTCTTGAATAGTGCAATAAGTCTTTGCCATAATAAGTTCTTCGCAAATAATTTTGATGAATAATTGTAGACAATAACATCGTGAAATGAGTGTAGGATTAGTAAATCGTTGGGAAGAACAGTAAACATGTTCACAGTTTGTCTTTCAACTAGTGGGCAATGATTTCCCTTATGCCCGAAGAAAGACGCGACCGCGACGCATGTGAACCAAGCCGCATTCGCGCCAATCTCTACCAAATGAATTGTAAATTTAACGCATTTTGTTCTCAACATTCTCCATTACCATTCTTTGCTGAATATGATGAATATTAAATTAAATGTATGATGAATTCATCTGACCGGACTGCGACCCTCTATTTCGGCAATGAAACGAGTGGTAAAATCACATTTGAAGAGTTTGTCAACAAGCTAACGATAGACCATGTAAGTAATTTTAGTTTAATTCAAAAATTGCAGCCTAGATAGTTTATCAAGCAAATTTTTTCAGAAGATTTTCATCTGTTCAAGTATATTCAACATGCTATATTATTTCTTATAGTTTCCTCAACCGGGAATCAATGTGAGTATATATTTGTATCAATAAAATGTCTTTCAATCCTTTTCGGTCTTTCATTAATTTTTATTCCAGACCCTCCAGATAACGATAAGAGTTCATGCTGGACTACCCATAAACGAGAGGGCGTCAACACTCCGAGTTAGTAATTTTTTTCCGTTTTGTTATTTCAATTAATAAATAATAATTGTTCTAAAATATTGCTATAATTTTATTCAGTGGATTCAAAGAGAGATGATCTGTCACCATATCTTATGCACACTTTCTACTATTGTCGGCGGGAATATACCGTTTAATCTGATTGTGGATGCCAACAATTTCAGATGGAGGCGTGGGTATGCGCAAATTGCATATACAATTAATAACGATACAATTAAAACCGTTGGTTGCATTCTGTTTTTTTGCAGGTATATTATTCGTTTCGATGAAGATATGCAGATATATGATTGACTGGGAGTTCAGTTGCCACTTTGTTTGCTGGCTTGCCTTTGCATTGCAGTTTATATTGTATGGACGATGGATATTTTTCGAGGGCTATAATTTTCTAATGAATAAAGGTTTTGCGTAATTTGTTTTATATATAAATACTATGAAACTATCTAACAATATTCTCGCCAGGTCTTTTCATTCCGAGTGAGTTCAACAACATACTGTCCTGTCAAATCATGTGATAACTAGACTATCAAACGTTTTATAGCTCAGAAAGTGTTCATTCGGTGAGGAATACCAAGGGGGTCGCTTTATCAAGGTTCACCGATGTGTTTGAAGTGATTTGGAGACGCCATGTTTGCGTTATGATTAAGAAATCGATAATTGAGGAATAGAGTTTTGGAGATTCCTGTACATATTTCGAGTGCAAGGGATTCCATGGGAAATTCGAGAAGAATTCGGAGAGAGGAGCGCTAATTGGCTCGGGAATCTCTAAATCATGAAAGGAAGGGTCTGTTGATAATGTTCAACTCAAGATCAAACCGCCAACACACACACCCCTGACTACAAAATTTGTGCCTGAGAGTGTCTTGCCTCTGCTCTGACTATGTTATTTTTTCATTTAGGAATCCTCCTCATTTCGCGTGATATCTCGTTGCTCTGATCGGTTTCGTATTCAATCTTGAGTTTTTCAGCTTTCCGCAACCTCTACTCGTCCGTTTCTACTGCTTCATTCTCATTGTGTAGTGGAACATCAACAACAATGTAATTCCCTCATTTCCCACCCTCTACACCCTTCAAATCCTCTCATCAATCAATAATCCAACCCGTTATCTGTTCTTCTTCGTTTATCATATCTTTGTCTCTTCCTGCCTTTTTTGGCCGACCGTCCTCGACAGGAGCCCCCCCCCCCTCACCCTACCCTTAATCACTCCACCCTCATTTCCCCACTCCATGCAAAATTAGGCTCAACTATGACTCTTCGCTGACTTCATCGTATTTTTTTTTCTTGTTTCCTTCGTAGTGGCCAATTCGAACCCTGTCTGATGTTTTTCTTTCTTGATTATCTTAGATATTATACTGTTGAAAGGCATGGTTTACCCTCCTTGAATCTCTCTGGAATGTGTCCTCTCCAATTGTTCCGAAATGTGATGATAAACTTCTGCATGCATAGTATATTATGCTTTCTCCTTTATAATCCAACATACGATATTTTGTGTGCCACCATTCAGAGAGAATTAGAGGCTCAATGTGATAGAAATGCGATGTTTTTTTTTCCTTTTCAGATTATTTTTCGCGAGATTAAACCATTTTATTCATTTGTTTTAGAAACATTTGAGAGCATAAACACATAAACCCCAAAGTGAAACATAAGTCAACAATAGTGCCGGGTATCACAAATGTGTTAGGAAGGTTATCTACTCCATTGTAGTCTGGTGATTTCACATCATCATGTATTCCAATGCATACGTCTCAAGACGACGTGCATTAAGGCGACGAGCAATCTTTTCGACGTTCCTGCAATGTCCCAACAAAGGTGAAGAAAATAAAAAAATAAATTTTGCAAATGATCAGTGCCCACTTTACCAGGATTAGTTCGGAGCGTTCTTCAAATCAAGAATAACAGCTTTGTTAACAAAAATAATCATATTGGTAGGAACTTACTTGAGATTATCTCTTCTCGAAAAAAAAAAAAGTAAACTCATCTATTGGGGCTTTGATCAGCAAATTACAAAGTTTTTCGAACGCTGTACAATCTCCGACTACAATTTCAAGCATTTCAATGCGAGATGACTCGATTAGGTCATTCAGCCAAATCAGCGGAGATCTTCGCTTCTTCGAGATCTCAGCAGTTTTCCAAATAGAGATCAGGTTGAACAACATATTTGCTAGTCGGCGTGACTGTGATAAGACGGCACTAACAGCACAGGCTACAGTCATGAATTTGAGAATCGGTGCAGGCGAATTGAATTGAGTAACTCTGATCCGCCGATATATTTTCTATGCAAATATTGTTATTTATCGGAATCAAGTTTAACATTTATCTTCCAATACTGCTGAACAAAGTCAAGCTAGTGATGCCAAACCGAGACCTGCCATTCCTCAAATCAGTTGCTCTTTCGTTTCTCGGAAAGAATGCGCGAAATGAGGAGAGTCGGTTTCGATTCGAAATCACTAATTAAAACCACTCACTCTTTCATTAGCACTGTCCTCCTCTGTCCTCTCAAGCCCAAAATGATCAAGAAGCGACACAGGCACTCTCAGTGCGATTACAAGGATTCCGGGGTCTTCAATATGGACAAACATCCGATCAATAGTGATAATTCGTCCCTTGAAATATTCGATCACCAAGGCATTCCATGTGTGTGAAATCTGAAATGAGGGTTTCTGATGTATTATTTGTTTTAACGCTACAAATTCAAGGATTGATTCGTTAACCGCTCTCAGGCATTAACGACGAAATATTTCAACGTGTAAAAAGTAATCCTTATCAATTATATAAGTAATTCATATCAACTCACGAGTCTTACCGGGCGTTCGTCATAGAAATAATGCGTCGAATGATGTCAGCAGGAATTCAATGGATGGTTATTCCATCCGGATAGCCCATTGAGAACCAATAGAGGAGCCTGTGAATCCAAGAGTTGACCGACAATTGGGTTTGATGAAGGATTGAAGAAGTGACTAAGGGAAGAACGGGATGCACCCGGAGGAACGGCTGCTTCCTGGTGTAGGGTGTGCATTCGATCGATATCTCTATTAGAGTTCGAAATACGTGTAATCGTCTCTTCATTTCACACACTCTCTCGCGGCTCAACCATTCTAGAGAGTGTGCGGAATGCAGAGACGATTACCCGTATTTCAAACTCTAATTTCTATAGATTGCTGTCTTCAGATTGTTCTAGACTTGCATTATTATTTCTATGTTGCTAGGTGGTGCGTGAAAAGCGAGGAATTTAATACAATGGCTCGGGAACAATAATATTAGAGAGAATGTGGCTAGTAAATAGGATAAAAGGGTCTTGGCTAGTGGGAACAGACTGGCGGCTATATTGGGACCTAGACAGTCTAGAATACTCTAACAGAGAAACTAGCATGACAACCGCATGCTAGCTCGGCAAGAACAAGACTGCCAACTGAGGCGGGAGGTCCTCAGTAACACACGGCGTAGATACTCAGTTAGAATGCATGTGAAATGACGACGAGCAGTGGCGGGAATATGAACGTTACAGTATATGCACACAGGGTGTTGGGCTGTGTCACACTTATGACTAATGGCTATACACAGCAATTATTACCGGCAGAGACGGGTTATTTGAATAGAACTGAATATCGAGAATAGTGTCATCATCATATGACGCGTGGATTAAGTAATCGCAATAGGAAGCACGTGGATATAACGCGAACGCTCCTCTTTACCATAAAGTTGTAAATTTGGATCACTTTGTTCTTAAATTAATTAAACTTGCCATTATCGAGAATCTGTGTGAGGAGTATTCATATAATGTTGATAATGATACGAACATAGGGAGGGGGACAGAGAACTATTAGTATGGAGGGCATTTGAAGAGATTTGTGAAATCGACTGAGGTTAGTACTTATGCATCATAATGCCGTGGCAAACTTCGATCTGGAGTCATCCAGTCTTCCTATTCTCAACTATTTGGATACAATTCATCCAGAAATGACTGCCTAATCGATTCACAACCCTTCCCTCTGACTGTGTTTCAAGGTTGAATCATGCAACGGAAAAAATAGTGTCTCACTAATATCGAACCAAAAATGATTATTGTATCGGATAGCGAATTTTTACATTTCACGCTTCATCGATGTCATTTCCGCATTGGAAACAGGAAGGCGCGAAAATGATAATTTGAATGTAAAAAGTGTGTATTTATAGAGACAAGTATAAAAAGGCGCCTCGATTCCACCAAAATATCCACCATGCATTTCTCTCCTCTTCTCCTTCTCATTTCGACTGTTGTCGTATATGGAAGGTTCGCCTACATTTATCTGTTACATTTTTCGCTTAGACGGAAACTGACTTTTACAAAGACATTCTTCCTTTAGCGAGTTGGTTGCATTGAAAATGGTCAAATAAGGATCACTTTTCTCAGCCCGACAAGCCTCCTTGCTTGTCTCGATCTCTTACACAAAGTAGTATTCCGCAACTCGACCAAACTCGAAGGGCAGGATCTCGTGAAGTGCTTCTTGGCCATTCCCACTGTACGTTTTCATTGATTGTATTTTCTGGGAGTCTTAGACGATCGATCAATATATTTTCCATGTCATTGAAGTTGATTTTGTAGCTTCGAGACACGGATTTGTCTTTGCCTGAAGACATAGACGTCAAGGACTTTTCAACTGTAGGCTTCAACGAATTCGCCAAGGTAAAACACGATTTTTCAAAAGAATTGTTAAATTATAATCAATTATTTGAGGTCGCGAGAGGCCGCGCAACGCCCAGACAGATCGCTCACCTTCCTCACTCTGGATGGGATATCGTCGCCGCACTTAGGGTAGGTGATTCGAAAACGGGTCTTAAAATATAATTTATCCTAAGCCTTTCACCGGTTACCCATTGACCTGAGAGACACTATTATTTACCTTAGCTACAATAATAGTATCGCGATAAAATAAAAATAATAATAATTTCAGCTCCTGAAAGAGAATGATCGCTCCATTGAAATCCCGCTGAATGTCCCTGTTCTGAGGTAAGCACATTCTGTGCTCTCAGAATGCCATCCAACATATCGTTTGGTTACGGTGGATCAAATCGATAACTGATTATTTTACAGACCCGATTCTTCGTCGACCTTGCCTTGGAAAAGGACCCACTGGCGCCATAAAAATGTTCAGTGAAAGTGTCTCATCTTGATTGCATAAATTAATTCATCCAATGAAATTCGTTTTTCTTCTTCTTCAAAACAAACAAATTATCTATGACAATGGGGCATTTCTGCTTTCACTTCTGCATTTCTGCTTTTTCTCCCTTTCATGATGAGTGGTGAAATCACCTTTCATGTTGAATCACTATGGACCAAATTTCAAATAGGATAATTTTTATTTTATTCTTCACTTGTCGTTTCTCTGAGAGACGATGGTCTCTTTGATTCGCTAAGCATCGAAATCGATCAAATTTTGTGATCCTACATTTGCTCTTTTGCGCATAATCTGGGGCGTGGCTTGATTGTTTCCACGCGAGGGACTCTCACCACGAACGAGACTGAAAAGGATTACCGCGTCGTGTCGATTTAGCATCTTATGCGTTCAGTTTTCAAATCATTGAAAATCCGCTCATTGAGTGTGTGTTAGTGATGACAAAACGAACTCGGCAAGCCGGCTTCGACTCGCATTCAAGCCGGCTTCACCGTTAAAAATGCCGGGTTGAAGCCGGCTTCAAGCCGGCCCGAAAAGCCGATTTGTCATCACTAGTGTGTGCCTCTCTCCCTCTCTCTCCACATATTGTCTGCAATGGTTTCCAAACTGAATCTTTTCAATCTCCAATCGGACATCGTCAGGAGGATCATCGCAGTCGAACAAGAATCAATCGAGAACATCAAACTGGTGAGTATACGCAAGTGATTTCGTTTCGGTTTTTGACACTCTTCATTTAGCACACTATCTCGTTTCTCTGATAGGCGATATAGTGTGCGGAATGGAGCGAGCCAAAACCGAAATTTCATCTCTTGTATACGCATTATTTGAGTATTTGTGAGTGTATTATTGATTACTCATTTTCATAACTAACATAAGTGGGGTTGTATTTGAACTCATTTTTTACAATCATCCCTTTCAGATATCTTCCCGATGGAACGATCTAGCTCTGGAGCATTTCCGTTCTTACAAATACCTTCCAGCGATTAAGTGGTTACGCTGGAGCGCAGAATGCTCTGCACAGACCACTATATCCATTCGTATTTCGGAGAGATATGTGGACTATTTTGGAAAGAACAATTGGGAGATTTCCGCAAAGTTGGACATAGAAAGTGTCAGTTCTATCATTTATTGACGAACTATTAGAATTTAAAATTAGATGATTTCACAATATAAATCAAATAATATTTAAAAATTTCAGAATATTGGTCTTCAATTCAAAAAGAAGTCAAAGAAGTCGAAACTGAAAAATGCAACAAATACTGAAATATTCTGTGGTCGCATGTGTACACTCGGTGTTCGAGCGTTGGGAGAGTTCCACTCTCTCGCATTGCTCACTCGGTGTTCGAGCGTTGGGAGAGTTCCACTCTGAATCCGATGTGATACGTATACAGGCCGGACTCGAAAGTCGATCAGTGGAGTGGAGATAGACGAACTACATTTCAAATATCTGACTATAGTCGACCACACGTGGGTTTATCTACTGAGTGCTCTCTATTTGATTAACTATAATTAATTAGAAACTTGTTAATTTCAGGGCAACCATACTGGAAATGTTGCGTCCTAATCACGTCAATCGTCTTGTTTTTAATGTATCCGACATGATAATAGGTGGGCAGAATAATGTTTTGATCCACTATAACTATCTTTATCATAACTGATGATTCAGAACCAAACACATTCATCCGGGAGGCTGTTCGACGCGTGTCTTCCGTTGATATCGTGGATGACGAAGGCTTAATAATTCAAGTATCGCAGACGATTGTCGACTCTTGTGCGGCGAAATTCCACTGGCTAAAGGCTCAACCGAATATCGCCACTAGTCACGAGACCGAGACAACGAGTGGAGTCTCGTCTAGTGATGTCAACCCAATTATTTTCTATTTTTTCGGCAGACCCAATTACTTGGGATTGGAGCAGGAATTGGGAATTGTTTTGACATCCCTAGTCTCGGCCCTTTCTCATTTATGTCAAGGAGAATAAGCAAGCTGATAAATGAGTGCGAACACCGAGTCGAACAATTTACAAATTGCTAATCATTCATATTGTGTTGCTTTATACATTCTCCATAAACTGTTTCACTCGTTTCGAGAGAATTAACACATGCATGAGTGCATTGTCATCGAACCGGTATTATCTTCTCCGAAGCGTGTCATACTACATTTTTAACACGTAATTCCACTTATAAAAACAATTCAAGTGCCCGCATTCGCAATTCCAGCGAATTGCTCTTCCTCTTCTCCACTACTCCAAAGTCATCAATAAATAGAACGTCCAATAATTTGATACCCGTACCTCTGGCGTGATTCAAAGATTGAATCAATGTAACGGAAAACATATTGTGTTGCTAATAACGTTTTGCTAAAAGTGATGATTGCATTGAGTGTTGACGTTCCACATTTCACGCTACAATGATTTCCTTTCCGAAAGCGAAAAGCGCGAAATCAACTATTTCGATGGAAAAGATGCATTCATTGGAAAATATATAAAAAGGCGCCTATTTCCCTGACAATTATCCATCATGCACTTCTCCCCCCTTCTCCTCCTCACGAGTGCTCTCGTCTATGGAAGGTTGGCGTGACTCACATTATTTATGTTCCGATGTGTCGGATGAAAATAGACTTTCTGATCATTTTTTGTTGTTGATGACGACCCTCGATTAATGATTATTCCAGCCCAACAAGCCCCGATTCCCTCGTAGCTTGTCTCGATCTCTTCCACAAGGTCGTCTTTCACAATGCGTCTGAGCTTGACGTGCAGAATCTAGTGAAGTGCTTCGAGATCATTCCTACCGTGAGTTTTGACATTTTGATCAGAGACAAGTTGTACATTTGCGGGTCGAATTGGTTTGCCTGAGGGCAATCAATCGAACTCAAATGGAGAATATCTGGAACAAACGTTGGAATTTGTCAACAACAAAAAAATTGAACTGTCGAGTTTGAGTGGTCCCTATAAGAATTACGCAGCTAATTATTAATCAATTATCTTATTTTCATAGTCATTGAACTTTAATTGCAGCTTCGAGGCACGGCATTTTCCCTTCCGAAGACCTCGACGTTCAGGAATTCTCAACTGTATGCTTCAATGAATTTGTCAAGGTAAAAACAATTAATTGATCAAGAATTACTATATTTCTTCTTTATACATTTTAATTTACCAGCGGTATCCCCCCGACTACGTCGGGGGATTCCACTGGCGGGGCTCACCGCTTCGCGGTGCGCCGTATTTCGCAATCGCAAAGCGAGAGGGAGAGGGAGGGGAGGCGGTTTTACATGTTTCCGATTTCGCAATCCGGACAAACAAACAGACAGACAGACGTTTGCACTTTATTATATAGTATGGATTGTATTTATTTATATATTAATAATTTGAGGTCGCGAGAGGACGCGCAACACCCACACAAATTGCAAATCTTCCTCACTGCGGATGGGACATCGTCGCCGCCCTGAAGGTAGTGTTTCTCTCCTCAATGCACATACTAACTCACCAGTTGTCGCGTTATTATTTTTTAAGATAAATTAATCGAATTAGTAACACTTCAATGAATAAGAAAAAACATTTCAGCTCCAGCGAGAACAGCGTGAGGATGCTGATTTGAATGCGCCTGTTCCTGTTCTGAGGTAGAAAAAAACATCTTGTAGATAAAGCCAAAGTGCTTTCCAGCGTTTCCGGGGAAAGTTATTCTCTTCAATGCCTTCGTCTGTTCGAGAAAGCCGTGACTGTTCCGGGTAAATCATCGATTGAAGTCGACGGTTTTTCGCCATAACGACCCACTTTTCGCGAGGGGGGAATTAGCCACCTATCACACAATGAAGCCCATGCAATTCTACGCCCAATGGTATGTAGTACAGAAAATTTCATTAAACCTCCACCTCGAAAAAATGGACATGAAACCTAAAAATCCTCGATTTCGGAAGAAAAAAATTGATATATTTTTTCTTTCTTATTTTCATGAGCTCTAATATCGATTTTCGAACTCTGCGCACACAACTAAGTCAGAAACACCTATAGTCAGATTTTTCTGAAAATTATTTTTTTTTCCCACTTTTCATGACCGGGGGGTCATGGTCAATTTGGATTTAGAGGTCGAAATCTGAATATGTCGGATTTTAATTTTACCTTAAATGTCTTAGTGCGTAGAGTTCGAATTTGCAAACTAGAATCCTCGAAAGCTCGTAAGAAAAAAGATATCCTCGAATTACTGTGTTTTATCTGATAATATTGAAGTTTTCGCCTTACCGATCCACTTTGTTCGCGAACGGGGAAATAGTCACTCACCACAAAATGAAGCACATGCAATTCTGCGTCGAACGTTATACGATTCAAAACATTTCACTAAACCTCGCATGAATAAAACTTGGCTCGAATATAGAGAAATTGAATTTTCAAAATTTTAATTTATCTTATTTTCTCCGCTGATTGAGTTGTAAGTAACTTGTCTTGTGTATTTTAGTAGATTTGCTGAATGTGCATTATAAAGTTTGCAAGTTCGTTTCCAAGTCGACTCTAAACCACTTATTTTTAATTTCCACAAAACTTGATTTATTCTAATCAGCGAATCGCTATTGCTCTGGAATCGAAACACTTTGGGGAAACTTTTACCTATCAGACGTTGTCGCAATTCTATTATGACTCTGAGAAAATATTACAAATCGAATTTCTGAAAATTGCAGGCTTTCAGTATTCAGGTTAAGTTTTCACCGTGTCTGGTTTAGTGAAATGATTCACATTGAATCTCGTTGGACGCATGACTATATGGGCGACAACGTCTGATAGGTAAAAGTTTCCCCAAAGTGTTTCGATTCCAGAGCAATAGCGATTCGCTGATTAGAATAAATCAAGTTTTGTGGAAATTAAAGATAAGTGGTTTAGAGTTAAACTATAAGTGTTGCCTGTCAGCCTTACGCGGTTCAATTGCGTATTTTATTTGTCATTTTATTTGATGTTGCAGCTACGAGACACAGCGCTTTCACTGCCAGAAGACGTCGACCTAAAGGAATATTCAACTGTGTGCTTCAGCGATTTCGTCAAGGTGAAACAGATTATTTCAAAACAAAACACTAAACTTATATACCTAATATTTTAATTTGACTTATTATTAAGTTCGCGAGAGGACGCGCAACGCCCAGACAGATCGCGCATCTTCCTCACTGCGGATGGGATGTCGTCGCCGCACTCAAGGTTGGTTCCTCATTTCACAAAACCTACGATTCCTCATTTTTATTTTTATTACGATTTTTTACACGCTGTCTCAACAGTTTCGGCATCCTGAAATAAATCATCATCAATCTTTTTAACAAATCAAAACGAAAACGATGCAATTTCAGCTTCAGCAAGGACAACGTGAGAATGATGGTGCTACTCCTCCGAAAGTCCCAGTTCTCAGGTAAAACAACACTTCACAGGCAGATTTTGAGTGTTTCTGGGGAACGTTTCTCACTTTAATGTCTACGCCTATTCGACCAGACCGTAACTGATCCAGGGAAATCATCGATCGAAGTAGATGCTCTGAATGAGTGTGGAAGAGTTCTTATGAGAAAGGTCAGTTTTTTTCTTGATCTTCCTCCGAATAATATCAGGCCAAACTAGCCGTCGACCGTTTCATCAACATGGCCCTGATGGAGGAGCCCCAACCGACGGTCAAAGCTATCGAAGAGAGTCTAAGAACAACGGAGGAAATGATGACCAGTTGTCTCAGCCAGGTCACCGGGGTAATTATACTAGAGATGAACAATTTAAAATAATCGATAATACAGGTCCTGACCGGATCCGGGAAAGCTCAATCTGGCAGTTTGTTACACTGTGCCGGCTTGTTCATGACTACTGTAGGTTGAGTACGGTAAAATCAATCGATGAGTGATTATTTTCAGACCCGTCTCTTCGTCGACCTTGCCATGGGCCAAGACCCGATGTTGGAGGATAATATTCAATGAAATCAGATTTGCTTCACCTTGTCTGCATAAATTATTTTTATCAATGCATTTTGTTATCTTGTTTTCACTTGATAAAATAAACAAGTCATCTATTTCATGACCAAAATCACTATTTTTTCTTCCTTTTCACACTGTGACTCATCAGTTGTCACATTTGAAATCGTCCAAGAGCGGAATGAGAAGGACAACTAGAGCGACGTGCGCTAGCGAGAAACGCTCGAGCGATCAAGGCTACTCGATTGGTATAGACAGTGTGATAGAAAAACAGTTTAGCATTATTGAATCCGAAAGCATGTTTATGTCGTATAATAATGGACATACAAGTCTATGAAAGCGAATGATGGCCTAGGGAGAACAAAGTTTTTACATCGTCAACTGAATTTACTCTCTCATGCGAGCTACTTGTTCCTACCAGCTCCCTTCATAGTCATTCTGGCCGAGTGGTCTAAGGCGCTGCGTTCAGGTCGCAGTCCACTTCTGTGGGCGCAGGTTCGAATCCTGCGGATGACATAACATTTTGCTCATTTTGCATAATGTAGTAATGTGATTTCGCTTTCTTACGTGAGCTCTTCCATAAAAATTAGATGATATCAGGCATGTACAGAGTTCTTCCGAATCATCCCCGTTATCTCTAAATATAAACAACACAAATGATTCTGAGAAGAGCAAAGTAACAAGCTCATTAGTCTTTAACAATGGATTTTCCATTGTTTCTTTCCAAATTTTCCAAGGCCATGAAAGCTCGCTTTTTTTTTCCATTTCCCATTCTTTTTTAATTTAAGAGACGAAAAAATGGATATTTAAAAACATGCTTGTTTCAATGGCTACGCACAATAGAAGTATGCGTATACTCCATTGATAAATAATAATAAGATTGCTTCACTGATTTTCTGAGAAATTGTGAAAACGTGAGAATTTCGAGATAACGGGAAGATTAGGCAGAGTCTTCATGCCATTCAAGAAATCAACCAGCATATTTCTCTCTTCCATCATATTCACTACTCGGCGATGTTTTCCATTGGATTTCTCGTAGCCAAGACTTCGATCTACACTGTTCCCAATCTGCTGTCCATTGCTGTTTTACTCACGGTGAGGTGCATATTATGTTTTAGACAACGATTTGTCTCCAGATTTCTCGGGCGAGAGAGCTTCGCTCTTCCCCGATATTCCTCTTCATTGGGATGGTTCTTGTGGTGAATTTGGTTCGACTACTGGCGGTTTTCTACCCGCACGATCTTCCGAGCGGCATTCTCGGATTCGAAATTTACAGTATAACCATTTTTTTTAAAATGATTGCGCGACAAGCATTACGAACCTTTCGAGCAAACCCAAATAGCACGCTGAATGTACTAAACAAATCGACTTCAGATGACACCACTGGACTCACGTTATTCGTTGTTGTCCTCAGAGTTTTCGTCCACCGCTTTGTGCTGTTGGCAATGGCAGTTATATATGTATTCCAGACTAGAAGATTCGATATCTATGACAGAATAGCGAGACATCGCAAAGGACTGGGTGAGTGTTCAGATCAACCTAGATGCATACCTGTTCCAGTCTGCTTCCTGGTCTTGGTATCATCTTTCCCTGCATCTATGGCTCTCCTAAGGAAAAATCAAATTGAAAGGTAGGGCGATTTAGACTTGGAGCATTTGGCCTGACCGGATACCGGATTTTGTCCGCTTAAGATTCTCCATGGCGAATCTGGCATGGCATGCAAGCGCCTCCGATCCCAATGACGTCATATTCGTTGCCATCGTAACTGGAATCGACGTAAATTCACTCAATCTTCGGAAACACGTTAAATCATGATTGCAGGTCACAGTTATTGCGGTCGTTTTCATGTCGGGAGTGCTTGTGGCCGCTAAGTTTTGGTCGTTGCGAAAATTTGCAAGAATAGCCACTATTCAAGCATTTCCAGTGAGTTGTAAGGCATACCTAGATTAAATTAACAATTTCATAAGATCAATCAGAAGGGCGAAATTGCCCTGATCGTTGGATTTTACGTTGTTGCCCTCTTCTGCGTTCTACCAGAAACCATATTCCATTTTACAAACTCGTAAGTGCGAGGTCAAAAAGTGCTCAATAAACGGTATATTTGAAGATGGTACTCTTCTGAACAAACGAGAACACAAGACGAAATTGTCGAATGCTTGCTTACACTGATCGAATACTCGAAGTTTCTTATGTATGCATTAAGTTCTTGCAAGTTTAGAAGACACTTTTATGCCACATTTAGTTGTTAATTACCGAAACACGCCCTCTAGAAAATGAACGTGTCCTCCCTCATTAGTACTAATTACCGTTACTTGCCAAAGCCATTCGTTGTTGTTTTATTGGGTTGTGAAGATTGAATAACATTACATGGCTGAGTATCAAACATGTTCGATTTTATTCCCTGAAGTTTTCTAGTGCGATATTCCTATTGAAGCAGCGATGTCTGGATTAGACATGAATTCGAATAAACATGTATTGAGATCATGAAACCAGATGCACCGGGGACTACGGAACAACACACACAAAGTATGTGTCGGTGCACATTTTCAACATTCAATATTATCAACACGAGAGATGCAAGTGATTACGCAAGGAAGATGCTAGCAAGCCCTTTCCTCATTCAGTCTCTAGAAACTTCAAGAGCTCGCAAAGGCAGTATGGAACGACGATTTGAAGTAGAAAAGTGCCGAACCTCAACCGAAGAAGCGTAATGAGCAACTTTCAGTCGAACAAATGAGATGCGAGGATATGATCACAATTAACTCCACCTATTGCACCACCAGAAAAGACATTACATCTGCACTTTTAAAGAAACTATCATACGATACTATCTACAACTGTTCAAATGACATCATGCGCGTCAAAATAAAAGAACCCAGCTAAGGTTTCGCATATTATTTTGCGGGCATTAATTCTTGCTCCGTGTGATTAGTGGTTTCCGTTGGGTTTCGCTAGGCATACTTCTTCAAAATAGAATCTAAGCCGCAATTTTTATTTTATAGAAACACGGAATCCAATCATCTCAGTGGTAGCTGCGTGCACGGCTACAGCCGCTTACTGGCTACAAATCGCAAAATGTCATGCTATTTCCACAAGTTATGCGACACCGGAAAATCAACCTTTCGAAGTTGCAAACATGAAAATCGTGAAAAGTGGAAGCCGGTAGATTGTTCATTAATCTATGAAGCTGGACATTAGGGTTCCCGATTTGGGCCAGGCGGCCCAGGCGGCCTGGCCCAGACTGAAGAAATAGTGCGCGAAAATGAGAGAGTCAGGCCGAATTGCGACCGATTTTCGTGACCAAATGGGCAGGAATGACTCGTTTCGGGAACCCTACTAGACATCTGCCTTTCAATCACGCATTTATCCTCATCTAGACATCTAATCCGCGCAATCACGAGATGGAGTCCAAATAACGAGAATGATGGCCGAATGATAGAAGTCTTCGTGCAGAACTCTATCACAAATGAGTTACGACGACTTGTGAGGGTATTGTGTTGATGAGTGAATGGGGACGATAAAGGCTTATAGACTTCAAGGAACCGAGGAGGAGTCATTAGAAGTCGTTTTTGTTGGGGAGTCTCGAGATTGTCGGGCAGGCTTTAGAGAGAGGAGGGAGGGGAGTTTGCTGCCGAATGGGTGTTAGAGGGCATCTCTCTGATCTTGAGCAGCACCCTTTCCACCTGTAATACTTATACAATTAGTAAGGTAATTATGTAATATTGTTGCAACCTATATTTGATTACAATATCAAACCTATCCAACACCGGCCACTGCTCTCGATCTCTCGTTTCGCTAAGTGGCCCCGATTTTCTTCGGACTCGTTTCGACATCACTAATCCTCTCTAGAGCTGATAAAACAGCATTTCATGCCGGTTGGAAGCCGGCTTCAACTCGGAATTGATAACTGTGAAGCCGTCTTCAACCCCAGTCGAATCAGGCATGCGGAACTCCTTTTGTCATCACAAATCCGCACTTGCTCTTGTGCCTCCTTCATTCAATTCCTTCCGGCATCGACGAGCGCTTGCAGGGACGGGGGAGACACGATCTCGCCATCGGGCGCTCGATTGACGCCGGGATTAAGATCGTCCTGAATGCAGAAATGATGCTCGAAAACTTAACTTTTATTTTTTTTTTAGCTAAAAGAAGACAAAATCCACTGTACTCTGATTCATAGAGCCGCAAAAACAGGGTAAGAGAGATTAATCAATCTTCTAGGGTTTTCTGCGACTCAACAAGAGCAAAATTTCGACGGATATTTTCAAGTCACTTACCATGACGGTTACAATTTCCTTCGTCATTTCGACGAAGAACTTGAGATTCGCCACCAGATCGGCAGAATTCTCCATCCCGAGGCGAGAGTAGGCAGGGCGGGAGGCGGAGGGGGAAAGAAAGAGAGAGGGGGGGGGGGGAGTGAGCGGGATAGAGTGGCAGATGAGGGTACAGGAAGGGAGAGGAGGTGCAACCCATTCCGCCCTTACATTTATCAAAGGACTATCGATATAATTGAGATTCTGACAACAGACGTCGTTGTAAGGTCTTCAAATATTCAAAAAGTGCGCAGAACTATCCTTGGAATCGTCGTCACGAGATCTATTCTTCAAGACAATCCATCATTTTTTGAACGGTTTTCAAGATAAAGATGTTTGTTTCTAGCAGTGTTCATAGTATAGTTATCGACAAACGGGTTGGGAAGGTCGAAAGACAACCGAAAAATAGCCCTAGATTTCGAAGACAATACAATTTTTTTCAATTATCAACTTGATCGGTTGAAAAGGGCGGCCTAACCGCCGGGAACGCATGGGCGGAGACTAGTGGTTGGGGCGCGAGCCTTCTTCTACCATCTTGCAAAACATGGTCAATCGTGGGGCTCGAACCGGGGAGTCGAGACTGGATTGGGTTCTTCAGTCAGACACACTGAAGATCACTATAGATGCTACCGCGCGATCAGTAATGATACCATTCACTATTCCGTATCAAATTGTCCTTCGGGTGGGATCGGAAAGTGTCAAAAACTCAAAGTCGAAAAAGTGCCTTGCTAACATTCAATTTCGATTCCACTAAAGGTAAAAGGTAAAGGACAACCGTTTCTCGAAGCACATTTGTCCTGCGGGTCATACTGCTAGGCCAGTGTATTTGTATTGGGATGATTCAGTCCGCAGCTCCCCATCCTGTTCTTCGGACCTACTTTACCACGTGATCTTGTCACTACCAATTTCCCGTCCCCAATGGGTGGGCGCCTTGGTGTGTCCCATTATTGGTAGAAAATTTGCAAAAACTTGATTGCACAACCAGAAATAGTTGATTTTTCTCATTTGCACATTGTGAATCATCAGGGAGCACGTTTGGAATCGTTTATAGCGTTTGATGTTCTTCTTTGCTTTTCATTCCTCTGAGAAATGAGGGTATTGCTGATTCTCCTTCTCGTCTTCTGCGCGATTTCTGCTGAAGAACCACCTTGCGACGATGATGATGATACGTCGAAAGGTTATTTTTATCATAATTGATTTTTTTTATTTCAAAAGTTGTTTCTAGGAGATCCTCTGTTCGATGATACGCTTAAATTTTTGGTTCTGATTAGTGCCTTTATTTTTTATTACTATTGTTTGCTTTCAGAACGCCATAGCTGCTTCAAGAACCAATTAAAAAGAAGTCGTCCACGGTCTTTCTGTTAGTCGTTATATTTGCATACGCACAATGTTTTCTTCAATTTGTGTAAATATTGAGCATTAAACATATCAGTCTTCAGGATAGTACATCAACATCGATAATAAGCGAGAATACCACCGCAGCATCAACTACTGTTGGCAATAATTTATCCGTGGACGATTCGAGTCTTACTTATGCATGTTGATTTTTCCAATTCAATTCAAAATTCTATCAAAAGCTATCAAAACAGTAGTTTCCAGAATAACACAACGACAACAATGCCTCTTTCGATAAGCAAGACCACTACAAAAATGCCAAACTTCAATTCCAAAAAAGTCGTTCATAATTCATCTGAGAGATGTTTTGCTCACAGCTGCTACTCTTTTTCCATTTCTTCAGATGCTTATTTAGTGCTTGACATATAATTTTTTTAGGATAGCACAACGACAAGAACGAATCTTCCAATAAGGAAGAACACCAAAAAAAAAGCCCAGAATCAATTCCAAAAAAGTCGTTCATAATTCATCTGTGATGAGATGTTTTGCTCCGCAGATTCTACTCCTTTTCTTTAATTCTGATATTAATTGAGTCTTTGAAATATCAGTTTTCAGAATAGCAGAACGACAAGAACGAATATTCCGATAAGCAAGATCACCACAAAAAAGCCCAGAATCACTTCCAAAAAGGACGATCATAATTCATTTGTGAGACGATTTGCATCGCAGATGCTTGTCCTTTTCTTATTTCTGACAATAATTTAGTTTTATGAAATCGTAGTCTTCAGGATAACTCAACTACTTCAACTTCGACAACGACCGTTCTATACGAGACTACCACAATCCCCTCGAATGAAAGCCAATCAAAAGAGAAGTCATTGGCGAATGTTGAAGAGGTTTTAAAAATTCCTATTGAGTTATTTGAAAACGCTTCGATTCACTCGAAGAGAAGTTGTCCCAAAATATCACGATGTTATCCCGCGAAATGAGGCTATTCTTAAAGGTTATGTTAAAAATTGAAAATGCTGAAAAAGATTGATATTTCACAATCTTTTTTTTGCTTTCTAGATATTTCGGGACGGAAACGCTCAATCGAATCAAATAGAAGATGTGTTGTCCGGCAATGTCACCAGTTTATTCGATGAAGTCAGAAAACTATCGAAGGTAGTTGGAACAAAAGTAGTCGAATGCTGTAATTGTATAAATGATTTTCCAGGGGAAAAACAATGACTTGATTCTAACCAAGAATATCGGTGATTTGGTGAAAGAAGTCAAACAGCTATCGATAGAACGAATTCAGTGGAAATCTATTATTGTATCGATTAAATTCAGGCGAAAAACAAAGACAAGACTCTAACCAAGAATATTGCCGATTTAATGAAAGAAGTCAAACAAATATCGAAGGTACATAGTTCTATAAAATGCAGTGGAAATCAATTATTGTATCAATCAATTCACAGGGAAAAAACGGAGATGAGCACCTAAGCAAAAATATCAGCAATTTAATGAACGAAGTAAAGCGAATATCAAAGGTTTGAGAAACTTATTCGAAAACTATTTCAAAATAGAAGAGTACAGAACATGGAATCTCTGCTCAACAAGACCGAGGGAAAGGTGGTAGATGAACCATGGAATAAAGTGATATTGTCACCTTCAAGTATTTCCAATTCCGTCACAACTATTGAAGACAGGGTACGTATATTTTGAATTCAGTTCGCCAATAAAATTCAAATTTTATCTCCCTTGATAGTTTGCAATTCCAGAAAGAGCAGATTCAATCAGTTGTGACGGCGTTCAAAACTGAGCTGCTAAACACTCTAGGAATGAATGAGGTGAGAGAAATTTTTATACAAAACAGTTTATTAACGAGAGAACATTAATTCTATCAATTCTCAGTCTACTCTTCATGCAGCATTGGTTAACTTCGGACGATTTCTCATAACTAATGCGACCGCAACACAAGTTTCCGTTTTGATATTGCTCTTCAACACCTATTTCGCTTTCGCAGGATACAAAATCTGCTTCTGCTCTCGAAAACGAGAAAATTGAAGACTTGAGCAGGCGGATTAAGCGAATCGAGAAGGAGAATGGTTTCGCTAGATTAAGATAGATGAAAGTGACCCAGCATTCTCAGAAGGGAAGACGGCTTTAGCTGATGCTGTCGCAGAAAGAGTCAGCGAGACATTGATCGACTCGGTAAGATCACATGAGAAAGTCAAGAGAATCTAAAGAACTCGTCTAAAAAAGCAATATTTGCTTCAGGGCAAGCTAATGACACTCGTGTCCAAAGTTTTGCGAGAGAATACTCCGAGACCGTCGAGCAACGAATTCAACATCCAGACAATCAACAACTATCAGGCGAACTATCAGTTTGTGAGTTTCAATCCGTCAATCAAACCGTTCTACTCTCAAATGCAGTCACTGGGCAACAAGTATACCGAAATCGGGCCGAATCAGAAATATCAAGAATATTACACGAATGGGAAAACTCTGATAAGGGAAAGATACAGAACATGCTGCGCCAAGTGCATTAAGGTTTCAATATAATTATGTTAATACTTATTTTGTAAATATCGATTCAAATATTAACTTCAGATTTTTGGCCGCTGCTGCAAGGGTTGCTCCCAACTTCTCTGACTTGAGAACATCGTCTAGCTTGTAACGATATATGCTATGATTGGACAATAAATTCTCTACAATCCTATCCTTGCTTCTCATTTACACTACACATATAAAATTGCAATAATCACTGTGAAATTCTGATGCTCAGAACTGTAATCCTCCCTGTCTTCTTCTCTTGACTTGTTCCACGGACTGAGCTCTCTCCCCTCCCCCCTCTCCTTACCTGGAAAGGCAGGGAGGAGCTCTCCCTCCTCCCATTCCCACTCTCCCTATTGTATTGCCGACAAGAAAGAGAGGCGCGGAGGAGCTCTGCCCACACCACCCTTCCCTCCCCCTCGCCTCTACCATACATTCGTGACAAACAGGCAGAGGAGGGGGGTAATCGCGATCACACTCCCTCCCCCCTCCCCTGCCCCTCAGCCGTCAAGGAGATAATAAGTGTCAGGGCAGAGGAACTCCCTCCCCTCCCTCCTCTCCCCCCTCTCCCTCCCCTCCTCCCATCTGCCCCTCCGCCTGCTCGTTGTTTCTTCCCTCTCCCCCCTCCTCCTAAATACTCTTGCCTCCTCCTCCTCCCGCTCCTCTCCCCTAGTGCAGAGAATCAGAGACAAACCACTAGGCGAGAGGGAGGGAGGGAGGAGAGAGTAGACGGGGTAGGGGAGGGGAGAAATCGCGACAAGGGGGAGCTCCTCTGCCCGGACACGTATCTTCGCTGCAATTCTAGGGGGAGAGGTGGAGGGGAAGAGGAGGAGGGGGAGCAGGATTGAGGGGGAGAGCTCCTCTCCCCTGTTTGGCATGCTAGGCGAGGGGGAGTTTAGGTCGAGGCGAGGGGAGCTCCTCCCGGCCAATTGTTGGTGTTTAGGAGGGGAGAGGAGGAGGAGAGGAGAGGGAGAGCTCCGCAGGTCCTATTTAAGGTTGGGAATGGGAGGGGCACCATACCGCGAGTGCTGGATAGGGGAGGAGCTACTCCCCAGATGATCATTATCTTTCCCTCGCTGTATGCCTCAGTGTTCTCTCTTCAGAGCACGATTTACCGACCTATCTTCCTATGCGTTGTCGTCCTATAACTATAACTGCAAATAAATTATGGTAGTTTCATACCGCGTGCTCAATTGCTGCCATAATTGCTTTGATGTTATGATCTCCAGGCTTACATGTGCCCAGAATTGTATTTATTTTGTAGTACAAATACCAATTCAGAATGGAGAACATTGACGAACTGGCGAATCACCTCCAGATGTTCGTTGACATGACGAGGAACATCGGATCCGCAATGGTTAGTGTTGATTTCTTGAATCCAAAGATTAGAATAGTAAGTATCGTACATGCTACGAAAATCAGAACAAGTACCGTAAGTTACGGTGAAATATTCACTTTTTGAATCTTTGCTGATACGCAAAATTACGACTTGCGGTTGTGCTCTTTTTTTCTCTCATGGCCAATTTGCGGTAATCGACACGGATTTGCTCGGTGAAAATTCCTGCAAATCGATATTTGAAACAGGTTTCTTTTATGGTGCGAGTTACGGTAACTCGGTCAAGGTTTATCATTTTAGCTTGCGATTACGCTTAGAGAGGTTCAAGCGTTTTGTTTTTAACTTTGTGATTGTTTTTTCTGATCTGAATTTAAAAAAAAGTGACAAATAACATGATAAAATTAAACGAAAAGGCTTCAATGCGCTTTCGCGAGCTAAAATGATAAACCTTGACCGAGTTACCGTAACTCGCACCATAAAAGAAACCTGTTTCAAATATCGATTTGCAGGAATTTTCACCGAGCAAATCCGTGTCGATTACCGCAAATTGGCCATGAGAGAAAAAAAGAGCACAACCGCAAGTCGTAATTTTGCGTATCAGCAAAGATTCAAAAAGTGAATATTTCACCGTAACTTACGGTACTTGTTCTGATTTTCGTAGCATGTACGATATAATACAAATCATTTGACCAACGTGATTGATGGAAAGGAAGTCTCATTGAGCATCATTTATGATTTCAGGACTAGGAAAGACATGACTGCTATCCTTTTCCGGTTCCTTCCGGAATGACCCTGGTTCTGAAAGTTTTCGGATATCCGAACGGTTACCTCTATTCAGGACCGTCTCCTTCCCGTCATCATTCGGCTTCCCGATGGCCAGATCGTACCTCCCACTCCCCTTCAAGCGCTCAATGACACAGGCAGGGATTGGATGCAGGAGGCAGAGGAACAGGTGATGAGTAGAGGGGTACGGTAGCCTGTTGTTATGGTAGCTGAACAACTTATAGTACGATATCTGGTTAGGGTTACGGTGATTTTCATGCGCACATATAATAGCTAGTGGCGTTACCGAATCGAACAATTCTGTCTCACTACTAAGTACATCTGACAGGAAGTGGCAGCGCTAGTGATGTGAGGGGTTACGGTAGGTGATGGCTACGGAATTTGTCGATTGTGCAGTAGTAATATGGGATCTGTAGAACATTTAGAATGACCTTCTTAAGTCTCTGAATTAGACGAACTACGACATTCTGTGAACTGACTTGCTGAAGGTGGAAAAGGTGCTGCTCGAGATCGACCTGGCTCGCTTCGTCTCCCATCCGGCGACCAATTCTCCGCCGCCTTCTCCATGAATCTGCCATCAAGTCTTTCTATCCCTTCATCACTCAGCGATATTTCTCGATTCAAGTACTAACTAAGAGATAACACCCGCCAATCAGTTCAATGCATCTCATAAGCAAATTTGATTAAATTGTATCACTAATACATCCCGTCTGTATCCTTGTCGTTAATTGGACGTCATCACATGATTGAATAGCATGATAATGAAGCGGATTAACGGGAAAAATCTATATTTATTCATGAATAACAGTTGAATTAACATTTAACACAAAAGGATGCGTGGGATGACTTGTGTTATTTCGATAAGAGCCATTGCAACTCTGTGGAATGGTATTCATACTCTATTATCTCGATAGTTCATTGTCTGAATGAATGGATCTGTGGTTGTCGGAGAAAAAAAGTATCCCCCATAATAACAAGAGAGGTTCAGAAAGTCAATATACTGAGATTGCAGGGATTATTATAACAAGCCGTGTATTTCATCATTAACAAAAATTTGTGAGACCATAAAATATTATTTAGAATAGATGAATCATAAACAAATGTTGCGCTATTCACTCTCATTTTGATCCAGCACGTAGTAATTCGCTTGCGCATTCAGCTTGAGGTAGTAGTCGTAGTCATCTTGATGTGTCTGAATAACAAAGCTTATCAGTAGAGTCTGATAGAAAGATACGGAAGATTCAGAATCTACACATAATCGTAGTATGATACCAAGTTTTGATATTTTAGATTATTTTGCTTTGAAAATCAAAGGAACTCACCTCTTCCAGCAACTCCCCGAGTTGTTTTCTAAGCAAAGTAAATGTCGGCCTGTCTGATGGCTGTTCGGCCCAGCAATTGCACATCATTTGAAACCTGTGAAAATATTTTTTTTAAATAATAAATAAATTGCGAATACAAAACGTTGATTAACTGATCATCCGATAGGCATAACATATAGAACCAAACAGTTAGAGGAGGATAGTTTTCATGAGTGACGAAAGATGCTCACAGGCTCTCACTGCAGTTGTCCGGTCGATCCATCCTCTCGCCTCGCTTGAGTCGAGTCAAGAGCTATTTCAATGATATAAAAACAATTAAATGATTTATGCGCGCAAACCTCGGAAGCCGGCCAACCGGCATACGGCGTTCCTCCTAGAGTGACGATTTCGAACAGCAGAATACCGTACGACCATCTGAATTAATACTTAAGTTGTCTCATTTTGCGCATATTTCGAAAATACACATCAGTTGCAGTTGAGAAGTAATAGTTGTCGATTGCTTCAGGAGACATCCATTTTAGAGGTAGTTTCCTGCCCTGAAAAAAAATCATTAATTTCAAAATAAAACATCTAAGAAATGGAGTTATTGTCCTAGAAGTTGACCTGAGCGTGATAGTTCTCATCTTCTCTTCCAATAGCTCGACCGAGCCCGAAATCTCCAATTTTGCACGATTCTTGCTGATCTACCAAGACGTTTCTGGCTGCAACGTCTCTGTGGATGAAACCTTGCGAGGTCAGGTATTCCTGATATTGCAAATATTATTATTATTTTGAAAAAATAGTCCTTACCAATCCGTACGCGATCTGGATAGAAAACATCAATTGTTTCTTGATGGTAATTATCTTTCCAGATTCGGTGTCATCAGGGTGTTCTAGCATGTGCCTTCTCCTGCGGGGCGAATTAATAATGCCTTTCATGACCATGAAAGATCGTGAATGAAATATTTTGAATTTGCAGGATACCTTCTTGAGCCCATTGTGATCAAAACGATTTTCATCAACACTCATCATGCGGAATGTCGCACATATTTATAGAAAAATCAAAGGGTAGTACCGATCACGCAAAAACTCCAGTAGATCTCCATTCGCACAATATTCGCAGATTAGGAGAATAGGTTGACTCACGGTTACGCACGCCAACATATTCACTGAAAATAATTTCCAATTCTGTGCGAAATGCTGATTTTACCAAGACGTTCGTGATATCCGATCTTCTTCATGAGATCTATCTCAGCGAGAAATTCAGTCTCTGTCTTCAGGTCAGCGTTTTCTGAACATTTGATGCTTATGAAGAAAAAAAATAAACTTCAAACCATGCAGCATTTTAACAGCCACAGAATCATTGCTGTTTGCCAATGCTGATAGCTCAACAATCGATCTTCCCATTCCAGAAGGAATGTTTTTAGCAAGAACGTGACCTGAAATAAGTCAAAAATACAACATTCTAGTCTCCAAATCGGGCAGATTTGGGGACATCTCACCCAAAGAAAATTTTTCTTGCATTTATCGTTCATATTTATGAGGATGCAATCACTCAGTGACTATCACAGAATGAAAACAAACCGAGAAAGACATTTCCGAAAGCGCCTTCTCCAAGCTTATGCGTATAGTCAATTCTGACGAATTTTCGTTCGATCTCCCAATCATTGTCAGCCAGCTCATTGTATCGAGGTGATTGTGTTTTTTGAGCTATTTGTTCCTCAAAATATCAATTACGTTGAACAAAATGGGTAAGCGATACCTCAACAACTTTAGCTTTAAGAGATTGAATACGTCTTCGGCCTATCAGGATTATTCCGATAAAACTTGCGCAGAAAATAATAACGCACACGCTAATCAAAATAATCGCCCAGAGAGGTAGTTTCGAACTTGTACTTGGTTCAAATTCTTTGTCGACACTGAATCAGAGGTGACATCATGTATATAATTAGTTAATATTATCGGTTATTTTTCAGGGTTTTAATTTATTTATTTTTATATTTTTTGTATTGTATTTTTTGTATTGTAGTTTGTAAGTGTACCTTCTCGCGCAAATACAAAAGTCAAAGCCAATCTCTGGTCCGAATGTTCGCCAGTATTTGCTAGTATCAACTGCGATATTGTTCGAGCTAGGGCACGACGGACCTGATATACACAGATTTACGATGATCTCTACTTTAAAACCTGGATTTTCGTAGAAATGAGAATATTCGAGAGATTGGCCATCCTGCCATACCCAAAACTCGTCATCTGACGTGGCAAGGTATTTTAGAATCTTTCTTGAAGATGGACACTCACTACTGTCGCATATGAGTCCGATCCATATGCTATCTGTTGCTAAATGCATATTGGCAAACTTGAATAGATTTATGTTGACCTGAAGTCAAATTGCTGAATATTTTGTAAAAATTTCTTGCGAAGATCGAAGACTGATTATCCTCGCTCCGAATTATTTCTAATATTTCAGGAAAATTTTCGACTTTGCGAAAATGGGAAATTTTCGCACTACAAATAACTATCTTACTTCCTCTGAATTTACAATGGGTAGCGTGGCATTCATAGATTCACAGACAGCTGTAGCGTCCTGTCAAACCACCGATATTACGGTCAATCGTCTTTTAGAAAAATCACTCCCTTCTCCCCCCCCCCCCTGTTCTTAACTTACTGAGAAGTTATACCCTCGGAGCGGAAGAAGCGGCCATACAATGTTGTAGCACCAATGCTGGTCACTGCTCGGCACTAGTAAGTAGCCGTCCGGACACTCGATCGATGATGCTGAAGATATTATGTTATCTGTTTTTAAATGTTATTTGTATTTATCATACACCACTAATGGTGAATCAACCAGTGCATAATATTGTAGATAAACAAGGTAAACATGTGAATGCTATCACGCTGATAGTTTTCCTAATCGAGAATCACACTTTAATAAAGAGAATAGAGAACGGAAAATATATATTCTCAAAATTACCATCCCAATCAGAGATGTCTATCTCAATGTTGACGTAATCATTATTTCGCCAGACCTCAGAATCGTTCAATAATGTTGGAAGCCAGCGAATCTAAAGATCTCGGTTTCATCTGTGATTTTCAAATTGTTACCTATCAGATTCAACATTTCATCAATTTCGTTTGACGTTAAATAAGGTAAATAAATTTTAAAACGTCACTTCGAAATAATCTGTGTAGAAGTTTTCCGAATACGTGCCGTTGCAAAAACTAGAATAGGCTATTGTATTCAAGATAATGCGAGTTTTTGATTTGATAATATCTGCTCACGGATCAATTTTGCCGTTGAACGTTTTCATTAGTCCTACATTTCCCGTGTTTTCCGAGTCGAATGTGAGATCCATATGCACTGCTACGTTGGTTTTCTCTCTGAAATTCGAAAAAAAAATCAAACAAAGGCATGCTCCATGATTGAAAAACCCAATCGGCATATTTTCGTTTCCTTTTTTATTCAGTATCCAGGGAATAACTTTTGAAAACTGCTAAATATTTTTTTAAAATGTTTTGAGCGAAACCTACGTTTTTAAAACCTTTCAGTCAGAGTTTTTTTTTAAAGCAAAAGATTTTTTAAAATGAACATACCTGTCTCCGATGATGAGGTAGGCGACACATGCGATTCCTTCACATATGCGATTCTGTAGATTGTTGCTTCGGCCGCTGACGAATACAGCGATTTTATCATGACCGAACACGTTCACCGCTGAAAAACTTAGGAAACTATTTTACGTTTATCCTCCGGTTCTCGAAATTATTATTTCGTTATCCGCAAATGATGATCGGGGCTACCACTAACGTACACAATTATGGTCAACTGTACCTTAGGAAACCATAAATATATACAGGAGGTGTAATACTGACCTCCGTTGCTGTTAGTTTGGCTGGAAAAGAGTAGTAAGAGGGAGCATGAAGGGTCAACGCCGATTGTAATGACATTTTCAAAGGTCCAGATCCAGTCCGGCATCGATTGACATATGAAATTCATCGTTTTTTTCTATAGTTGTAATATCAATAATCTTTGAGGACATCCAAAAGCAATGATTTTGGATAACTTTTCTATGGTGGTTGCTGTATTGTGATCCTAGTGGGAAACGTCATCTCATCAACTTACGGCCAAGATTGCATCGGATAGCGTTCTTCCTCCTCTCCACTGCCTGCGCCCGAATAGATAGTCACCGTTCCTTCTCCACTCACAGCCTTCTTGTTGAACCACATTCCTACTTGAGGCGATATGAAGATTCCCGAAAGTTCTTCCGAATCATAGGCGAATGTATCAGTCTGAATCGGGAATAATGAATTAGGAATACTGATTATTTTCCATTGTGAAATGTGCCAACGGTGATTAGGTACTGGAGATGCAGGATTTCCGGAAAGATGAAGCTAGAGAAATTCTACCGCAGAATTACATATCTCACGACATAAATATATTTGTTATCAATGATTGTATTTGACTTATCTTTGTTTTGACGTCGTAATAGTCAATTATATCGCTGTTAAAGATTAGTGTAAATTCTTCGTCACAATTTAGAATGGAGTCATTGCCGATTACTTTCCACGGGTACCCAATGGGGTTTGGATTCGACAGAATTGACTGATCCCCAACAATTTTAGCGAAGCTGTAAATTTGTAAAATCATATTTATAATAAGTACAGGAATGATTCCAAACCTTACAATGTCGGTAGTCCCGGCTTGCACAAAAATGTTATTAAGTAGGTCAACATTTTTGAACTAAAAATAATCATAACAAGTTGAAGTGATAGTTCCTGGAATTTACGTGTTCCTGAGTAGAAACGGTCGCGAAAGTCGTGGGGTATTCAAGGTTCGAATTCATGAGCTGAACAAATGATAAATTTTTGAATTTGCATTTAAAAATAATACAAACTTACTTTGTATAGCACTTCTTCGCATGAAAATACGAAACAGTCCATGCCTAGCACAATAAACAAAACAAATAGAGGAACGAATCGCATCCCGAACATTAATCTTTGAGTCAATCAGCTATTAATCATGTAACAATCTGAATGACGATAATTGCAAACTATTGACGATATGTACATGACACCGGTTCATTGGTACGTTCAACGAGAATTTTGATGAAAAAACAACATTCAAACAAAACAATCGATTGAAAGTTCACATCTTGCAATCACATCTTGCTTTCATCACAGAATTGCCGCGTCATATCTCGATTTATCGTTCTCTTCATTTTCCTTGCTTTTGCGGCTCTCTCAATCTCTCTCCCACTCTGAGTGCTTCCTACACGGGTGTTAACGGCGGATTAAAGGAATGACGGTGTGAAGGTTGATAAGCAGGTGTGAATACAGGGATCCAAGATAAGCATTATGTACCCAGAGCAGTGTCGACTCAGAATTATGTCTGGCATACAATTCAAAACCATGTGTTGTTTTGCTCATCATCTAACACATTCATCTACCAAAAGCTCATCGAACAAGAGAAGTCTTTACTCCTATAGATAATGATCTATGCCTACAAAATAGTGTGAAAACTGTAATATCGCATGACTCACGATGGGTACCGATTTTCATCCTCTGTATCGTGCACAGAATTATTATATATTCTTATTAACGAGTTCATCAATCGGCTACAGCACACAACCAGCTGTTGCTGACAACTCATACATCCAGTATTCAGATTAAAGAATGTGCTTTTTCGGGATCAAGAATCAGAATCTTCAGCAATCTCCGTCATAAATTACTCTCAGTGCGAGTAGAAGTATGAGCGACCATTGTTACTCAGGAAAACCGAAAAGAAAAGAAAAAAATAAGACTAAAACTATTTCAAATTCGATCGCTAGTGACTCAGCACGTACAAGGGAGAATATCAACAGACAGCTTTTCGAGAGCGGACAGTGGCTAGAGCGATCAGGCTGCCTGAGTAGGAGAGAGTGTAGAGAGCGCAGACAACAACAGACGCAGAGGAGCGAGGAGCGAGTATTTTACTACAGAACGTGTATACCTTTATTCTTCATTGATGTTTCTTTTTTTGGCATTTTGCCCATGACCTCTCTAGCTCCGTTTCTGAAACGCTGTGGAGCAATGCCTTATTGTTTTTGTTCGTTTTCTGCCAAAAGAAGCACGACTTTCATTGAATGAATTAATTTATGCAATCAATGTGAAATACTTTCACGGAACATTTTATGGCATCAGTGGGTCCTTGTCCATGGCAAGATCAACGAAGAAGCGGGTCTGGAAAATAATCAGTTATCGATTGGATCTACCGTAATCTACCGTAAACATGATGACGCCGCCACAGTGCTCAATACTGCCCATCCATCCCTCACTGGACTCTTCGGCCTTCTCGGATCCGCTTAGGACCTGGATTATTGATTTGTTTTGGTTAAAAAAAAGATTAAAATACCCCGGTGATGTGACCGATGCACTTATCCACCGTGTCTGCCATTCCATCGATACCATCTTCGATCTTTTTCATCGACGGATAGTCATCGTTTTCCAGAGAAAGCTTGGCAGGCGATCGACAGCGTATTTGGCCTGATATTATTACTCTTATTTTCATATTTTTTTTCATTTTCATTCTAATAATCCGAGGAAAACAAAGAAAAAAAACTTACCTTTCTCAGCAGAACTCTCGTTCAGAGCATCGACTTCAATATCGGATTTATCTCCATTCACTGATTGTTCGAAGAGACGGAGGCATTGAAGAGAATAACGTTCACCGGAGACGCTGGGCGTAATGGGCATGGTGTCTGACTGACATGCCGACGCAGGCAGGTTCGACTCCCGCCCGCAGGTCTCTCTCGCCGTTCAGAAAGATGATAGAGAACGGGAAATGGGCATGGTGTCTGACTGAAACTTTTTCTTTTCTTCTCAGTGTGAATAGTCGGGATATCCGCCTCCGTGACGACTCTCCATCTCGATAATGTGTTAGCGGTGAAAGAATTACTCGAAAAAGTTATACTCGAAAAACCTCGAAAAACTGCAAAAATCGCAGGGTTATTGAACAAAAATGAGCCCTACTTTTGTTCCCTTCTTCGATTCCTCTAATTTTTGGATATGTTTGAGGTACATATAGATGCTTCGAAACGTATATGAGCGCTTGTTGGGGACATTCCGTTTTGGAAAGTTACACAACGTTATCAGAAAACCGACCGCCCCGATCTTGCGCAGGGACGTGGATTGACATTGTCAACATAAAAAATGTTACACACTGCCTCCTAACTCGAATACTTTTTTGAAAAAATCTCTAGCATTATATTAAAGCGAGTTATGGCTGTTTTCCTGAGGCAATTTTGATCGTAAATTTCATAGAGTCCGTACTTTGACATAACAATACTCGAAGATGAGACCTGATATCAAAAATCGGCAAAAACAGTTTGAAAGAGCATCATTCGAAGTACTTACTTCTCACTTTCTATCGGGATTGGAAAAACTTTTTTCCTACCGCCGCGGGGTAGTCGAATATCTCGCGATTTGTCTCATTTGAGTATATATATTTGATAAGGATTACTGTCTTACACATTGCAAAACTTCGTCGTTAATGCCTGAGAGCGGTTAACGAATCAATCCTTGAATTTGTAGCGTTAGAAACAATTTATACATGAGAAACCCTCATTTCAGATTTCTCCTACGTGGAATGCCTTGGTGATGGAAAACCTCAAGGGGCGCATTATCACTATTGGTGATATGGATGTCCATGTTGAAGGCAGCGGTAACCTTGTAATCTGCCTGAAAGTACCTGCGACGGTTCTTGATCATTTTGGGATTCATGAGGGGGACACAGACAGGTTTGATGAAATGGTGAGTGGTTTATTTAGTGATGTCGAATTGAGACCGTTTCTCCTAATTTCGCGTATTCCTTCACGAAATAGCACGGTAAAAAAGTAAAGAAATTTCTCGATTACACATCACAAGTGTGACTTTGTGCAGTAGTAGTGGAAGAGGAATGTTAGGAGTGATTCCGATAAATAACAATATTTGAATGGAGACAACTTCGGCGGATCAGAGTCGTGCCTCAATTCAATTCGCCTGGACCAATTCTCAAATTCATGACTGTAGTATGTGCTGTTATTTCCGTCTTATCACAGTAACAACGACTAACAAATATGTGCTTCAACCTGATATCTATTTGGAAAACTGCTGAGACCTCGAAGAACCGAAGAACATGGGAGCAAGACCCGCTCATTGAGCTTATTGGGCTAATCGAGCCATCTCGCATTAAAAAGCTTTAAATTTGGATCGGAAACATCAAGTCGTTCGAATCACTTTGTAATTTACTGATCAATGCCCGAATTGGTCGTTTGACTTTGATTACGTTGAGAAAAAATATCGAGTGAGTTCCATCCGACATTAATACATTAAAAAAAACATTCTTGTCATTCTTGACTTGACTAATGGGCCGATCTAATCCGGGAAAAATTGGGCTTTTCAAAAAATAGTCTTACAGATAGGTGTCTTCACCTCTGACATGACATTGCAGGAACGTCGAGAATCAGGCTCGCCGCCTTAATACGCGTCATCTTGAGGTGAGCGCTGCGGAAAACCTGATGATGTGAAATCAACTGACTGAAATGGAGACGAGAACTTTCCTAACATCCTTGCGACACGGCACTTTCGTTGACTTACGTTTCATTGTGGTCATTTGTTTTTTTAAAAATTATGTATTTATGCTTAATAATGTTTCTGAACCGAATGAATAAAATGAATTAATCTCATTAAAATTAAGCTGAAAAAGAAAACAAAAATATCACACTTTCATGCATTTCTATCACTCTGAGCCTCTAATCATATCTGTATGTATCATATATAATATGGTGCCACTTAAAATCTCGCAATTGGATTAAAAAGGATAAAGCAGCAGACACTTTGCATGCAAAAGTTTATTATCCCATTTCGGAACAATTGATGAGGGCATTTTGCAGGGATAATCGAGGAGGCTAACCAAAGCCTTTCAAAGGTATAGAAGTGAATCAAGAAGGACCGACATTTTCAGTCAAGGTTCGAATGGGCCACTACGAGCAAGAAGCTGTATCGACTGGAGTCATCGCAGAGTCATAGTAGAGCTCAATTTTGCATGGAATGGGGCAATGAGAGTGGGGTGAATTAGGTAGGGTGACTGGAGCCTCCTGTCCATAGCTGCGCGCGAATGTCCCTAGGGATTTCTAAGGAAGGACTCCTCTTAGTTGGCGGCGACCCGTCCTTCTTATAGACGACGCGCGCTCTAGGCGCGACGGGTTAGAGAGAGGGGAGGGAGGGGGAGAGTGGGCGGAGTCTGCAGAACGGGTCGCCGCAGGGATATCACTCGCGCAGGTATGCTCCTGTCTAACATGTTCGCCGCATGGGTGAGACGTTCGGCTCTCGTTTAGAATTGTGTTTCCACGTTAGAACGGCCTTAGCCATATCCTCTCTACCTTTGCTCGCTATATTTCTCTAGCCTCTTTTCCCTCTTCCCTCCATCTTACTCTAATCTCTCATCCCCTCGTAATGTAAGAAAAAAAACCTCCTTTTCACATTTTCAATGGCGTTCTATTTCTTTTTCGCGATGTGTTCTTGCTTGTTAGCCTAAATCTTGGTTGCATACAGTCATCTACGTTGACTCAAAACTCGCCTAATCTATGAAGCGAGCGAGCCTCAAATTGGGAACAAATAAATCTAGTAAGAGCGTCGTTTTCCTTTAGAAGCTTTACAATGTTTTTCCTACTCTGTTAGCCTAAATAAACCGTTTTGCAGTTCTTCTAAATTGTGCCCAATGTATAATCTCCCTCTTCCCCTTCTTTCCGTCAATGGTGTCTTCTCAGGGAGAATTACACTCCACGACAACGCCGAGTAATTCGACCAGGTATTCAACATTTCATCTTTAGCCTCTCACATATTTGATCTTTTATCTTTCCAAACAATGCATTCCAGGTCATGAGACAGAAGGAAGTACAGTTTAAGGATGCCACTCGGCCCCATCGAGCTTCCCACGAGAGGATTCCAGTAAACCAGACAGGTCCAACTTATCTCATGTTATCTTGAATTATTTTCTTACAAGAAAAAATGTAATTATCCTATGAATAGTCCATCCTGGTTTGAAGTTTACTCTTCCTATTCAGTGCACATCCGCTTGCCCATCTCAATGACTGGAGCAAAGACGAGACTAATAGAGAAATAAAGAATCTTTGATAATTCACGGTTGGGGCATTGCACACACTGCGAAAATACCAGAGGGAAGAAGGGAAAAGCGGAAATGGGGTTGTTAGTGACAGAACTCGAAACGGTTCATGGAACATAATTTCTTCTTAGTGATGATTTCACCCGTAATCCCATCGAGGAGCCTAGTGTGTAGCGCACGAATACAGACTTTCAATATGCAGAGGCTAAGGTACGGATGAGACACGGATTTTGACGGCTTCGCTCTTACACGAAGATTGTCAGAATACTGCGGAAAATATCCTTTCTGTATAAGCAAGAGTGTCTTATTTTCATGTCGATACTGGGAAGTGTCTGATCTGAGATGTTTTTCGCAAATCGCCCATTGTCTTTGAAACTGGGTGGACATTTAACGCTCGCAAATGTGTTTACGCTTTCCTGCCAGGGTTAGACAAACACCTCGTTCAGACGGTATCCCCGTCCCCCATTCAATCTTGCTCACCAGAAGTATTAATCTTGTGAGCACAGGCAGTATTTGCGTCATCACGCTTGGACTTGACATTTAGCAAGTCCAAAGCTCTCTTCACAAGATCATTCTCCGTAAACATCGCGATACATGTTTGCATCGACGTCAGCAGTCATTTGTATCGTGGAAAGCATGACAAAAAATGAGGGAACGGGAAAGACGAAAAACAGAATCTTCATAGGAAGGAACATCAATTGCATGATGAAAATATCGCGAACATTATAGCCCCTTCGTGACTCTGAAGCATTGGATAGCTTGAAGATTGCTTACAATGAAGAGTAATAGTATTTCTAGAGTAGCGATAAAGTAAATTTGAAAAATAAATCAATGCAAAAACATCGGTCTTATCAGAGGACGTACAATGTCTAGAATGTTCTCAAACCCTAGTATTGACATGGGGAGAGCTGCTATCCGACATATCCAAGCTCGTCGGTGTTCCGGAAGATCCAAATGCTCATGAATCGGATTCTGAAACGACCAAATATGCTGAGTTGAGTGAATTAACTGACCGTTTGGAATCGTCCCGTATTTCCTTTGTGAACACGAGCACGAATACTGTCGGAAGGAGAACGGTTGCATCGACAATCTGTGAGTTTTGATAGACTATTATTGTGAAAAAATTTTTTTGAAGGAATAAAAAGGCAGTTCCTTACCGCATTCGAAAAGATGAATGTAACACTAAGTGCAGAATCGGGAATGACATTGTATCTGAGACAGCTCTGCAAGCCTTACATTAATAACAAAAGTGAAAGACAGGAAAATGGACCTGAACTCCGGTTGTCAATATGTGGAAAAAGAAACTGGCTATGCTAATCAAGTAGAAGGAGTTTCTGAAATGGTAAGTTTTGCAAATCTAAGGTCTGATCATCTGGACGACTATGCAGAAACATACTGAAAAATAACAATCACTTACTCAAATCGACTCCTGTCGATGTCGTTTCTCCGCGTTCGAATCAACTGAACAATGACGAAACAATTGGAAGCGGCGTCTAATATGCATTCGACAAGCATCAAATAATGATTGTACTGAAAAAATGAATCAATATCATTTAGAGCCAATTTTGTACAAAAGTCAATGAAAGCCGCGCGCAAAAGAAGTGTTTGAGAAACTGCTCGGAAATTCGACTCACATTTTTGGTCAAATTGAAGTTTTTGAACCGGAACGTAATGTGCCCTGTACTATCAACCACTGAAAAAAAAAATTATTATTGTACAAAACAATAAAACCCTGCTGGTATTCCGCCCTGTTGATTAGCGTCTCAAAGTTGAGAAAGCCACACCAAAGAATCATTAATGGAAGATGCAGAACAAGGAAATAACGCCAAATCTGAAGTTATAAGATGTGACGTTGAGAGAGCAAAGAATAAACCTTATCATTCGTTGTCTTTTCACGCACAGATATGTGACGCGATTCAATGACAAGACAAATGAAAGCATCAACGAGACGCTATAGAATACCCTGAAAGCTACTTTTGAGTAGGGATGACAAATGGGAAATTGAGTCTCGTCATTTCGCATGATATATTGTTTCTCTGCCCGGCGAAAGAGTACTCGAAAGTTTTGTCGGTTTCGTTTTGTGATTATTTCAGACTTAATATTTTAATATATTTCTTCTCACCGTGAAACAACCGACTGAACAGGCGACCACCCCGCTTGACTGATCGCTTGGTAATGGTGAGATAGCAAGCCAACGCATAGAAATCTCCTTATTTCGAGACAAACCCCAAGCCTACCGGGCAGTCGCAGATTGTGCATGAGAATGCAGTATAGCACCGAGTTCTGAGTTATTTTTTTAGTATATTAAAGAAGGAGTGGCACGAATATTTACTCGCCCAAACTGACAACGTTAGTGTAGGGAACGCTCACCCGATCAGAAAACCTTCTTGTCAAAAACGCTTCCCAAGCCCGCTAGTGAATTTACAAGTTTCCCTGATCGCTCAGGCAATATTGAGCATACTGTAGGATTCTCTCCATTGATTGATTCATGGTAACGATCGAAAAAGAATGAAGAAACAGCCGGCATAGGGCGGAAGTTGAACCACCAACCTTCCGTTCTTAAGACACGCTCACATCCAAAGAGCTATGAAAGCTGTTGGGTGGAGGATTATGCAGGCTGCCTATCATTAGCGCGCACTAGCCTCAACAAAAAAGAGCTGCACCTAACTCTACTTGATAATTATGAAGGATAAAACGAGTGAGGAATAATAGACAACAAATCTAGAGTGCAAATGAATTGGTCAACAATAGGTAAACAAAGCGGTTGATTTTATCGCAGATCAGATCGATTTTAGACTGCACCTCTTTCAAATTCTTTTGCGACAAAATCCATAATCGATTGATGTTATTGTGATAATGATAGAAGTAGCATACTGTATCCGAACCCTGACTCGCTACAGTACACCCTGATCCCGATCATATTCACTCGGCTACCGTAATCCGTTATCCGTTCCCTGTGCCCATTGCGAGTAAAACAATTGATTGAAAAAAACAAAGATTTATCATATTTACAATAAATATACAGCACCTACCAGTTTTGAGCTGTGATATTTATGCAGTCAGAACGTTTACCGTCGACCAACTTATTTATTATCGTGCAAAAAAAAACAAGCATAGCCTTCGGCGGAGCTAAGGATAATAGTACTCACAACAAACACAATAATGATATAACAAATGAATACCTCTTTCGTCTATCTGGTGAGTGTTGCCCATCAAGGGAGCATCGTCCATGGGGATTGTGGCCATCCCGTCGTTGATGTCCCGCCCATTCTGGACAATCTCCTCCACTATCCCTTCTTGTCCCCAGGTCAGATGGCGCGAACTGCAAGAGGAAAGATGTTGGTGGATCACGGATCAGCGACGATAATGAGGAAAAAAAATAGTTTATTACAGCGGTTATCAAAGTAAAGGTAGCGATAACTCAATAATATCTATTTCTCAGTTGAGAGAACAGTTGGTTAATGGAGTATGGACATTCAACACGCAAAAGGTCGTATAAATGAACGGAAGGAGTGTAAACGGTAGAGGCAAGGGAAAGCTAGCCAAGATGTAGTTCCTGATCGTGGAGCTAGTTGAGCGGGTGCAAGAGGTGATAAGTTGGTACGTACTCGATAATAAGATAGCTGTCAGGAAATATAACATGACAGTCTATGCAAAAAACGAGAGACTCGAATGGAAATGACTAGGATAGAGGAATGAGAGAAATATAAATAGAACATCATCGATTATCAGACCGCGGCTAGACTAACGCCGTTTCCAGCATTTACAAACGATTCACGCTCGAATGGCAGCGATTTAGCACAAACAATAGCTACGTGGCACAACTCGAGAAATAATGCCATTTGGGTGACCAATCGACGCTACTTTTTACCAGAGCGATTCGCGAGCGATATAGAGGATGAGCCGGCGCCAGAACACGTTCAGGTGATTGAAATGCATCGTCAGCAAGGTTTAGCATACTTTTCAAATATATAGAACACGCGAAAACAACCAAAAACACGAGAAAACTGAATCAAAATCGAGCGAGGTAAAATTGGCCCCGTTTGACCAGCGACTTACAGTATATATACGTGCGCGATTCGGCATTTTCGTGGTGAGAGTCGCTAACCTCGATTCGAGTCATCGGTTCTTTAAATATGAATAAATAAATACCGAAACGAGATACGGGATGAATATTCGACAGAAACTGTTTGTCCTGTACTTCTCCCGCATCAGTATTTGAATGCATCGGAACGATAGCAGAATAATCGGAATTCCTGAAATAATTTGTCCATATTCCATTGTACCCCCACTAGTTTTTCATGTCAAGGAGGCATTAAAACAAAACTTTCCAATCGCCAATGATGAATATAATGCGACGGCTGTTGTGATATCGATCGGAGACATCGAGAGGTCTGAAAGCTGAAATGACGAAGTAATACTTTGTGTCTGCAATATGTGCTCTAATCAATGAGCCCCTGCAAGGAGTCAATCGCAAAAACTCCGAAAGTGTCCCATACCTTCTATTGGAGTAGATTTGCTCGACCGAAGAACCTTCACGATATTCCTTTAAAATTGTGTTCGAGAAGGGTTTCACTCACCTGATGAGCTTGTTGACTGCACTTGCGTGTCGGATGCTAAACTTAATTGTTCTCCGAAAGAACGAAATCAATCTTGTGAGCTCATCATGTGTTGACGCGCGGAGTAAGCTTGACATTTAGCAAATCCAAATTCCTTTCATGATCTTCTTTCATGAGATTTGTAAACATCGCGATACGTTTCTTCTCCAACGTCGACAGTGGTTGTATAGTTGAAGGCATGAGAAAAGCGGCAATGCCGAGGAAACAAAAACATAGACATCAACGGTAGGAACTAGTATTGTCAATTCAGCCGTCATTACGGCGCCGAATTGCCTTCTCCTCTCCTGATTAAGCAAAATGCGAGGGGCATCGCGGAGCCACGATACCAGGACGAAATGCAAACAATAGTAGGACCGTCAGAAGGTTTGGCTCACGCTGAAACCATACGTGCGCAGATTTCATCCCAATTTCGCGCTGCTGTAGTGCATCAAAAGAGTTGGCTGGCCGATGAGAGAAATACAGGTGAAGGTCTCGAAAGAAAAATTCCGTGATATCATTAGTTAAAATTTACCTACTTATTTTCAGATCGATCGATTCGAGTGTGTGGTTCTCAAGACTGTTCTTCTCTTCGAGTGCTTCAATGTTTACACAGCAGACATTCAGCAGAGCATTCAACGGATGTTTATGATGTACATACTTGTTATGACATAAATCGATCGTCCCTTCCCTTCTAAAATTTTTTTATCAACCAAATTCGCATGATAAAGCCAATTCAGAAGTACCCGAATGCCTCAAAAAGAGTTGGAGATTACAGAATAAAGAGAGATCTTGGAAAAGCAAGGAAGTAATATAAGAGTAAGAGTCTGTGACCTGAGTTGGGCCACATAAATTAATGCTAGTCAATGGGATAATTATAAAGAAAGCGATGTTTTCGAAAGGGATGGATTGAGAGCAACTGCATATGAGTCAAGAAAAAGATGCTTGGATATTTCAGACTTTCAGGTCATGTACAGCCATCCACCCCATGCTGAGTATACTTCATCAGCACGATGCACAGCGTGAGTAAGGAACTATGAGTATATAAGAACAAGGAGGTGATAGCTGCGCGACGCGACTGTAAACGACAAACATTGAGCAGTAGTGGAACTGAGTAGTAAAATGTATAGCAATTATGAAGCTAACAGGTCACTAAGAGAAGACCAATATGTAAATATTGTATACTGTCGTAATGACTACAGTAATCAATCATTGTCAACACACTACAGTATCCTCAATGCCTCCATCAATTGCTTCCACGGGGATCATCTCCAGGCTTTCTTGATGCCTCATTCGCTCCACCTCAACCGATATCGTTATGAGAATTATTGGATATTCTCTATCTCTATATCCCAGAAGTTCAAGAATGCCCTTCATCCCAACATTTTACATTATAATTTCATGCAAACAATAATATTCTTGAACCATACCTGATCCGGATTGGATGCACACACGTATTTCTTCAGGAGAGCAAACTGAAAATCGGTTCTTGAACTTTCATGAAATGATGATGACAGGCAGAGCGAGATGACCTACCATGAGTGATGACAATACAAAGATTATCATGGAAAGCGTGACGAGGAGAGGGAGGAACTGTAATAACGAGACCTCATTGATAATATGGTCATGGAATATGCAACTTACTGTCAGGAGATTGCTGGTCCGGTCGTGTTCTTCTTCCGAGACTGAGGTCGACTGAAATCGAATCACTGATCTCAAGTTATTGTATCGAACAAGAATATCTATTGTTCATTGTGACTACGCGGCCACATTTCATTGAACAAATTCAAGCATATAATATCTGCTCACTTCCGGCAGTTGAGTAGTGGACGGTGTGGAGGGAAACTGGATGGCCTCGACGGAATAGTTAAAAGGAGAAACTGGAGAGCGATTGTGGTGAAGAGGAGTGCCTGCAATAAATTATCAGAATGAGTACATCTCAACATTACATTTCTATTTTACAACAGATGCACTGCCCATAATAGACAAGCTTCCACTTGATTAGTGTAGACAAAAGTAAGATGCAATAACTCCTCGATCGCCTAAACTAAAAGGAAGGCTCTAAAACATGAAACGGACAAGAAAACTGACAGAATGTTGAGTTGTCTCCACCACAGCTCTCTCCGTCCTCCTTGAGTGGGCTGTTGCACCAATCTGACTCGCATAGGCACAGTCGGATATTGGAGAGATTCCGAAGAACCTCAGCTCCTTCTGCAATACGGTAGTCATTGGGGTTTCAGATGAGAAGGAGTACGGTTTTCAGTGGGGTTCCACCTTGAAGGAATACGATAGTTTGTGAGGTCAGAGTGGGAAGGCATACGGTAGTCAGTGGGGTCACGGAGGGAAGATCTTACAGTACCTTCGCCTTGAAGGAGGGGAAATGGCTGCGGTTCGATCGTCATGCCACTCGGGCATTCGCTCTGCCTGCTGCGAAGAGGCCCGCCCGTGGAGCAACCTGTAAGGCTCAATCTACAGTATTCCCCAAGGAATTGATCTACCGTACCCTGTGCCAGGATGATGACTCGATTCTCCGTCGTCAGTCCCCACAACAACAGACAATTGTTATTGATGCAGGAGGTCTGAAGATGGGAATGATCATCTCCCGCCCCGTACTTGGGTGAGTCCACCACCCGTGGGTGTTGTGATGTAATTTCGCTTTTTGAATCGCTTCGTTTTGATCACTCATTTGATCGGCGAGATAGTGTAGAGAGAGCAAAACCAAAATTACATTCCTAGAGTGTGATTGCTCACCTCATTGGGGGAGACCATGATGACACGAGGCGACAACCATTCGTCCAAGGGGGCGATCTGATAGGAGTGGCAGTGGAACACAGCTGCAATCAGAGCTGCAATCACTATCTCTCTCGGTTGCTTGATGACCCCCTCGGTCCATAATCAGTCCCATTCTAGAAGGACTTCTTCAATTTCTGGCAAATGATTGCAACTGCACTGGTAGAAAGAAGAAGGATGGAATGGGAATGGAGATAGAGGAAAAGGAGAACGCAAGTCTAGGCCAGAAATCTAACAAATACCCGTGAACGTCCCTCAAAACTTATCAATTTCTGAATAATCTCTAACCGGGTGCACTCCCTCCGTCTTCTTCATAATCTCCTCCTCCGTGATAATCTCCATAGAAGTTCGCGTTGATCATAGGTAGGAAGAGAAAGGGAATAACCGAGCGAAACATCTCGAAGAGTCTCGATTCGATGATGATCGTAAGAAGATTTGTCGAAACGAGGGATCTGAAGAATTCAGAGGAGATCATTGGGAAAGAGAAAAGAGAAGAATGAGTACAACGCACGAGGACGAAATGATATTTCAGTCATAACATCAGTATAATTTAACGCAAAAGCACACAATCATGTGTGAGTGAACGAGAGGGGAAAATGAGTGTAAACGACAAGAAATATAAATGGATGGGGGTATAGACAATAATTGAGCAAAAATATTTAAAGTGCAGGCATCACAAATGCACTGAAAAGAGGTAATCAAATTATGGTAAATTCACACTATAACATAAGGAGCGAAAAGCAACAATTTGAATTGAGAAAGTTAAGAAGAAAGGGCGGAGACACGTGCAATTGAGAAGAGTAAAAAATAAAAAGAGAAATAAGAATAAGCAATCAATGATGCACCAATCAAAAGCAACTAATATTGCATTAAAGTTCGGAAGAATTCATGGAAAATGAGAGATTTGCCTACGACGAATGACTCGCAGGACGAATGTGCCTAGAGAAACGGGTGTCCTTTACCTTTACCTTTACTGCTCAAATGTCGATGAGAATGCGGAGTAGTGACGAAAAAAGTGGCATTCGACTCTCCTCATACTCGTACTCTTTTGTCGATCAGAGAAACAAGAGAGGACGCCATTTGAGGAGAGGTGAATGCCGATTTGACATCACTACTGCGGAGTTTCGCTCACCCTGATATGATTGATGGCTTGCAGTTAGATGCTAGAATGAATAGGTATACCCCCAAACGCATAAATTGGAGATGGACGAATCTTGTGAGCTCATGACGCGGGGAAGCACAGATTGGGCTTGACATTTGGCAAGTCCAAGTTCCTTTCATGATCCATCACGAGATGTGTAAACAGCGCGATACATCTCTTCTACTACGTCAGCAATATCGAAGAAGGCGGCAGAAAAGCCGGGAAGATGAGGAGTGAAACTGAGGGAAATCCGACTTCTATCTCACTTACGCAGGGACCCCACGCATGAGCTTCATACGGAAAGAGACTGTCATCCAGCATGAGCGCAATGACAGAAAAATCCACTAAATACAGCGAAAATGTAGAGAGAATGCGCCCGAGTTCGAGACCAACCTACTGCCTACACCCCAGAGGATAATACGACAGCCAAAGGGCTACACTTGGTCCAGAAACACTTATTATAGAGAGTGATGTAGGGTTCCCGTTTCGGTTTCGTTTACGAAAGTTTCGCGCCCTCGCACGCCGCGCGCACTCTCTCGTCGGTTTTTACGGTCAGACGGTTAGAGACACCGAAACTTTCGCGATTTGCGTAAGGATTTCGTAAGCTCCGCCCCTTTTCGGCCGCTCCCCCTCGCCTCGAGAGGGGAGAGGAAAGAGCGCGCGTTTGTCGTCAATTGCGAGCGCTTGGGAGAGGGAAATCGAGAGGGGGCTAATTCCACTCCATACGTAAGTAGTATAGGCCGTTGAACGCGGCCGTTGAAAAAAAAAGCCACGCCCCCTTTTTTTCGTCCGGCCAAGCCCCGCCCCCCCCAAAGCCCCGCCCCTGCCAAGCCCCGCCCCTTTTTGGCGCCAAATTCAAATTTTGATTTCCCTGATTTTCCCTGATTACGGTAGCTGCCGTCTGCTTCTCTGCCAGCGAGAGATCAAACTAGCGAGAGACTTTCCCTTTCAACAACGGTAGTTCGCTGGGTCAAATTGATGACTTTTTCAAATGCCTGATTTTAAATTGACTGATTTCAATGACTGATTACGGTTAGATTATGGTAGCTGCCGGCTGCTTCTCTGCCAACTTTCAGACTCGTTGGGTCAAACTAGCTTTGTCCGGCGAGATACTTTCCCTTTCAGCTCGATGAGTCAAACTAACGAGAGATTTTCGCATTCGCCATCTTTTCCCTTTTTGCCGCCGCATTTGCCTTGATTCCTTTTTTCTCTGCCAACGTGAGATCTTTCCGAGATTTCTATGCCAGTTCGCTGGGTCAGACTTTTCAAACTCCGTCCCTTTTCCGTTTTCCCAAACGAGATTTTTTTTTCTCTGCCTTCGCCATTCCTTGAGACTTCAGCCATTGAGAGACTTTCCCTTTCAGCCATTGAGGTGCGGATGGTTTAAACGTTTATCAGATTTACAACGTTATACAATTTTGAACTCGGTATATAAAGGGGTTGCAAATGCCGTTCACTCGGAGGGAGTGAGCTTCACTCCCTCTAACAGGTTAGTTCCTGTTCAATATTTCAATGAGATATCCAGAAAATGGATATGAAAGATATCCAAAGAGATATCAATAAAAAAGATATCAAATGATATATCTATATAAAAGATATCAAATGAGGATATCTACAAACTAATGTCTGACAAGTCAGGCGCGATGCATCATTAAGAATGCAAACAGGTAATGTTTCAAAAAAAAGGCAACATCAAAGAAACGAAAAAAGGTCTAGGGTACGCGCTATAAATTAGGTGACACTAGGCTTTTTGCTTCATTTGAAATCATGCATGCCTTCGCAATGTCGCTTCTTGTTCTTCCTCTTTCTTTGGCTTCATGTGGTCGAGCGCAAGTAGAAGAGCGGACCGGAAACACGGACACACTCGTAATCGAAGAGGACGAATTGCTGCTGCAAATAAATGCATACAACACTATTAAACTGGCGGAAAATGTACAGGGTATTCTGTTTGACGATAACGAACGAGTCATATTTTACAAGCAGAATGGTACTGTTCACGCGTCAAATTCATCAATCATGAATAGATTGTGTGCTGCTCTTCAGCCAATCAACATCGCTATGGATATGACTATCCCCATACTAATAGTGATCATGCTCTCGTTTATATATTGGGTTGAGGAATAAGTAACGCTCGTTTTTTTTCTCTGACTTTAGAACCCTCGTGCTCGCTCTTTTGTTGTTGCCGTCTGCCACCCTGTTTACACTGGAGAGAGGGCCCCTCGGGCAGGCATTCCATACATGTTTTCGATTCAGTTCTCCCTAGTCTCCCAGGCGAGAATGCCGCACAATTTCGTCCCCGACCGAATTCACATTCGGAACGTGATGCTCTTTCTCTTTCTATCTGGCTTGAAACCGCCCGCCATTCATGAACAACTGGAGCAGGTTTACCCCACACATACCCCGCATGTAACAACCGTGAGAAAGTGGGTAGTCAAATTCGAGAAACACGACTTTTCCCTCGAAGATGAAGACCGACCCGGTCGCCCCATGGAGTTGGACCTCGATCGATTGCGTTCTGAGGTGGAGGCTGACCCGTATCTCACTACGCGCGATCTTGCTGACTTCCTTGGGGTCTACCAAAAAACTTCACGCGATTGGAAAAAAGTGGAAACTCGGGAGATGGATCCCCCATGACCTGACCGACTATGACAAGGATCGCCGAGTGGACATGGCTTCGACTCTTCTCACTCTGCATCGCCGGTTTGATTGGCTGGACAATGTCATCACAGGTGATGAAAAGTGGGTGCTCTACGACAACCATGAGCGCATGAGACAGTGGGTCGGAGAGGACCAAAAGCCAGCAGATGTCCCCAAACCCGATTTGCACCCCAAAAAAGTGATGTTGTGCATCTGGTGGTCAGTGCGGGGAATGGAGTTCTGGGAACTCCTACCCGAGGGGACGACTATCACGGCAGAGGTCTACACTCTTCAGCTACGGAAGCTGAGACTCGCTGTCGAACAAACACGCGGGAAGGACGCTCGAATCTACTTTCAGCACGACAACGCCCGCCCGCATGTCGCAAGAAAGACCAAGGCTGAGCTGGCGGGCTATGGCTGGACTGTCCTCCCCCACCCTCCCTACTCACCCGACCTTGCCCCCTCCGATTACCACCTCTTCTCAGACCTCCAGCGTTTCCTCAAGGGACAGAGCTTCAAAGACCGAGCCACTATCCAGACCATACTGACCAACTATTTCAAGAACCAGCCCCAGTCCTTCTATCACGAGGGCATCCACAAGCTGCCTGGTAGATGGCAGAAGGTCATCGATGCGCATGGAGAATATTTTTAGATTCTATCGTGCTTTGTAAAGTTTTTATGATAAAGTGAAAAAAAATTAAAAAACGAGCGTTACTTATTCCTCAACCCGATAGTTTTGATTACGTTGATCCTCGCACGCAAATACATGCCTGTATATTGTACTAAAGAAAAAATTCAACTTAGAAAACTTTCGCAACATCGGTCGTTGACTACTATGAATGAATGTACATAAACTATTTGATTATGGTTTCTCTCGTTCCACATAATAGGTGAGTGAATCATCGAATATATTTGTACATAGACGTCTATTATCGTCGGTGGAAGGATGTAGATCGATCATTAAATACCCGTACGGCTGTGAGGTGACTGCATCTTTATAAGATTCCCAGAAAAAGTCGAATTTTCCAGGAAAAATCTGTCGAGCAAAATTTTGAATCTGTAGTGTGTCTCCGGTTGATTTTGTAAGACATACATAAGTTCTGTTTGCCCTGGCAGTCCGTTCTTGAGCAAAAAGTGACTGTACCACATTAATAATGGAACAATTGCAGTGTGAACACGTGTGAACAGGTTGTTCTGTTCAGTTTTATTTCGAACGTAGTATGACATGAGATCGTCCAGGATCAAAAGCTTATGATCTCGTCCTTCCAGTAGCGCCATATCGGGAGGTCCTTCACGCAAGACAATTTTTTCATGTTTTGGCAAGTTGCCAGTATCAATACCGTACCACCAGATTATTTTATGAACTGGTTGATCAAACATGGAATCGATTTCGGCCAGAACAATAGAAAAGACAAGGGGTTTTAATGACAAATCTTTCATCAGATTTCATTATGACTGCCGCGACTGGTCATAGATCTGAACTATTTATTCTGTTTCAACTTGTCGCCGTTTTGGCCTGCATCGTTGGCGCTATCATAAATATCAGTCTAGGAACGGAAAACGTTCAGTTCTGGTGGGCGTTACTCAGTTCTTGTTTGGCTCTTCTCGTTCCCTTTAAAATCACTAATAATGCCAACAGAATTTTCGATAACTCTCCCGTCTAATTCAAAAATTTCTGGCTTGAAAGCAAATACCAGTTCATCGTATCTCGTTCGATTGCCCGAAACGATTCAACTTGGAAGCGATAAATGGGTCTGCGGATTGTCGGAGAATATTTACACAAACAATTTTGAAAACCTAGCCAATGGCGGTGATATTACTGTAAGTAGTGTAGACGGAACGAAAAGTAGAGCCAAAAGAGATGCTCCCCCTCTTACTAAGGAAGAGGAAGAAGCCCTACGAGAAAAGTATGAACGAGGCGAGATACCAGTTGCCACTCCCGAAGAGGAAGCGGAATTTGCAGAATATCAGAAGCGGAAAAAAGCAAAACAGGAAGAGAAAGATGCTGCTGATATCGAGACTCCTGAACCCCCTAGTGAGACTCCTCACCCTAGTGGGACAACTCCTGCTGCAACCCCTGTTGCAGCCCCTAGTGGGACGCCTGCAACCCCTGCTGCCCCGGCTGCAACCTCTCCTCCTGCTGCAGCTTGTGGGACGCCTCCTGCTGCAACCCCTGCTGCAGCGTCTGCTGCAACTCCTAGTGGGACGCCTCCTGCTGCAGCTCCTCACCCTAGTGGGACTGCTGCAGCGCCTGCTGCAGCTCCTTGTGGGACAACCCCTAGTGGGACTGCTGCAGCTCCTGCAGCAACCCCTGCTCTTCCTGCAACCCCTGCTCCTGCTGCAACCCCAGCTACCCCTTCTGCAAGCGCTAATGTCGTGGATCGCGAAAATTAGCAACGCTCAAGAGGAACAGTTCAAAGTTACCGAAAAGTTTCTTAAAAACGGAAGCGATCAAATGGAAAAGTTTCTAACTTTCGCGGAAGAGAGTGGCAAGCGCGCTGAAAAGTTTCAGGGAGGCGAACAAATGGAGAAATTTATAAATTCAATTGAAGAAGGAAACAAGCGTATAGAAAAACTTTTGGCTGACGTCGTAGCAGGACAGAAAACACTCTCAACTGATGCGAAAAAGGTAACGAATCAGCTGAGAAGTACGTCAACCGCTGGCCTGGCCGAACATCAATACAAGAAACATGGGTTCGCATTCGACTACGATGCCCTAGTTGAAAGGATCGTCATCAAAATTGACAAGACTCGAGTTTCAACCATTGAACTTTCTTCGGGACTTTTGTGGATTTGTTCCCGACGTTCCTCTTTCTCAAATATTTAATTATGCATCTTACAAGATTGACTTTTTTAACAATTCAACCGCCATGTACGTTTATTCAGATGTCATTCAACCGACAATTGTTGCAGACAAAAAGGCTCAACTACTTCGGGTAGTTCCTGCAAGCGTGGATATCAATAGCGTCCAGGCGGTAGTCTTCAGTCCGATTCGGTATTTTCCCGTTAAGACCGAGAGCCTCGATTGTATAAAAATCGATATCTGCAACGAGTTTGGAGAGAATATAAAGTTCCACTTCGGTTCGACAATTTGTACCAGTTGTGTACGCAAATATTTATTCTCGCGAGTTATATCTTGAAAAACAAAATGATTAACACGGGGAAACAACAATGACAATTGATAGCTAAGTTATAAATAGTGAGAAGAGAGATGGAGACATTCCTTCTTGTCTCATCAGAAGTTATACCACTTCTTCTTCTCCATTTGCTCTACTAATTTGGCTGATCGAGATGCCATATTCATCGCTCGTTCAGATTCTAAAATCACTTTCTAATCACTACATTATAACTTTGATCGATATCTACCGTATCCTTTCGAAAGAAGACTACCGTAACCCTCTCCTCTCCTCATACCTGTAGTGCCATGGCAGCTGCATGTCCAGCAGAGACACCACCAGCAGTCGCCCGATCAAGACGCGCCGGTCCTATAACGAATACCGTAATGAGAGAATTGATAGATGGTATGGTGTACGAGGGGGGGGGAAGGGTACTATACCTGGGATGGTCCTTCCCACAGTCCGCATGGCCACTGATCCACTCGTGCCAGAGGGACCCGGCTTGTCTGTCACTGAAATGAGTAATCGTCATGATCCTTCGATCTCTTCGACCACTGTATTCCCTTTCCTCCCCCTTCTCTCAACTCAGAAATGGCATCGAGATCCGTGGGTCTAGCCCCTCTAGGAGTCGATCCACCACCTGAGAGAAATCCCTTGAGGAACGAGCCCGCCCCTCCTGAAATGTCATCATCATCATTAGGCAACCCGCCCCCCCTCTCCTCCCTCTACCTCTCTCTTCACCTCCATTTCCTCCATTGGCTGCTCCATTGGGATGAGTCACTTCCGTCGGCACGAATAGTTCACCTGTAGAGGAAAAGGTCACGTCAAGGGAGGAATCAATCAATAAAGTACCGTACCCATGGACTACGATGCCTGATCGGCCAACTCAGCACACACCGTGTACTTCTCCAAGAGGATTGGAGAGATGTTGATTAAGAAGAATCAAACTTTTCGAAATTGATTTGATAAGAGCCTGTTGTTACTACTATAGTATCTTCTCTTCTCTTTGTCTCCTTCTCACCTCACTGGGACTGGCCATGTAGACGCCTAGACTGTGTTCACTCAGAGACATCCGTTGACAGGCACTCAAAGGGAATCCATTGACACACTACCGTATCCTCCTACCATAACCCCTCTCCTACAGTACCTCAAGCATCCTCCGAACAGGAGACTGATCACTCCTCATCATCCATTTCTTCCTTTCCCTCTACATCCTCTTCATCTCCTCTTCCATCTCTCATTAGTCTTCTTCCCACACTCTGGGCAGTTCTTATTCCCTCTGGCACTCCTTCACTTCCTTAGCTGCAGTCGCAAAGCAATGGACGAGCTGCCGCACCTCAACAAGAAACATTGTCAAACGAAAGTTACCGCATTCCAAGACTACCGTACCCATCATTTATCGATTAAAGTATGGCCAGCTACCGTACCTTCCAGTAGACGCTCTTATCATTGGGTTTCTCCTCATCGGGAGTGCTCCTTTGCGAGATTAGCGCCTCCAGTTCGCTTTCCTGAAATCGATTTATTGATTGGCGTTGACCATGGCTACCATAATCCATCAATCGATACCGCACCCAGTCGCTCTCTAGGGAATCGAAGAAGCAGTCGTGAGACCGCTGGCATCTGGCCCGTCGGAGAGGGCGTCGTCTCAAACCAATCGATAATCATCAGTATACAGTATTCAATCGAGAATCTGCCCGTTATGGTAGGTCTGGCTGGCAATTTCACAACTCATGGATCTAGTCACAATCCACTTATCACTGTCTCATGCTACTTGTTCCCTCTACAACTATTCCCTGATTCAGAATGACAGTTTCCGATCAAACTACATTGATTACTCTCATTCGAAATCCCTGTTCACATCGACAGCAGCAATACTACAGTATCCCCGTCCCTCCATTGTACCGTACCTCGGGGGTAGGGGGCGTCGGGGGAAAATACTCCTCGATAGCTGCCTCGATCCACCACGGACTGAGTGGTCTCTCCTGCAGCAGCTCCTCTTGCTGTGATGATTTGTGATTAGTTAGTGATCGATCAGAGCGCGAAGCTACCGTACTAATCCGATAAGAGAATAAATGAATGTGTCCTAATTTTGCCGGCTCTAAGATCTATTGGTTCTGCACACTCTATGGTCGTTCTGAACAACGATGGTGCGGAATCTATCGCCTCCCAGAACTACGCGATTGGGCAAAATAGAGACAGTTGATTACTAAAGATCATCCCTAGTTGCTAGAATAAGAAAAAATAGTTATTCTCTTATGTGTCTACTACGGAATAATCTCTGTTAGGCAAACGATTCATATAGAATTAAAATCTAATTTCAGTCCTTCGCACCCACGTCACAAGAGACGTGCCTTCACGGAGGAGACATCCGACCCCGCAGTGTACGAGGAGCCTCCCTCTATTCAAGAGGATTATGACTACTACCTCGTTTCGGCTGCCTCTCTCCTTTCCTCTTCTCCCGTTGCACCGAATGCGGCAGTGTCCAGATTGAAGAAGGATCCCTCTGCTCTCGCACTGTCGGATCGGCCCTCCTCCTGGAATGGTTTTGTTTGACGTGTGATCGAAGAATCAAGTGGTCCTCCCAACCCATGGTGCATGACTACTACGAGGGAAACCTCAGATTGACCACCGCCATGCACACCACCGGAGTTCCTCGCCCGGTTAGTACTACTGTCTTGCCAAATATATCTATTGAAAATCACCTTGCTAGAATAGCTATGATGAAAATACAGTAACCCTGTTTTCAATTCAGCGACTATTCGAAATGGGAAAAGAGCTCGGCCTCGCTCTTCCGTCTGACAGCACCACGAGAAGGCAGCTGGCAAACGTGATCATGCCAGCCGTCGATATCGTCTACCAACGACGCATGAAGGAGGTCGAGGATATTGTGAGAGCGGCCAACACAGTCAGTTGTTTAAATTAAAATCCCAGTGTACTAAAAAATGTTACATACCCCTTCAATCCTTCCTTCTGCATCCTTAGTCCACATCTACGACGATTGTCGCCGTTATCGGCCTGCGAAATAGACCGAATTAATAATTTTATAGTCTATCGATTGAGGCCTACAGTATCCCATTGATTGGCAGAGTTACAGTATCGGAAATCAGTTGTAAACCATAACATCTATTTTTCTCAGGATCGAGGTATCGACCTCGCTGTTGATGGGAGGTACGACTCTCCTGGATACTGTGCCACCAATTCCACAATGTCCTTCATCTGTATGTCTACCAACTACGTCCTGACAGTGGTGAACATGGACAAGAATATGCGAGGGATAGGTAATATTATCTGATCCGCTGGTTAATCAAAGAGGGACTTCATTTCAGATGGAGCGAGCGGTAAGATGGAGAAAGTGGGAGTGAAGCGCGGATTGGAGAGGCTGCTGGCCAAGCTGTTCAAGGTTAGCCAGAGATCAGGGACTTCATTAGGAATGAACAATCGGCCTTGACATCAACTTTTTAGATAAAGAGCGTCGTGACGGACAACGATGCCAAGATATCGAAGATGATGAGAGAGGACGATGCCTTCTCTTCCATCACTCATCGTCTCGATTTTTGGCACAATCTCAAAAATCTCAAGAAGGATCTGCGAGAGGTAAGCGATGCCGAATCGAATTGTATCTCTCTACATTTTACACACTATCTAGTTTCTCTGACCGACGAGAGTGTATGGAATGGAGTTTGACAAAGCGAGTCTCCACACTCAATATATTTCTACCGTGAAACACCTATTACACCTGAGCCTGTATTTTATTACTGCACTAAATCTAACCACCTCATTATATACCATCCTTGAAACGCTGAATCGGCAGGTTGAAATCATTTTACATGTACACTCACGTCGTAATGAGTCCAATGAAAGCGGGGAGTGGATGTAGGGAGCTGAGGGGCGACTGCAAAATAACTAATTAATTCAGTTGGGCAAGCTGAAGAATGTGAACTACTGGCGGCAGCATCTCATCAACCATGCCTACCACGTGCACTTCAAGATCAAGGACAGGGAGACGGGACTAGAATATTGGAAGAGTGCACTCGCGCATGTCGCTGGAAGGCACACAAACTTCCATAAAGTTAGTATTATAATCTCATTAGCGAATATGTTATTTGTTACATCATGCATAGCTAATAGCAATCGTCATTTTTTAGGTGAAATTCCTCAAAGGCATCAAACGGTGTCTCCACAAGAGACTGCCTTGCTCTCGTCGACACGAAATCGACCGGACGAGCGAGGAATTTCATCTCCTCAAGGAAGTCATCTTCAAGTGCACTTTCCTCGCCGGCTTCCTTCGAGCTTCCCCCTCCAAGAACACCTCTCCATGCGAATCGTTCAATTCGCTGATCAACATGTATGCTCCCAAGCGCATCTCCAGGTTAGCAATGAATAAGGGTGGACTATCGCAATTGGGTGAAACATCGAATCACCATTTCCTATGATACCTATTCAGCAAGCCCCCCATCTACCACGAGAAGATCAAGCTCGTGGTGTTGCACTGGAACACACTCGCAGAGGCAGATCAACTCGGCCTGAGAGAGGAGAGGTCCTCCTATGTCACTCGAGTGAGGGGAACAGACACTCTGGCAGTGAAGGGAAGAGAAGTGACGTAGATCACTACTGGAGGAGAGAGGTTCGTGTGTTTTCTATATGTTAGATAAGGTCATTACTGCGATCTATCATATTCTTTTTCTAGCAGAGAATCACCGGTGTAATTACAGGTGTGGGAGGAAGTGGAGGGAGTGATTCGAGAGAGAAAGGACGTTGCGTTCCTCAAGAGGAACGGCATCCCGGACTCGAATCAATTCGTGGCAGCACTCGCTGAGGAAGAGATGGAAGGACGGGAGGATGACGACGGAGAGGAGAGCGACGTCTCTGTCGAGTTGGGATGGAGCGAGTATGGAGACGAGGTAGACTCCGACTCCAACCCCATCATGGAACCAATCCAGCGCAGTGATGGAGAGGAGCAGCCGGAGGGAGAGGAGGAGGAGGAGCCGCTTGAGGAAGAAGCAGAGGCAGACTCAGGCTCGGAGTGGGAGTATGTGCAGGAGGAGGAGGTGGCTGAGAGCGTAAGGACAGCCAGAGCTCGCGGGAGAGGAAGGGGAGAGAGAGGGGGGAGAGGAGGGAGAGGAGGAGGAGGAGCGACGGGCCCAGTGGCGTCGAGGAAGGAAGAGAGGGAGAGGTAGATCAGCCCAAGAAGAGAAGGCCTCTGAGGAAGAACCAAGGGCGAGCGGAAGATTCGAGCGATGAAGACTATGAAGAACCGGTGAAGAGGGGGAGGAAGGGGGCATAGAGGGCCGAGGGACATGCAAGGGAGCATGCTCTATTGTTAGTGATCATGTTGCCATTTTATTTGAATTGACTCACGATAAATTGTTCCGCATTTCCCCGTTCGATCGTCTGTACATCGATCTGAAATTATGTAATATGTTGACGGAAAGTAGTCGGAAATAAATTATGCGTCAAAGTTTGCAATGTGTAACTAAACATTATGACTCATCTCGACCTTATTTCTATGTCGACACTCATTGCTCATACCATTTCACCTATCGGATATACACCTTGAAACACATACCTTCCAGTAGCAGAATTATATCAACTACTCGTTCCTTGGAAAGCATGGTATGAGCAATTGAACAATTTAGTCAGTGTAAACAATAGTATACATATCACATTGATAAGGTGACGTTCCGCTATTTTAATTAATTTACAAACATATTTTACAAAAAAAGTCTATAAAATCTCACCAGATAGGCGCTCTGCTTGTGGATGTAGAGGCAGGGCAGCGAATCATCCCCGTCCTTTAACTGGTACAGTCGCCATCTGAGAATATGATATTATAGCGATAAAAATTATTATTATTATAGTGCTGAATATTAATTACTTCAAAATTGTCTATTTTCTAGGCCCAGGGAGTGCAATATCAAGAAATGTCGAGTGGTTGAAACTTTAAGTTGTGCATGAAACTCAATAGCACAAAGTCGATTCCAACTAGTACCCAACGTTGTGTAATGGAACGATTGAAAGGAAATGATTACGGTACCTCATATTCTATGAACAACTTTTCCTAGCATTCGTGAACCTCAATAGCACCAGGCCGAGTCAATTATTAACCGGGCGTTCTCAGCGATAGAAGCTAACTGACAAAAGTGGAGCAGAATGTAATGTTAGATGAACGTATATCACCCATTACTGTGGGATTATGGTAGATCACAAAATATAGGATTACGGTACCTCATATTCGGGACCTTGGCGTCCTGGGGCTCGTTGTACTTGATGACGACGCCGTTGAAGGTGTTCGTGTCCTGGGCGAGCGCCCCGGAAATGCCCAGATTCAACTGAACTAATTAATTATTATAATTAAAATTAAAGTATTTGATAAATTTGTGTGTGACAATCATATAGATTTAATATATAGATTTTTCGACAAAAATATGTTAACAATGTTTCACTCAATCAATCAATCATTTATTCAAGCGTCAGGGTCAAGGCCTGTTGAATGATGCATGTTCGCCAGGCATTGGGGTATCTTCTTCACGTGTTTGCCCAATTCATTCCCACTCGGTTTGTAATTTCGTCGCGCCATCTCGTTTTAGGCCTTCCAATGGGTCTCTCCTTGTTCCAGGGGGTCCAGTTAACAATCTTCTCAGTCCATCTATTGTCATTCATTAGAGCAACTCGTTTTGCCCAACTCCATTTAAGTTGCATAGCTCTTACTCGCACGTCTTGGAGAGGGACTTTGTTTGCAAGCCACTCATTCGTCTTTCTAGCCATTCTAGTTACACCTGCTAATTTTCTCATCATTTCTCTCTGAGTCACAATCAATCGTTGTCTGAGGTTCTTTGTTGTACTCCAAAGTTCGCATCCGTAAAGCAGTACTGGCTCGATACACATTCTATAGACTCTTGTTTTTAGTGACATCTCTACTGTTCGATTAGTGAGAAATTCGTGAAACCTGTTGAATGCTCGCCATGAACTCCCGATTCTTCTGTTCAGTTCAAGCGTTAGATTTTGATCGAAAGATAGTCGGACGCCAAGATAAATGAAGTTGTCTACATAGGTCAGATGTTCTCGTTCCACTTGTAGAGGTACTTGTCTACGATTGGTCATGGCGACCGTTTTCTTTCGATTGAGCGTTAGACCAACTTTTTTGCTTGCTTCCATCAATTCCTTCAACATTCGCGTAATTTCAGTTGGACTATGTGATGTAAGGACTACATCATCTGCATATCTTAGATGGTTCAGCTTTTCTCCATTTATGCATATTCCGTATTCGTCCCACTTCATTTCGCGAAAGACCTCTTCTATCACAGAATTAAACAGGTGAGGGGAAATAGGGTCTCCTTGGCGCACGCCTCTTCCTACTTCGATGGGCACCTTGTCTATTCCCACTCGTACGAAGACTTTTGCACGGTTATACACATCACTCATCGTGTTTACAATCTTCGAGTGAACGCCTTGATTGTACAGTGAACTCCACACTGCGCTGAATTCCACTGAATCAAAGGCATTGGCAAAATCAATGAAGACGAAGTATAATGGGAAATCGTATTCCGTAGATCGACTTATCAGCTCACACAGAGTGAAGGAATGGTCGGTTGTAGTGTAATCCTTTCGGAAGCCTGCTTGTTCGCGAGGTTGGTTTTCGGATAATGTTCTTTCTATTCTGGAGTTCATAGTCGATGTGAAAGTTTTATAAACCCGATTCAAGAGAGCATTTGGTCGATAGTTTCCGATGTCGAGTTGACTGCCCTTCTTGTAAATTAGCGATCGTGTTTGGAAGTTCATGATCGAGTTTGGAAGTTCATCAGGAACGGTCTCTTTGTTGATCCATTTATTGAATAGAGCACATAGTGGTTTGATTAGGACATCGCTACCGCACTTGAGCATCTCCGCTGTTATCTTGTCAGGACCGGGTGACTTTCCGTTCTTTAATCTCCAGATCGCTTTTTTCACTTCGCAGGGTTAGGTAGGAAAGGCTCGACTGTCTTATAGTGTATTCTTCGCGGTCTCCTGGTTCTTTCAAACAGCGTATCATAGAATGTTTTCACAACGGCATTCAGCTCTAACTTCGTACTTGCTATACTCCCATCCATTTTCTCCAGTTGATACAGCTTTGTATGGCCTATTTGTGAGGCTTGGAGTGCCTTTTTCGTACTATAACCGTATTGTACCGCACGTTTAACAGTTTCGAGATACCCTTTTCGAATGTCTTCTTGGATGGAGTAACGTAAAGCTTTGCTTGTTAGTGAGAATTCAATTCGATTGAAGGGCGTAGGCGTGTTATCTCTTAGTCGTCGCCGTTCTTTGTATAACTGTTTCGTTCGGTCAGAGAATCTTTCTCGAGTTGCAATTGGGACCATCGAATCAACAGCTATTTTTGTCATTGTCGAAGCTATTGTTTCATATTTCCTCCCTTCAACAGCTGTTATCTTGTTGATCTCAGCCGTAAATTTCTCGCGATTGAGTTGTACACGTAGTCTTGGTTTGTGGTATCGGTTTTTCACGTTTGATGTTATTTGAACTTTTGCAATGATCAGTCTGTGGTCGGTGGTAAAGTCGAAGCTGCCCACTACTGATACATCGTACACTATAGATCTCTCTTCACTCATGATATAATAGATCGTATTCAACGTTTTCATGTTCGGGCTTTCCCAGGTCCATTTCCGTGAATCTCTTTTGCAAAAGCGAGTGTTGTGAACTACGAGCTTTGTTTGCATGCAAAAGTCGACAAGGGTTTGCCCTCGTTCGTTTCTCTTTCCATGTCCGTTTCTTCCTATGAACACTTCTTCAATGGACTGCCGTGAACCCACTTTCGCATTGAAGTCTCCGAGTACCATTACATGACCCTTTCCACCCCCCCCCCCGGTAGGCGTACTCGACGGGCAGAAGTGGTTAGTAGGTTGCTCAAATCATCCAGAAACTTTTCGTAGATTGGGTCAGGGTGTGCCGAGGTAGGCGCGTAGGCATTTATCACGCACAATCCTAGTTGAGGGATCTCGAGATAGGAAAGGCGGTCATTGACCGAGTGGAAGGCGCATGAGGCAGCCCATTGACGGGCAATCAGAAAACCGGTACCATTTGCTGATTCAATAAACCATTGTTTCACTAAACCATCCAAAAGCAATGAGATCATATTTCTCAATGCCAGCTGGCGATACTGTTCGCAAATCATTCGTATAGGACATGTAAACGCGTTATTTCTCATCCTTGAGATAATAGTAGCTTTCTTCATCATATACTAGGGATGTAATTGCGGTGCTGGTTCTCTCCTTTATGTGCACTATCTCGCCGGCCAGAGAAACAAGTGTGCAGAACGAAGAGAGTCGAAAACCGAAACGACATCACTATCATGTACCGTACCTTTTCCTTGTCTTTGGCAAGTCCCTCCTCCTTCTCCTTCTTCTTCCTCTCCTCCTCCTCCCACATCTCCTTCGTTCCCCATTTCTGTTTTCCCTCGCCTTGCTCGTTTCTGAAATCGATTATTAAATTAGGGACAATTAATGTTTTACTAAACTAGTGAAACGTATTGATCCCTAGTTAGGCATGTGCAGTAGTGTAGCTATTTAGTTGAGGCCCAACTACTTCTCAATTGCTGATTATATCGCAAGTTACATTCCCGGCTGAACTTATGTTTCACTATCACCTCTTAAATGCAACACCTCGCGCTCGAGGATGGTCCAGGGGACGACGATTAAAAAATTTTTAAAAAAAAATTAAAAAAAAAAAAAATAGAGGTAAATACCTGGTCGATCTCGAGCGACGCGTCGGGGTGCGTCGAGGCGGCGAATCGCGACGACTAAATGATATTTATTATTTATTTTAATTAAATAAATATGAGTAATTTGACATAAACAGGGGCACCAACAACAAGAGTAACACCTTAGTCGTATCGCTGATATTTTTTAGCCAGACTTGAAACCGATTGGGAATGGAAGAGCAGAGGAACTTCTTCAAGAAGCAAATACTCACCGATCATCGCGCCTCCTCTCGTCCCTGTCGCGCTCCCTTCTGTCGTCGCGATGCGGCGAACGCCGACGGTCATCTATTAATATATTTAAATCATACAATTAGCAATTAATATTTAAAATCGCAAATACACGACTAAATGAGCAAATTAGGCGAAAAATGAGTGGAAACTACCTCGGAATCGCGAGGGCGGCGAGGCTTTCCGCTTGCTGGACGGCGAAGATGACCTTCTCGCCTTCTTCGAGGGAACAGCCTCTGGAATATTAATATTAGGGCCGAGAAAGCATAGCAATAATCGAAAAGACGAGCCAAATTGGCCGAAGAACAAGAGGGAAAGCACTATTTTCGAAAATACCGGCAGTATTGAGTATTGGGCGCTTACCCTTGGAGCTGTTGCTGCTGGCCGAGTCGGAGCCCGAGGCAGAGGACGAGGAGTCGCGGCGTTTCCGGGCTGGCGGCGATTCGGAACGCGCCATCTAGCAAATACGGGCGTTATCGATATGATATTCAGTGACCAGGCAATCACATAACAGTTATGTGAAGAGGAAACGATTAAACGCAAGTGTAGCTACATGGTGTTAAACTATCACACAAAACAGGCGAGAAATCAATACTAGGAGAAGTACAAGTCCGCATTTCGTCACAAATGGCAATGTTATTGGAGGAAGTAAAATACGAACCGATGGACGATGGTGGGCGTCTTTCTTTGTGTATTGGAGAGGACAATCTCCTTCAGCTACTAGAAAAAGTGCAATAGATAAAGTATAAGAACCAAAGATACGAGAAACAAATCAAAGAAAAGTAGAAGAAACTTCGACTCACCGCCGCAGTCGGCACCACGCAGATTTTCTTGAAATTGTAGGCTGGCGCCATCGTGGTGGACCCAAGGAGAGACCCTGATGAGAAATAAATGAGCTAAATCGTCAATGAATCAATAAACAGGAGGAAATGCGATGAAAAACAAAGAAAAACCGGAAAGCGTGACCGGCAAATCGGCCAAACCGACAAAGCCATGAATGTCGTCAAACTACCGTAACCACACCGAGTAGTTCAAATTCACTCAATTTTTAAACTTCTATTTAAAAATCGAGTTTATTTTAATTTAATTTTAAACTTTTATCATGATTTTGGATCAGTCATGTCTGTGGATTTTCAAAATATCAGCAATAATAAAAAAAATAGTTTGAGGCCACTGGATCCCTTTAACACACGAACATTGTCCATTACGAAGCCGCGTCAATGAACAAATCGAAAGAAAATTAAGAGTGCTTTTGCCAACCAAAATATTCTCGAGCATTCTCGAATTAATTCTAAAAATCTTTAGAATTGAAACGTGATACATATACGAGGAGAGGCTCGAGGCAGTACACTTGTGATCAAAGGCATGCATGGCTTTGCTGACTGTTATCGTCAGTGAAAGACGTTATCATACCGATCTATATCTCGTGAGTATATTTGAATCTGTGATAGATAAAGGCAACGAAGGAGAAAAGACGAAGGAGAAAAGACGCAGTAGATGTTTCATAGTTTAATTCGTAGGTGCTGTCGAAGTGGTGCGGATACTAAATTCGTTAATACAACTTTATATTATCTCATACATATTTAGGGAACACAACGGGGATTGACGAATAATTAACCTGGTTTTCTGAAAATAAAAACATTTCTGAAAGTTTGATTATCAAAATAATCAACAGACTAATGTATTTTCGAGTGATCTATGTACTCGGAAAACTATCATTCACGAGCAATTCGCATAGTGTTTACACTGAGCGATGAGAAATGCGAAAGATAAAAGGCGACTGTTGTTCTCACTGTTCGAATAAGTACGCTCTTAATTTCTTGTTCGAGTTTCATACATCAAAAAAACCATAATTGTTGACTTGAATGTCTATTTTTTCTCTCTCCACCCTTGTTTTCTGAAACAAAAATGTAAACCAAGTCTGATTTTCCATCATTTGATGTTCCTCCCCCCACAGTTTTCACGAATGTGGTTTATTGCGCTCAGCAATAGCAGTATTTGAAAAAAAGTTTATGAGTTTTTAGCTTCCTCATTTTTACTTTTGACATACATACAATACCCAAAAAACAAGTTATTGATCACGCGAGAAATATGTGATCGATCATTTCTCGACTCGAGGGACGGTTCCTCGGCTCTACTTGCGTGAGAAATTTGATGAAATCTACCTGAACTATTTCAAATCACGATCATTAGATGAATCTCAACGTCACCGTTGTCTCATCTTTGATTAGACTGCTCAGAGAATGCTGGTCACCACGCCGAAAGCCATCGAAGATCTGTGATTGTTGAAAAAAGATTCATTGGTATGTTATCACAAATCTCGTTGCATATTGTATTTAAAAATGTTTTTGAAAATGTTATACGTACCTCGCTGCGATCGGGCGCTTTTATAACGATACACATCTCGACAAACATTAGTCCAAGACTGAACACATCTGATCTTGAACTGTACCGAAACCACAATCTCTGAAAAGGTTATAAATGATTCTTTACGGAACATATCTCAATATGAGGTGATCCGTTATTGTACAGCAAGTTTTAAGGTCCAAAAAAGGCATTAAACCAACCTGTTCTGGGCTCATGTACAGCGCGGTTCCGGTGCTTGTGCCGACAATTTCTGAGTCGCTTTCTTCATCGTAGCGTCGTTCAGTGGCGATTCCGAGATCGCATAACTTCAGAACATCTTTCTCGACGAAAAGTACGTTACTGGGCTATAGAAATATGGATGTGACCCGATTTCAGGATCAATTATCTCACCTTGAGATCACGATGTATGAGGTTCTTGCTGTGAATGTATTCTACAGCGGAAACCATTTGCTTGAACCACTTCTTCATTCGGAAAAGATCCCGGGATGCCGGGTCATGATTGTCATTTAGCCAATCGAACAGTGAATGGTTGGCCAACTACAATGAAAGAACTCGCAACGGTGCATAGTTTTTAAGAGAGAACCTGCATTTGAATGTAGATGAATACACAATCGTAATTGAGTGCCCTCTGAAATAGTTACTGATTTTCATTGATTTTACATTCCTACCAGTGATTTCTTCGTCTCTCCCAAACCACTCATCAAATCGACATCCCTATCACGCTGTAAAAACGTATTTAACATCAGAATCAGAACACTTGCCGTACCTGCCATCCTCCAGGAGGATTTTCGACCCAACTCGCATTGTAGCGAATGATATGGGGATGGTCCAATTGCGCCATCGCTTTTACTTCTCTCAACGCGGACTCTACTGCTCTGAACACAATTGAAAGTTTACTTTGTTTACTCCATATAAGTTACATTAAGTCAACAGCAACACGTTTCACCGCATACTCCCAGTCGTCATACTTGTTCACAGCTTCAAAAACGCATCCGAATCCTCCCTTTCCTCTGATTTTCTTCACCATGAACTCATTTTCAAATCTGAAGCAAATAAGTCTAATTTCGAGATGTTCGTAAATAAAACCACTGTAACTCACGTACTTGGATCTGAATGCACCCATTTGTGCATCATCAATTGGAGAAAAGCCGTTAGGGATTGACTGAGTCTTCACCACCTGATCCAGAGGTGGTAAGGCGTTTGGGAAATTCCATTTGGGAAAGTGCCATTTGAGAAACTTTCGCCGCGACGCAAAAATACCGCGCACATCACATTAGAATCGGTTTTCGTGTGATTAAATTATTGTTTAAATTTTATTATGTATTATTTACATAACAAATCAAGTACATAATAACATGGACTTTGAAAATATATTGCAAGTGTAAAACTTCTCAAATGGCACTTTCCCAGGTGGCATTTTCCCAAATGTATTTTCCCAAACGTCTTACCAACGAGCCAGATAATAAAGTACGTCAAGCGTATTCACATTGAGCTCTATATCAGTAATATCCAATGAAGTTTACCGAATATGCTCAGATACTCATAGTATAAATACAATAAAAATAAACAAACATACATATTCATGAGGTAGTTGAGCCGTCATCAAGTGATACTTTCCGCTGTTCTTGCATTTACCACGTCCAATTAGTGTTCCATCATTGATTCCGGCAATGTGAAAGCAAGAAACATCACTGAAAATTTTGGAAGGATGTTCGGGACACATAATGAATCTCACCAAAAGTACAGTGGCGGAAGCATCTTGGAAGTCACTGGGTCGATTACGAAGATAGTCTTTCCGTTAGTCATGTATACATATGCTTGTTTCACCAGTGCCGATGAGCTCCATGGTGAATGAAATTCCGATAATTTCTTGTTTGAAAATAGTTTCCCCATGAATCCCCTTTGTATGTTGCCGCGAAAACACTAAAAAAACCATTGATGTTATTTATTTTATCGATGTGATCCGGTTACAGAAAGAACGATTGCATCCTTGCCCATTCTCGTTACGGATGGCATAATTGGTTCTTTTGTAATCTTTGCGAATATAGCAGTATCACTGAAAATGTATTAGTTTATTGAACTTGTCTGACGGTGTTTACCCGTACAAGCCCTTTAACTCCAACCACTCCAGCGTGTCCACAGGAATGTCCACTGGCTTTCGATCGCAAAAGGGATCGTCGCACATTCGGTAGACGTACAGTTTCCCATTGCAAACTAGACTGCACAGGCCACTATGGTGAATACGCTCGCCCTTTCAAGAATAAATACTCGTATTAACTTGAAAAGGAGTGTTATCACCTTTTGCAAATCTCTTACATAATACGTCTCAATCACACCAAGAGGATTGAATTTTGCACGATAGATCTCCAAAGGGCAAATTAATTGGGAATTTTCTTTTAAAAAGTGACCTTTCGTGCCCAATTGCTACAGTAGTAGATGGAATCATTATGTACGACCGTAATAGATAAGTATTCATAGAGAGCATTTCGATATTCGTCGCGGAACATAATTTCAATCGGTATACCACTGAAAATGCTTACTTTTCTTGGAAAAAAATGTCCACATCGTTAGAGCAGCACACAACATGAAATATATATATTTTAAAAGTACCTGTGCATGAACTCCACTTTGATCTTCTGTCCACTGAAAAGACATTCAGAAAATTGTTAAAAATAATTCTAACTCTTTCATCACCCATAAACAATCCTCATTGCGGTAGAACAGGGTTCCTGAAGATTTTTTTTTGTATTTGGATTATTAGTGTACTCAACTCACCATTATCCACCTGATGAATGAAGGTAGTGCTACTCACAACTTCTCTCTTCGTGAATTTCAGCAGAGAATCTTCAGTCGTCATGCCTGAATATCATGAAACTATTGAACAATCGATCACAAACGGAAAAGTTTGCGGTGTCAGTCGGGCGATAGTAAAGACGCGCGCTCTTCTCTATGGATGTATACTAGGGATGGCTTCGTAAGAAATGACTATCTTCATTCTGCGCGCTCTCTCACCAGTCGACCGGTCGAGAGAGTGGGTGAAATGAAGAGAGCATTTCTTGCGAAGCCATCTCGAATATATACTTTTGCCTGTATCATCCTTATCAGTTGTTTCTGAAGCACAGATAATACCGCAGTGTTTCACGTCACCGAATGCAAGTATGAAAACGTTTTTGGGATTGAATATTGGCAGTTTTCATTTTTCATAAATATTTCAGACAAACATGGGAAAGACAATTTTTTTCGAAAAAAAAAGAAAAGAAAAAAACTGCTGATTTTGACAGTTTGAATAATGAAACGTATCTGTACATTCGTAGTTACGAACACGACTGCTATTGGAATGCAATTCATTTGCCCCGTCACAAATAGATCACTGATGAACCCCCCCCCCCCTCCCCCCAAACCCGTCTCACCAAACGCGAGCAATTCCATCATCAAAAATTGATCTACCGCGAATTGAAATGTCGCGAATGAATTACGACGCCGAAATTCATTCCCTCCTCTCCAGCTCACTAGGCTAAACCCGAAGATATTAGCTATAGGCCATTACCCTTTCGACTTAACTCCGGTATCACGAGATTCGAGAGCATGCTCTGAAATTTTTTTTTCAAACCGTTACGAATCCTTCTATACTATGATGGAATGGGGACAATGGGGACAATGGGGACAAGTTTTCGAACAATTCCGGTCACGAGTCCCAGAGCCGGCTTTTAGGAAATATCCGGTCGCGAATCCGGCTCTAGTGTATCTCAGCTCCCAGACATGCTAAAATGATGTTATATAGCGTAAAAATGAAGAAAAATCAGACGAACAACTTTCCTGACAAAATCCAAGCCCTAGGACCAAAACTGAGAAAGTTGCATTTGAAAAATTAACTCTCAAATCACGTTAAAAATATTTCTATAATGTTCGTACCGAAAGTTACAGATTTTTAATGCATAATATAAAAGTACTAAGTAACATGCACTCCATACAGAAAAAATAGATCCGCTCTCACCGTTTCTCGGAACCTTGCCTGATCGAACTAGAAAATTGACCGAATTTAACGGATTTTCGAGTATATCTTCTTTCTCCCGCTTTGTCATGCGCTATAATGCAGAAATTCGGATTCTACGCACAAAACTACGTATGAAACATCTGTAGGCAGAATGTTATGAGACAAAAAAATTTCAACTTTTTCATGGAATTGTTTTGACAAAAAAGTCGAAATCTCAGAACTATCTCACTATAGGTGTTCCCGACGTATTTTCGCCTGTTGAAGCCGATTTTGTGTGTTAGAGCGCACCAAACAATAAAAGAAAAAAGGTATGCCCATTGAACCTGATTGACGAAATATTTCGATCATATGAACCCGGGGTCATGAAAAAGTTGAAATTTTTTTGTCTCATAACATTCTGCCTACAGATGTTTCATACGTAGTTTTGTGCGTAGAATCCGAATTTCTGCATTATAGCGCATGACAAAGCGGGAGAAAGAAGATATACTCGAAAATCCGTTAAATTCGGTCAATTTTCAAGTTCGATCAGGCAAGGTTCCGAGAAACGGTGAGAGCCGGATCTATTTTTTCTGTATGGAGTGCATGTTACTTAGTACTTTTATATTATGCAATAAAAATCTGTAACTTTCGGTACGAACATTATAAAAATATTTTTAACGTGATTTGAAAGTTAATTTTTCAAATGCAACTTTCTCAGTTTTGGTCCTAGGGCTTGGATTTTGTCAGGAAAGTTGTTCGTCTGATTTTTAATCATTTTTTACGCTATATAACATCATTTTAGCATGTCTGGGAGCTGAGATACACTAGAGCCGGATTCGCGACCGGATATTTCCTAAAAGCCGGCTCTGGGACTCGTGACCGGAATTGTTCGAAAACTTGTCCCCATGGTATTCTTCCATCATAGTATAGAAGGATTCGTAACGGTTTGGGAAAAAAATTTCGCGAGGGGGCTGTTTTTGCTCGCAGCTCTCGCGATACACGTGTTAAGGACACTACCAATTGCAATCTCTTCATCCGGTGTTTACACATACTGATAATAAATATGAGATAGAGAGAGAGAGAAGAGGCGAAATGTTGCATGCATTGTGCGCGACATTCCTTCTTTTTCGCGTCAGCAGTATTTGATAGATATTGCTTCCTTTGTGAAGCTTTTCAAATCGTTAAATTATAAATGATTTTCCGCTTCTGAGCTATCATACCACTTGAAAAAACGTTTCGAACATCTGCTAATATCGTAAAAATGCTGCATTTTTCAGTAAATTCTAGCAACATGAATGTGGATCGCGGCTATGAATCTCAGTGAGCATGCTAATCACAAAAATATTTTCATTAAAACAACTACAGTTTCCTGACTATATGTACAGTCAAGAAGATCCTAGGAGAAGGGGCGTTCGGATGCGTATTTCATGTTGTCAATAAATTAGTTCCAATGGAGTTTGCAGTTAGACGAGTTCCAGTGAAAACCCAGTAAGATAATTTTTTTGATCGGGAAAATGATGTTCAGCGAGTTGGCGTCGGCATTCGATGAGGTTGCAACGATGGCTCGTTTGGACCATCCCGGTTTCGTCAGGTTTTACCATGCGTGGATTGAGAAACCTCCAGAAGGATGGCAGGTCTCCATTTTTTTGGCGAAGAACAGACGTAGAAAATCGTTTTTAGCAAGATTCAGATGCTGATCTACTCAAGCAATTGGGATCCCCTAAAAAGAGCTTGGTAAGTGCCGCTAGAAGTTATGTTGTTGATAATGTTTTTTCTCAGACAAACTTCAACGACGGCAGCTCACTTCTCTTCATTCAAATGGAGGTTTGAGCTGGAAAACAGGGTGATAAAGAGATCAATCGATCAGCTTTGCAACTATTCTCTATTGGAATGGCTGAGCGATTATCAGACTGAGTCTTCTCGAGATCTTCGGAGGATGAAGTCGTGGTTCAAACAAATGGTCGACGCTGTGGAATATCTTCACGATAAGAAACTCGTTCATGGACATCTTAAGGTTAAAAAAATGCAAATGCGCTTTAAAAATAGTGAACTTCTTACAGCCAAGTAACATTCTATTCGTTGAAAAGGATCGTCTAAAGTTGTGCACTATCGGAATCAAACCTGAGCACGGTGCTTATGATACGAATAACGAAGCCGCGCTGTATATGAGCCCTGAACAGGTAGGTCTCTAAGATCTAGATAAAACTTTAACAAAAGCGCTCCCTTCTAATATTTTTAATACTTGTCATGCTTGACGACCTGTATTGCCGTATGACGAATCTTACTATTTAGCGACCCGTCTTGCCCTACACCTCGAAATCGGAGGTATTCTGTCTCGGGCTTATTCTCGCCGAGCTTTGTCTCGTGATGACTCCGACTATGCGATCAGAAATGATTATTTGCAAATAATCATGTATGATAATCAATGCTTTTCAGATCTTCGAGAATTATCGGCGTGGAGTCCAGTGTGAACTCATAACGGATGCGCGAACGGTAGTTTTATCATTCCAACTGCTTTGTAAATTGATGACCTTCAGAAGGAATTCATCGCTCATCTGACGCATGTGGATCCGAAACATCGTCCGTCCTGTCGTGATCTGCTCTACAACTTGTTCCTCGCCTAGGGGTAATGGTTGCACTAGATCACCACAACATCTGCCTTCGCTATTGTTATAAAATAATTCAAATATGAATTTAAACAGTTTGCATTCAGTACTGATATCTAACATTTTACCACATATTAATTAGCAAATACAAAACACATTTGTTGTTCTATCATTAATGCGTATTGCGAGGAAGGGATGCTCGAGTATTTCCCTGCACTCCGGTCGCTCAGTGTCCCTCACATTTGTGAGCCAGGCGACAAAGTGTCTCTGGAAAGTGATTCAGTTGCAAGACTTTTTTTTGAATAATTATCACCAATTCCGGAAGATGATCGAGAACGATAGTCGGTCTGTCTGCTCGATAGTTATCAAAGACCTGACAATTTTGAAACGGACTACTTCATTTGAGGATTGTCTAGAATCACCTCTGCCGCATCTTCCATAGTAACACCACACAGAGTTCCAACAAAATCAAGCCTAGAGCGAAAATATCAATTTTGGATTTGTATCCACTCCATCTCATCTGAAAGTATGTTTTCGTAATGACAACCTTGAAACGAAATTTTCCTAAACGAAACAACCTTTTTTTCTGAACGAAGCTACAATGCAATACGTGCTCGGGAGCCATTCATGGTCATCTCAAGGTTAAATAAAATGCGAATGCTCTTTTCAAATAGTGAACTTCTTACAGCCAAGCAACATTCTATTCGTTGCAAAAAATCAATTAACGTTGTGCACTATCGGAATCAAACCTGAGCACGGTGCTTGTGATAGGACGAATAACGAAGCCGCGTTGTATATGAGCCCTGAACAAGTAGGTCTCTAAGATCTAGATAAAACTTTAACAAAAGCGCTCCTTTCTAATATTTTTAATACTGGTCATGCTTGACGACTATTCATGCCGGAAGATGAATATCACTATTTAGCGACCCGTCTTGCCCTACACTTCGAAATCCGATGTGTTCTCTCTCGGGCTTATTCTCGCTGAGCTTTGTCTCGTCATGACCCCAACTATGCGATTAGAAATGATTATTTGCAAATAATCAACAACAATATTCAATAAATTTCAGATCTTCGAGAATTATCGGCGTAGAGTACAGTGTGAACTGATTCAAGACGGGAGAACGGTATTTTCATCAATCGGAACGATTTTTGATTTAGATAAATTCAGACGGAATTCATTGCTATGCTGACTCATGTAGATCCGAAACATCGTGCGTCCTGCCGAGATATGCCCAACATCTCCTTCCTTTTCTAGGTAAATGAACGAACGAGATACTTTGAGATTTGTTGTGTTGACTTTCTTCATTTTTTTGTTGTTGTTCATTTATCGTATGTCGAACAAATAAAATATGTTTGTTTTTAAAGTTTTTTGAGCAGAACGATTTCAGGCGCTTTGTGCTGAAATTGATTTTCCGAATTTACTATGTTTTGCACATAAAATTTCAGTTTAGTGTATCACCCTTCTGGATTTCGATTTCAAACTGATGTTGAGTGGTGTTTGACGCAATTTATTCGATATTCTCAAATGTGACTATTTTAAATTACAATATTTATTATTAAGGGTTACAGCATTCGCTTATAGTTGGTTGAAACTCAGGTTAGATTCCCGTCCAGTGCTATAATTAATTTCAAGATTTTTGTGAATTATGAAAAATGCTTCTTTAGTTGAATACAGTTACGACGGTAATTTCTAATGATGGATGGGCGAAGGAAGAAGTTATCTACTGTGAGCTCTAACTCTCTATGTACAATCTTGTAAGCACAACATAAATCGATATTCGCTCGTCGACTCTCGAGCGTTGTTAGACCAAGGGCATGTAGTCGATTGGTGTAGTTGGTGAGGGGCTCTCTGCACTTGTTGAACACTCATTCACTGAACTTTCGCGGAACTGATTCGATTAACTTGATGTTCTCTCTGTCTGTTGGAGACCAAAGTTCGCTACCGTATTCTAGGATGGGCCTAACGTATGATGAGAAAAGACGCGCGTATAATTTGAAACTGCGGGAGGAGAACGTGCGGGTGATATAGGCACAACGTGCCTTAGCGCGAGAGACTATTGATTGGATGTGACCAGAGAAAGAAAGTTTGTTGTCGTAAGCAATGCCGAGATCCTTGAATACCGTTTTAGTGGGGAGAGATATTTGGCCAATTTTGAAGTCAAAGTCGGGATGTCTAGGGCCAATTTGAATTATGATAGTCTTAGTGACTGAAATAGATAATCCTTTTTTTTATTTAGCGAGACGTATCCTGTGTCGTTACTCGACATTGTTTTTATATTAGACATCATTGCCTGATTCCGTTCAGCATCCACTTTGTACAAGAATACTGGGATATTGATGGCATTTACACCACTCGGACAACGTGTTTGACCAATGTTAATGCTCACCTTAAAAGCGAACTATGAACAGTTAAGACACGAGAAAACACGAAATCAACAAACGTCATATAAGTCTAAACGTGGCAGCTCAGGGAGGTCTGCAAAACATCATTATATTGACTGAATCAAAATTGTCGAGGAATATCGTCCTTGATAACATGTTTTATAGTTGAAGAAGTTCGCCTTATTTTCGAGCAACGGCTGGCACAGCTTTTAAAAAAATCGATTTTCTGATATGGAGGGTGCTGAAGACGATGGAAACATGCATGTTGCCGTTAGACTCTTCCTTGGATCCAGACGGAATCACGTCAAAGTCACAAACGTCGGAATTGATGTGTTTATCGAACATCGTGAGAGTTAATTTAGATTTTTTTTAAATGTCTTTGGATCAGAATTATCAGGGTGGTGTAAATTTGTTGTCCAATTCTGAGACTTGGAGTTTCTGCCCCATCCCGTATTTTGTTTGAGTCCTATCAACTTAGGTATTTTTGTAATGAATGTGGGCTTGTATATCATCTTTGGTGCACATAATCTCAGATCTGCCCGATTCGAAAGATAGACACAGTGATCAGGCCATCTCGAAGTAACATGTGATTGTCTGTTTCATTTGGGGGGTCAACATTGCGGGGAGAACAACGATAGAGCGAAAGTAACCCTACATGATGGAAGAACACTCGGTAAACATCATAAATAAACTGTTTCTATGTAGATGCCACAAAATGTCTACTCGGGACAGGTACCTAATCCAGTAATGGGGGGGATTGTATCTGGTAGAAATTAGTATACCCGAAAGTGAAGTAACTATACTTACTCTTTCTCTGTTTTAATTAGAAGGCAGTGCTCTAATCACCTCGCTAGTCACATTAGTCTGATAACAAGTGTGGAATTTCGAACGTCGAGATTGGAACTTACTGCACTGCCCTGTTTCCCATCGTTTCCTGCCATCAATAATACAACCAACACTTCCCTAATCGATGACAGAATATGCAGGTTTGGAGACGTTTAGGAAAGGATGCGACCGAGAACCCTAAAATAACGCACTTTTTCCATTTTGGTGTCTAAATAAATTTCCTAAAATTATTAAATTCCCGAAAGATAAGGTGAGGTTGCTCAAATATGTTTAGTGCTTATAAAACCTCACAGAATATTATTCAAGCGAACTTATGTAGAGCTCAATATCTCCGACCTACGAATCAAGAAATTCGTATGATTCCGCTGCACTTTTTCCCCAAACTAGATTGTCGTACACTACACCCTGACCCCTCTCACTCTGTGAACAGAATCGATTCGTCTCTTGTTGTTGCCACGACCTCTCCTCTTACTCTCTCTTCATTCCCCTCTTCCCCTGCCCCTCTCCCGTCTCTCTCATTTTCATACACTCTCTCGTCCTCTCTTGCCCCTCCCCCCTCCACTCTCTCGTCTCCCCACGCTCCCTCGCCTTCCATTCTCGATTCATCTGCCTCGCCTGTCTCACCCATCCCTTCACCCCTTCCCCAAGCACCAACTAAGTTATCTTGCACGATGTTAAATGCGCGCTCCCTCTGTAATAAGCTCCCGAACATTCACGCCATCCTCTCTATTGACAAACCCGATATTCTCTTCGTCACTGAGACTTGGCTCTCTTCTAAGATAATAGACTCTGAGCTACTCCTTTCATTCCCCTACCGACTGTTTCGTTCTGATTGCCCCCGTCGTGGTGGTGGTGTTTGTGTCTTCATTCGTGATCATCTTCCGTGCTCCCGAGTTACCATTCCATCACGAATTTCGAGTGATATTCTTGCTATTGATATCCATTCCCCACTTGCCCCTACTCCTACCCGATTCATACTTGTCTATCGTCCTCCTAGCACAACCACTGCCCAGAATACATCTCTTTTCTGTATCCGTTCAGTACACAGTGGTTGTGCTGGGTGACTTTAATTTACATATCAATTGGAACTCTCCCGGTCTCTTATCCTCTCAAACTTCGTGTCTTTTTGATCTCTCTACCGACTTGGCTCTCTCTTAAGTCGTCCCTTCCCCCTCCCTCAATGATCATTTCCTTGATGTCATTCTCTCTCCTCCTGACATCATTTCCCATTGTCGCATATCCGCTCCTTTTCGCAATGCCGATCATTCCTCTATTTCCTTTTCTCGTTCCCCCTCTCTCATCCCATAATAGTGCACACTTTTGATTTCCGCAAAACTGACTTCTCTGGACTGGACAATGCACTTTATGGGACTGATTGGGAAGCGATTCTCTCTGACTTTATCGATGTATCCGATCTGTATGATCGATTTGTGTCTTATATCATTGCGTTATTCCCTTCGTTTGTCCCTCTCAAAAAGTCTTTTCTTCCTTTTGACCAATACCCTTCTCATATCAAATCACTCCTTGCCCATAAACGCGCGTTGTTTGATAAACTCCATCTTCGCCCTGTTCTGTCCTAGTTCTCTCAAGTTTCGCGCAAATTAGATAGTGAAATACGAAAGTATATTCGCTCTTATGAGAATCGTTTGCTTGCTAGTAACCATAGTCGCTCTTTCTATCGCTACGTGTCGACCCGTTTCAAGTCTAACGGGCAAACTATTCCCGCTATTGTTGCTCCTAACGGTTCCGTAGTCGCTTGTTCCTCCCAGAAAGCTGAAACTCTAGCTGATTATTTCACCTCAGTTTATACTAGTGACGACGGAACTGTCCCGACCTGCCCCTCTCTAGTCTCCCAATCCATTCCTGTCTCTATTATCCTCCCGCACGAAGTCGCCTCCCACCTTAGTCGTGTCTCTTCTTCCTGTTCTCTCCCCTCTGACAACATTCCTTCCATTATTTTCAAGAAGTGTTTTACTTCTCTTTCCACACCTCTTGCTCATATCTTTAATTGCAGTTTAATGCTTGGTAATATTCCCTCTCTCTGGAAATCGTCTATTGTGGTCCCAATTCCTAAAGTAGCTTCACCATCTTCTGTTTCTGTCTTCCGCCCAATTAGTCTCACCCCCATCCCACCTAAAATCATGGAACGATTGCTCAAGCCCACTATTATTGATTGGTGTACCGCCCACAATATTATTCCCCCTGAGCAACATGATTTTCTCTCTAGACGTTCAACTGTTACCCAATTACTTGACTGCATCCAATCTTGGCGTGATTCGATCGATCGTGACTATTGTGTAGACGTTGCCTATATTGACTTAGCTAAAGCTTTTGATAAGGTCTCTCACAGTAAATTATTGCTCAAATTGGAATCGATTGGCATTCGTGGTTGCTTGCTAAACTGGATCTCAGGTTACCTCTCCGAAAGGAGTTGCAGAGTGCGAATAGGCAATGTTCTCTCTTCTGAGAAAGCTGTTGTCTCAGGCGTCCCCCAGGGTACAGTGTTAGGCCCAATCCTCTTTCTGCTTTACACTTTTTATCTCCCTAGAGTATTCTCCCCATATCCTAAACTCTCATGTCGGCTCTTCGCTGACGACATCAAACTCTACACCACTTTTGATCCACTCTCTCCATCCGACGCCCCCACTCAACTTCAGTCTGGGATTTTGGCTTTCACGGAATACTGCAAAACATGGCAGTTAGAAGTTGCAGAGAAAAAGTGCAACATAGTTCACATAGGACAAAATAATCCCCGTACCACTAGACTCTTACATTTTCGTTGCTCCAGAGTAGATCCTATTATTCCATGCTACTCCGATCGATTATCTCTTTATTCACTTAAGAGAGCCCCTCTGAAATTTTTTAACCCTTCCGCGGATTTCCGGACATGCCGCGAGGATTTTCGATTCAGACCTCCATACGCATACCATGGGTGCATATTGGGTACTTGTTTACAAAAGTGGTCAAATTAGGGCGCCGAGTCTAGAAAGCGGCGCGCCAGGTGGGCGCCAAGTTTTTAAATTTGTTTTTCATATTTTCTCAGCCGGACAAGTTGGAATCAATTTTTCTTTTGCATCGTCATAGACATGTCGAGAGTGCATGGAAACACTATAGAAATCTGGTTCAGGTCAATTTTGAATTAATTTTCGCGATGTCAAAATCATTTTTTCGACACATTTTCTCACTTTTCGCGAGGGGGGGCGCACAGCCACTGATCGCACGATGTAGCAAATACAATTCTGCGTCGATCGGTATACAGTACTAATCAACACACTTTGGCAGACGCCACGAAAATGTACTTTGTAGCCGAAAGATCCTCGATTTCGAGCATTTTTCGAGCACAACTTTTTTATTCAATTTTTTCATGAGCTCTAATATTGAAATTCGGATTCAGCACGCAAAACTACGCAGGAAAAAATTATAGTCAGATTTTTCTGAGATACAAATTTTTTCGACTTTACCATGACCCAGGGGTCGAGGTCACTTTTTCGATAGAAAAATCGAATTCTGACATTATCTGATTATACGCTTATGACATGTAATTGGGTGCGTAGAATACGAATTCGTAAACTAGAGCTCACGAAAACTCGAAAGAAACAAGTTATCTTCGAAAAACTGAAGATGTCCACTATTTTTGGAATTTTCGAGCATACCTTGTTTCTTTCCCGTTTTCGTGAGCTCTAGTTTACAAATTCGAATTCTACGCACCCAATTACATGTCATAAGCGTATAATCAGATAATGTCAGAATTCGATTTTTCTATCGAAAAAGTGACCTCGACCCCTGGGTCATGGTAAAGTCGAAAAAATTTGTATCTCAGAAAAATCTGACTATAATTTTTTCCTGCGTAGTTTTGCGTGCTGAATCCGAATTTCAATATTAGAGCTCATGAAAAAATTAAATAAAAAAGTTGTGCTCGAAAAATGCTCGAAATCGAGGATTTTTCGGCTACAAAGTACATTTTCGTGGCGTCTGCCAAAGTGTGTTGATTAGTACTGTATACCGATCGACGCAGAATTGTATTTGCTACATCGTGCGATCAGTGGCTGTGCGCCCCCCCCTCGCGAAAAGTGAGAAAATGTGTCGAAAAAATTTTGACATCGCGAAAATTAATTCAAAATTGACCTGAACCAGATTTCTATAGTGTTTCCATGCACTCTCGACATGTCTATGACGATGCAAAAGAAAAATTGATTCCAACTTGTCCGGCTGAGAAAATATGAAAAACAAATTTAAAAACTTGGCGCCCACCTGGCGCGCCGCTTTCTAGACTCGGCGCCCTAATTTGACCACTTTTGTAAACAAGTACCCAATATGCACCCATGGTATGCGTATGGAGGTCTGAATCGAAAATCCTCGCGGCATGTCCAGGCAGGTGTAAAAAATTCAGAGTTGCTCTCTTAACACCTTGTATACTCGTCGTATTGTGATTGATATTGTCTTAGCTCTCAAAGTTTTTGCCCATTTTGTTGACTTAGAACCTACACATTTCTACACATATCGTGCAATTAGTAGACGTAATGATTCGTTTGTCCTTCATCTACCCCCGTTCAAGAGAGAGAATCTCAAAGTATCTTTTTCTCACAGAACCGCTCGATTATTAAATAAATTGCATTTGATTTGTAACCCCAAATTGTCTATCCCCGTTATTAAGGTTCACTTATTCAAACACCCTGACTTACCTCGTGTTTTCGGAATAGAAGTTTCGAATCTTTGATCTACTCACCAATCCATCCCCATCCATTCCCGTCTACTTTCCTCATCCATCTATCGATCTACTTCATCAAGTCATGCACTACTTTCCAATCAGACATATATTGGATCAGCGGCAAGTTCCATCCGCTACGAGGCTCCCTCCCCTCAGCATTCCAATGTGCAACTGGATTGAGAAGACCGATCCCTCCCCTCCCCTCCCCTCCCTCCCCTCTCCCTACCCACACCCCCTCCTCACGCATCCTTCCCGAATTTGTGTTTTTTTTACGTCTTTGCTACTATCTCGTAAATTCTGTTCTTGTTGAAGCACCTTCAGTGGTGTACGATAAATAAATAAATAAATAAAGCGAGAGTGCAATCATCTCTCACCGATGTACGTGGAGATCATTCCAAATACAACCAATCTTTCTCTAGAACACAACAAAACTCGTCTTGACTTATTATTGTCGATGGAAACTTTACAGAGAATACAATTGAGAGGATACGCTTTTAAGCAAATGAAAATATTTAAAAAATTTATGCGTTTGCAATTTATGAGTTCAAAAAATTTGCCGAGAAGCTATTTCTTTTGTCGCTCATTTTGTCTGCACCGTAAACTCGTTCTCTAGGCTTTCCTGAACGACCTTGAACCGATCAGGAACATGATCAAGCACTTCTTTCGCATAGAGCTTCAGCTTCTGATCCAGGTGTGGATTCGAAGAAGCCTTGAGCAGAATGTTTAGCCGATGCTTCACCCCGGAAACAATGTGTCCTGCACTTTCTTCAGTTCCATCTCCAGATCATCAATCGATATGTTCTCCGCGTCCACTTTATCGATTATCGAATGCTGAATATTTTAATTTTTTAAATTACTAAATCGTTACTGAGAAGACATCCGACAACATCTGTCATGATGACACCGTCGCTCATCCAGCATTGCCTATCGAATCGTCCATCTATCTGGAAGGGTCGACAATCGGGGCGGCGAGGGAGCACGAACGAACGAATTTCTTCCCTTCCTTGTAGTCACCAGGACAAGTGGATCGATCAGCCAGAGAAAGGCCAATAACAGAGAGGATAAGAGGAAGAAGCATCGAGAAATGATGTTTTCCCCTCCCCCACTCCGCTTTATATAAAGTTTATGTCATGTTTTATGCCTTCCGTAGCGTGCTTAGAAGGGAAGTGTGTTTCGGATTCTTCCATCTGAGAGAAATTTGGGGGGAAAACAATCGCGGTGGTTATTTTAAAAACATGAGTCACTCAGCTATCTATTTATGTAATTTATCGCCATTCGTGGAAGGTGATTCAACAGGTACATGATGCACATAAAAATGAGTCCAGTCTCCTCAAATCTCAACCGTATCACTTGGTCTCAGGCCATTCACCAAAATTCACCAAAAGAACATAGCGTAAAAAGTCTTGCATCCTTTTATCTTGATAAATTCATGCAAAAAGTCAATCTTCGAGCCAATAGTTGCTGATTATTTCAAAATGAGATGCTGCTTTGTAGTCGTCTTTCCACCAGGGGAGCTCATGAAGAGCGTGTGATCCGTCGCCAACTACGAACTGAAAGTACGTTCTTGATTTTGATGGCACAACCTTTTCTTGCCCCCGGAATATCTCTCTAATAAAAATCACTGCCATTATTACACACATAATACTATATAAATGTTGAACACCCGTACCTGTTTGTTTGAAAGTCCTCGTCTGAATCTTTTGAGAATTTGTGACGCGATACTTGGGTTCAAGCTCGTGCTTCATCTCTTATCTTATCAGCATACTCGGAAAAAATATCATTTTACCCACAAACAGTCACTCGAATCTGCACGCTCTCTCGCGAAGATGTCAGATAACGGAATGAACTAAGAGGTTATTAGTGTCATTCAAGCGACGGCGATGAAAACCCTCGATCCCTCTCACCTCAACGCTCCCTCGCGGTCGAGACAAATGAGACAGTTCATAGACTGGGGAGACTCGATCATCTTTCTCTGCCTCCTCGAGACAAACATTGCTGTCTATAAGAGTGCAGCATTCCAGCCTCAACGCCATCACGGCTCTTCAGTCTCTTTAGCGCTCCTTATGCAACTTCTCGTCCTTCTTCTCCTATTGGCACGTGCTTCGTTTTGCCGCAGCGCAAGCATCAATGCCCGCTACAACAACTACTGGGGCTTTGGCGTAAGCCCGAAACGCGTCTGACCGATAAAGTCCAAACAATCCCTCATGTTCCATGGCCTAACCCAGTACACTCACTCCATATGTCAGTGTATTGAATCACCTCTATTCTAGAAAAATAACGGCTAGCTAATTGTAATGCCATTAAATGTTAAACGGCCTGCCACCCTTTAACCTTGGTATCGAAAATACATAGGATAACCAGGATTCGTTGTTCATTCTCAGCGGAATCGGGGAAACTATTTCCTAAGCCCGCATATCGTTGAAATCTCACGAAACTCTGGCGATTCCTCTCACAATTCGTTCGTTATCATTTTACCAAACAGCATTAATCGTTTGCAACTATGCATGTATGTCCATCGTGAATAACATTTCCAGATAATGCACGCATTCTCTCCCTCGGTACTGCTTCTTCTCGTCTACGCTCAATACGGAACTTCTCAGACCACAAGTAACAACAACTAACGCTTTGATATTCGTGCTTAAGCTGAAAATAAACTTGCCATTGATAAGACATATCGAGGACGAAATTCGCGTTTTTTTTGCAGCAGGTAGTAGTGATGAGAAAACGAACTCGGAATGCCGATTCCGGCTTGAAAATTTTGGTTCAAAATGGTGCTGAAGCCGAATACCTCCATTCCGGATTAGCTTCCATTTTGCCATCACTTGCAGGTGGCTGTCCCGCCCCGCACTATCTCAGCCAGTCCGACGTTAATTCGTATGTTGGAGTCACCGTCGACAGTTCTCAGAAGGCTGTTTACACAGATGGATCTACCGTTTGTTTTCGATAATTTTATATATTCATTAGCTATATCTCTACTATACATTTTCCTATGGGGACGATTGCAGCAACTCAATTGTGCTCGCGGTAGTCAATACGCATACATCTCTGGAGGCACTTTCCACGTCAATAACTGGTGGATGACTTGTGCTGGCTCAGCCAATGGAGGCTGGAGAGTAAGAGACGCACTTGGAGGCAACAACGACTACGGAAATGATCCCGTCGGTTGCATTAAGCGTGGGTTCTGATTAGTGATGCCGCTTCGGATAATTGCTGACATCCGGTAGAGTGAGAGAGCATACAGAATGGCGAGAGCGGCTGTCAGCAAATACCCGAGACGGCATCCCTAGTCCTGATTATCTTATCGTACCATGAACGATCTCTTCAGCGACATGTACCGGAATGCTCCTATTCGATGGATCTGAGCCTCTTCTCGCTTCCTATACTCTCTATAAATTTGTCGACGCCGTACCATCTTACGTCAATGGCAAATGGGTACGAATGCTGGGAATCGTTGAGCGAGATTAAACTATTTTATTTCCAGGAGCTCGCTTGTCCTTCGGATTCTTCTATTGGATATGCCCCAACGCCGGCTAAATTCGTCTTCGATCCCACAATGAAAATCACCTGTGATGCAGCCGGGTGGTGGGTGAGTGGCATTTAGCACCAAAGAGGAATCAACCCACTAGCAATCAAATCACTAGCCAGACCACTAGCCATTATACGACAAACGTATAATCGACCGATTAACAGGTTCGTGCAGCGACCAACTCAGGCGCTGCGCTAGCACCGGTGAAGATCGGATGCTTCCGCCAGACCACCACTGCTCCATCTCGTAAGTACAGATTCGACGCCACCACCCTACTAGTGGTGGCAAATCGGGACTGGCTCTCTTCATTTTGCAACATCTCTCATCGGTCAAGGAAACGAGAGTACGCGAAATGAGGAGAGTCGAGTTCCGATTTGCCATCACTACTCTCTACTAACGTTCCTCATGTTTCCAGCAGCCTCCACCTGTTCCACTCTCTCGTATCTCAGTCAGACCGATGTCAGTTCGCATGTCGGAGTCACCGTCGACACAACACAGAAGGCCGTTATCGTGAATGGGCTCAATGTTAGTTACTTCCATTGTGAATCCTTCCGAAAGACCCCTCATCCTTCCGGAAGGATTGGCCATTTCCCCTCTCCTTTTCCTTTCATTCCACGTCACACCGCGCGCTAAACGAAGGGTCTTCCTTTATCCACTGAATCTAGTTATAATATAGTGATGATTCATATCATATTCGCTCAAAAATCTGATCATCGTTCTGCAGCAACTCAAATGTTCGCTCGGGACTCAGTACGCGTTCATTTCTGCTGGCGCCTTCTTCGTGCAGCCCTGGTGGATGACTTGTGCTGGCTCAGCCAATGGAGGCTGGAGAGTGAGAGACGCACTTGGAGGCAACAACGACTACGGAAATGAGCCCGTCGGTTGCATTAAGCGTAGGTTCTGATTAGTGATGCCGCTTCGGATAATTGCTGACACCCGGTAGTGTGAGAGAGCATGCAGAATGGAGAGAGCGGCTGTCAGCAAATACCCGAGACGGCATCCCTAGTTCTGATTATCTGATCGCACCATGAAGCATCTCTTCAGCGACATGCACTGGAATGCTTCTATTCGATGGATCTGAGCCTCTTCTCGCGTCCTATCCTCTGTACAAATTCGTCGCCGCTCTACCGTCTTACTCCAATGGCAAATGGGTACGAATGCTGGGAATCGTGGACCAAGATTGAACTATTGTATTTGCAGGAGCTCGCCTGTCCTTCGGATTCTTCTATCGGCTATGCCCAAACGCCGTCGAAATTCGTCTTCGATCCAACAATGAGAATCACCTGTGATGCTCCCGGGTGGTGGGTGAGTTAATCGCCATTCCAAAGGCAACAAAACAATCATCGATCTATTAACAGGTACGTGCAGCTACCAACCCAGGCGCTGCTCTGGCACCCGTAAAGATTGGATGCTTCCGCAAGACCACCACTGTATCGAAGGGACAGGGAATCTGATGACTCGTAGAGAAGGAAATCGTTGTGATTAATGCCAATTACATGAATGCCAAACGTTCGTATATAAGAGCGTTAAAGCAATGATAAAGTATCTTGCACCCCAACCTTGGTTACAAAAACAAATACAACTACAACCTACAATAATATCGAATGTGAGCGACTAATTTTGATTATTCCGGCGGATCATTTCCGGATCTCCTGTACAATAATACGAATGCAGACTATAGAACAAAATTGTTCTGGCTAGACTCTGATAGAACAATTGCAACACGAAATCATTAATCATCCGTTTCTTGCTTTTTCGATGACTCAGCTTTTAGAATTTCAACAGACTCAACAAAAAGTGACATTAGAAAGCGATCTATCAAGTTCCATCCTCGAGTTTTTTTGAAAAAAAACTGGGGTCAAAGTGCAAAAGAGAGCGTGAATCTGAGAGAATCAGAAAAATGAGAGTTACAACAAGATGAATTGATCAGGCATTCGGGTAGAGTGATTGGGTCTGGAATATAAAGGAACAGCTCGCTTAGATAAGAAGTCAGCAGCAACAAGGGCTGGGCAGAAGCCCCCCCCCCCCTTCTGAATCCCTCTCTGTAGAGCCGATGAGAAGGTTGATCTGTTTCATGTTTCTCCGATTTATGGAGAGTTTCGTAATTGATAAATTATATTTTTCGGAGATGAGTCGAGAAACAGGAAAATTGATCCCCCTCTCTTATCTCATTTTAGAACACGTTAGATAAGGATAAATCAATCTCAGCCGACCAGCCAGAACGGATTTTCGTTTTCTCTCTCGCTTTTCTGAACTCTACTCCTTCATTGCGCCTTTGTCTCTGGTTCAAGGAGTGTATTCCTTATTCGCGTGTCGCGTTTTCGGCTCTGTTCGGGTTGAGTGGTTCCATGGCAATAATTGGGTTCCATGGCAATAACTGGGTTCCATGGCAATAATTGGGTTCCATGGCAATAATTGGGTTCCTCAACAATAATTGGGTTCGAAGAATTAAAATCGGATCTCGCGAGAATGGTTGGGTTCTAAGAATAAAATAAATGTCTCGTTGACAATAATTGGGTTCCATCACAATAACTGGGTTCCATCACAATAATTGGGTTCCAATACAATAATTGGGTTCCATCACAACTTATGGGTTCCACTAGATAAATAACGAATCTCGTTCAAATTTATGAATCCAAAGGGTGAATATCTGGTTGAGAACTGATGGGTTCCATGAACAACAGAAATGTCTCGTTTTGACAAGTGATGGGTTCTATAATTATTTGAAATATTTTCAATATTTTCATGCGATTACGTAGACCCAATTTTATTAGTTCGGTCAGAAAGTTTCTTTTTATTTTTGATAATGTTTGCTCAATTGTCTCGCTTGTACAAACCGTCAATATAACATAGTTTAGGGGTGTCTTCGCACAATATCATAGTATGTATGAATCGAACCAGTCTCGCTTAGAAGTACAGAAAATATTTTTTAAGTGAAAATTGCAACAAAACATAATTTTCGGTGGGCACGGTCACGACCTTCCTTCTGCTAAAATATAGATCACCATGATCTACCCAATAAAGTAGTGATAGAGCAAGAGTTGCTTATTTTATTAGCACTAAAATATCCGGACTTCTGCCTCTCTGGGAAAGAGGGATGGGCCAAAAAAAGCCATATGTTGATAGATCAAATAAGAAGAGCAGGGGAGATCAAAATCGATGAACTTAAAAAAAGGAACTTTCTGACTGACCTGATATGCTCATGTAATTGTAGTGTGAAAAAGCGTTTACATAGCAATTGTGTTTTTAATAGAGAGAAAACATATAAGAATTAAAAATTTGAGATAATGGGATACGAATTCTTCATTTTCGTCCTGTCAATGCTTGGGTTTGGTTTTTGACCCTTCGACCCGTCCTTCTTCGATCTGTCCTTCTTCCATCCGTCCTTCTTCCATCCGTACTTAGTTCCATCTATGAATTGAGGACGGATCGAAGAAGGATGGATCAAAGAAGGACGGATCGAAGAAGGACGGATCGAAGGTATAAAAAAACCCAAGCATTGGCAGGACGAAAATGAAGTATTCGTAACGCTTTTTCTCACTACAATTACATGAACATAAAATTGGGTCTACGTAATCGCATGAAAATCATTGAAAATATTTCAAAACGAGACATTTCTGTTGTTCATGGAACCCATCAGTTCTCAACCAGATATTCGCCCTTTGGTTTCATAAATTTGAACGACATTCGTTATTTATTTAGTGGAACCCATAAGTTGTGATCGAGCCCATCAGTTGTGACGGAACCCAATTATTGTGATGGAACCCAATTATTGTGATGGAACCCAGTTATTGTGATGGAACCCAATTATTGTCAACGAGGCATTTATTTTATTCTTAGAACCCAATTATTGTCGCGAGATCCGATTTTAATTCTTGGAACCCAATTATTGTTGAGGAACCCAATTATTGCCATGGAACCCAATTATTGCCATGGAACCCAGTTATTGCCATGGAACCCAATTATTGCCATGGACCCACTCAACCCAAAAAAAGTTCCTGGCAGGTTTTTATTTTCGAATATTCTGACCTCTCCTGTATTTAGCATTTGCACTATCACCCTAATGATTCAAAAATGATGAGGGCTGAGATACTCTTTATAGCGCACATTGAATCAGAGCTGGCTAATCAGTGAGACGCACACAGTGAAAAGCCGAACTCGCCGAGTTCGACCATGACATACACTTTGTTATTGGATCAGAGCTATTCGAAGAACTGGCATATGGCCCAACCTAAGTTACTTTTGTAAAGTATAATGACTGATGATTCCAATATAGTTAGGGCGGCGACTCGGTCACTTCTGGCCTTTTCGAAATTGGCGCCCAAATATAAAGTTGCTGTTTTTGAACGTAACCCGAAATTTATTTTCTTATTTTTTTCTCTAGTCGATAGACCTACAGATCTCAATTTAATTGCAAATCAAAGTTCCACATCATATAAGTTCCCAATATTATTTACAAGAAGATCCGAATCACCGGAGATCTGATGTTTTATGAAACGTGATTTTGAGATAAAAACGTCAAAATCAATAGTTTATATTCTCCGTATAGTCGGAAGGCCAGATATTTTCGCGTCAAAATAACATTCACCCCTAGCCCTCTCACTTACTTTTTGGGAACATTTTTGGTAGGAACGGTCTGTGAAAGGAGTATGCAAATTAACGAACTCTGCTAATTTAGCTTTGATTTTATTTATCTTTTTTCTACGCAGGCGTGATTCGATTCCAATATAGGCCTATAATGCCATAGTATAGCCCCGTATATTGCTATGTTGGGGATTTAAAGGGATGTGACATAGAAACAAAACCGGAACACATTGCGTTTAGAATAATATTTCAAGATTTTAGGAGAAAAAAATAATTTTTTAAATAATTTATTAATATTTTAAAATTTAATTTGAAAAAAACAAACAATTATGGTGTCATTACGGTGGAATCGAGTGTGTGGTGAGATCTACGGGCAGCCGTGAATTGAAAAGTCGTCCGAGAACTGGAAACTGACTTTTCAACATGGCTGTTCAGTAAAATTTTCTTTTTTGTGCAAATTTACTTATTTTGGTTGAGTTTTTTACCATTTGGCGCGGTTATTTTCATTCTATTGCGTAGTGCGATAATTCCTCTATCTATTCGGTGCTAATTGACGTGATTTTGCTCGATGTGTAACCTCAACGTCGCGCTTTGGAGTGTGTGCAGAAGAGAGAGCGCAGAGCTAAGCACATGTTGTTTGAGTTTGATTATTTCGCACGTTTATTTTCATTCCAATGCGTAGTGGGATAGCTTTTCTATCTAATCGGTCCTAATTAGCGTGATTTTGCTCGATGTGTAACCTCCAAGTCGCGCGTGGAAGCGTGTGCAGAATAGAGAGCGGAGATATTGACTTTTATTATTTCGCGCGTTTATTTTTGTTCTGATGCGTAGTACGATAGCTATTCCATCTATTCATGGCAAATTGGTATGATATCGCTCGATAGTTGACCTCTAATCGCGCTTTGAAGGGTGTGCAGAACGTATAGAGCAGTGCTAACTCCTGAATGACCCGTGTAGGTGGGTCGTCTATAGTCGTTGCTTCTTCAATTGTGCATTCACCGTTTGGTAGTAGCTTAGTGACCACGTTTTAATCAATTGTGACCCGGTTTTCGTTGTGCGCGATTTTTTTTTTTTTACACGAGCGATCTTCTAACCTCTAATTCGCACTTTAACGGCAGCCACCCTCAATTTTCTTACTCAGTCTGACAGTTTGTATTCATTTGTTCGTCGCTTTACTCGATAGCTATTTAATCTAATTGTTCTTGTCTGAGGGTTAATTAATGTTCTAATTTACTTGTTCCCCAGGCTCCAATGCCAATCATGATGATGCCACCGGCATTCGATGGCCGGCCAATACAGTTTACGAACGCCTACGATAACAGCATCCCGGATGTCCAGGTCCTTTTTAAACACCTTGTTCTTTATCTTGAAATATCCTTTTCCAGAAAGTCACCAAGAACAATACGCTTCCGGTCTGGGGAAATCAGAAGACCTGAATGGATTGGTCTTGGAATGTCCTACAAGTAAGTCGTACCATAAATTGTGGCTTACGCTTTTCGATCGTTATTTACTCCGTTTTATTTTCAAATAAGCTCTCTATAAACAAGTTCTCGTTGAGTGCTCCATAAACGAGCAAGGGTCGATTAAATTTACAAGTCAATTTCTTTGTGATTTATTGGAGGTAATCTAGGTTCGACATCTTGAGCCGTGGGAGAAGGGAACTCCCAAAGTACAAGGCATGCCTGGAATGCGCGGTGGAGTGAGTGATATTCGGTTATATTGTTTGTATTAATTTGTTGTATTGGCTGCAACAGAAACAGAATCTTGCTTGTTAAGGGCTTGCTGGCGTCATCTCGTCTAACTCAAGAAACTTGAACATTCGCATCACCAGATACGGAGCGAGCTGTGAGTCCCGTTTCCCTTCTAATTATATTATATTATTAATCACTACCTGTCTATTATATCGTATTTCGCACACATAAATTGTACGCTTACGCGTATGTGACTAGCACTACTATTCACGCTTCTCGGGCTATGATCTACTGCCCAATGATCTTGTAGGAAACGGATGGTATCGATGATCAACTCTAATCAGTCTGCGTATCTTCGTAGAATGGGATTCATGTTCATTCGATTCTGCCAGCCGCCAAGTGATTTCTGATCCTGGCTCGACCCCTATCTCGTGAGTCTATCGTTTATTCTACGAATAAACTGTTGTAAATTATTTTTCTAATGTAGAATGTCGTACTTCCCTAGCTTTCCCGAACAGATGAGAGTTTTGACTATTTCTTGTAAAAACAATCGCTGAATACGCAACTAAATAACATGATTGAATGATTATTTGGATCGTCACTATCAATTTCCCATTATCCACACGGACATGCACCGTGTTTTAGAATTTGAGTAACAACGAAGAAAATAGCATAGGCGGATCACCGTAAATGCCCACTGTTGAATTTCCTCGCAACCGTAATCCACCTGCAATCTTTTATTCGTTTTACGAAAATTCTTGGAGTGTTTCAACATGCAAGTAAATGTAGCTTCCGAGAACTTAATGAGAATGATCAAATAAGCATTCTGTCAAAGTATTTGATGGTTTCATATTATTTGGTTGGTGGTGTCATGTTTTCATGGGGTGTAAAATGTGCAAAATAATCTAAATGTTTACCTGTTCGGGAATGCTTCAATGCTCCATTTTCATGTATTCGTCTTTCTAAAATTGTAGCATATTTGTAGGACGATGAGGATACGGTAGTCCCTCTATCTGGTGGAGGAGATGAACTCACGTTCGGATAGGTGTGTTTAATTCTGTAATATTTTCGTCGGTTTCTACCACGAACGTACCAAATATTTTGTTATTAAATACTTATTGTAATTGGTTATACTTCAGGCTCGCAATTCGTGAAAAGGAAAAATAGCACATAAAGAGGAAAGGATCACCTGCAAGAGAAGGATAAAAGAAGCACAAGGTCGGTTCAATCGGGTTGAGGAATAAGTAACGCTCGTTTTTCCAATTTCAGATTATGACCTCTCCCGTCTTTCTAAATTGTGCAATTATATTCCGGTTTTTGATGATCGATAAGGGCTTGTATACTCTCTTTAGCGCACACTATATCATATATCTCCGATCATTTAGGCGATCACAATGGCTGGCTCAATTCAAAGTTGTCGCACCTCACCCTGAGATTTGACAGGTCAGCACTGAGGGAAGAAGAATTATTGAGCCACAATTAAGCTGCAGTAGTAAAGTATCATGGTTATACATTACACTGATGATATTCAGAGGAATATCCAAGTAAAGGCCTGTGTGAGATATGCGCCTAACGAGAGTGTAGGATTTTCAGTTACTGACCGAAAGAAGTTTTGCTAGCCGCGTTTTCTTAGCAATAGATCTAAAGACCTCAATTATGCTTGAATGTGGAGTACCTTTTCTGTTGAAAATATGGACGAATTTTGCTAAGTGTGGAGCATTCTCTTTATGAGTTAAATTGCTCGTAAGTCCGATATAGAAAAACAAGCCTCGAAATCGACATTTATTGCTATTTCCTGTAAACCGTACTAATTGAATGTAAGGCCTTAGATGGTTAAATGGACGAGCAACTTTTGCACTATCATCCACCAAGTGGCCACAATTATAGAATGGCTACTATGTCTTGGGTATGGTTTAATCCAAAGTCCTCAAAACACGCATTTCTTTTGATTCCGTCACAAAATAATGTTTTTGGAAAACTGTTATTTTTCAAATAGGAGCATAAGTAGCACCAAATGTTTATAGTGATAATATAGCTCCATAGTGAGTAACTGGAGCGCACTAGTGTATAGGCCAGCACCTTCGATCCTCAAGGTAGACAAATAAGTTAAGTGAACTGCAATTTTTCATGAACGTTCCCCTTGAAACGTCTATAAAAATACAACAATGAATCGAGCACCATTCTCACTTCACCATGAAAGAGGTGTAGTATCGGGCTGCTCACCTGAGAATTTGTGAATTTACCGAGCAGTTTCCACGTTAAATTACACAATTTCGAAAAAAATCTAAAATTTTCGAAAATTATCAGGGTACATTGAAATCTAAATTTCTCTCCTACACAGGAAGCGTGATATTTCTAATAATAACGGCTATGATACTCGAGCATACCCTGAAAAAATGCTATAAAGTCAGCTCGTTTAGAATTGATTGGCGGGAGATATATGAGCCCAAACACGATGCTCAAAAACGAGCGTTACTTATTCCTCAACCCTATATATTTGGGCGATATTATATCGGAATCTCTACCGTAGCCTACAGTATCCCACCAAACCTGGCCTATACTGTATCGAGGAGCAGCATACCGTAACCTTCATTGCAGATGGGAAAGACGTCGAAGGACAAGCGGGACATCTACTACCGACTAGCGAAGGAGGGGGGATGGAGGACGAGGAGCGCCTTCAAGCTGCTACAGATCGATGACGAGTTCGCCATCTTCAAGGGTACGGTAGAAGTCGTCATCGTCGTATCGATTTTATCTTACATGTTCTCGTTTTACTTTGAAGTTGATCTCTTCACCTAATTTGTTGCTCGCATAAATAGTTTCAATCAATTTCTTCTTCTGATGCAATAACAGTTGACATAACTGATGGAATATCTGTACCTATACGGTTTGTTCATTCCTATTATGAGTCATTGCTCCCCATTTATGCCCCGTTCACTATTCATTTAGCATAATCTATCGCACGTGCGATCAATGATCTTTCCCTCCCTAATCCTCTTTGCTTGTCTAATGTTAATTGTCTCATTGTTGACGAGCCTCTCTCGGCCTCCTCATTCTTGTTTCTCTACTGTCTCGTGTCGGGTTTCTCTTTTCTCCCCCCGTCTCCGTTATACAGTATTATTTTCTAAAATGACTTTCATTTATTTGGATTCGCGAAATATCACACCTTTTGCGTCTCACTGATACCGAAAACGTTGTATTCTATTGCATACCTTTGCCTACCTAATTTCTCTATTTCTCCGAACCCTGTCATCATCTGAGTTCAAATCACTGCTTCAGACTGATACTTCTCCCGTTCACCAACGTTCACCATCGACTTCAGGCAGTTCAATCAGTTGAGTCCTTTTTACAAGGAAGTTCTTTGCAAATGGGTAGCATGATACAAACATTGTGACATGATCATTTGCATGGATTCTGTTATTTTGAAAGAAAAAAATAATGTTAAAATATAAAACTGGTGATACTCGTTAGACAGAAACATAGTAAATATGTTGCCCTGATCAGCGTCAGGTGGATCATTGACCAAATATTCAGTAATCGTTAATAGATATTAATTTTTTTGGGGATCAAATTAATGAATTTTTGCTTTGTGTGAAATTGCAGGTGTCTGGTGAGGCGAGTATCTTCTCAAGGGAGCAATTTTATCACTCGACAACGGCAAAAAAGGTTCGCTATCTACGTAATCAAATAATGAAACGTCGGCGAAACTTTACTGGTCCATCTCTATATTACTATCACATTAGATTTCATCACTGAGATAGTCTTCCTCCTCCTCTTCCTGAATCATTCGATCGTAAATTTGTTTGAGATTATCGAAATGATCATCGTCCGGTGCACCAATTCTCTTGAGGAAACGATTGCCCTCGTACTCCTCCCTCAGTGTCCAACACTCCTCCAATATCTAGAGTAAATTATTAGCTACCCCGAAATGCGTATCATACTGTACTGCTCTCCTCCAAGGCTGTTCTCCCGGGCTTATTTTCCGTTTCACACTGATGGCAATTCGTCCTTTTCTAGGGAGGACGACATTCCCGGTCTCGACGCGATCTCCCCCAATCTCTCTATATACAAGTGAGTTCTGATGCATCACAGACATCTTCGTGTTCTTGTCCTAGTATTGGGCAGAGCTAGCATATTACTGATACAGTCAATGGTAAATAGCGATCCATTCCAAACATTGATTAATTGTAACGTGTACCGTACCAGTGGAAGCGTTTGGGCGCGTACATGAGTGAGAGTGAGTGGAATGACTCGCACATTGCAGTGCCAGCATCCGATGAGCATTTGAGGAAATTTTTCACGAAGGAAGGCTTGAAGAGCAGCTCTCGGATTATCTTATACTCAGGCGAGTCCACCTGAGGGATAATTCGTATTCCTCAGGTATCATTCCAACAGAATATAATAGTTAGCTTAGCGTTTATCAAGTTCCCTTTTTATTTCCTAAATAATACCTTGATTTTCTCCTTGGGTACTCTCTTCTCCACTGTCTTTCCCTTCTTGGTTCGAGTAATCGGATGGTTGCACTTAGTCACAAGAGAGAAGTCACCATCCTATTAGCATTGTTTTCATGTTTTATTTTTATTTTTTTTTTATTCGGTTCTCAACTATCGCTATTCCGCACTCTCTCTCAGTAAACTTTTCATACCCTGTATATATATTAATTATAATGGTCCCTGTTTCTATTTACTCACAATCCACCACTCCTTTCTCAGAGGTTTCTGCACATGCCAAAAATCTCGCAGCGATACGATATGACCAAGCTTGGGATTCTCACGAATTCTCTTGTCCACCGTTGCATTTGAATCAGATACGCGAGTGTTAATAACATAGAAATCATCTTTAGAAGGGGTTGTCAAAAATCGTTATAAATCCTGGGTTATCCTCAATAAAACACCTGATATTGAAACCATCATCGATAAGTTCCTCAAGAGCCCTTTCCGATCCATAACTTTCCATTCGAGACGAGATCCCTTCTATAGTATTATAAACTATTAATTACTACTCAAAGCCCTATGGGTACCCATTTCCGGATCCTTCACTGAGAGGGAGACCGCAACCAAGATGAGACCGAGGGTCGAATCGAAGGCCGTGACCTTGCAATTGGAGGTGCAATACCCCGGTGAGTCGTATTGGCCATCCAGTGCAACTTTAATTCCCTCCTCATATAACGATACTCTCGAGATTAGATACGGTAACATGTCTAGACTACCGGTGCAGTATCTTTGGACAGTTGGCGCGCTTCTTTCTCCCATCTACCGTATACTCGATCTATAGCAGGGCACCCATAGAACCGAATGGTCTCTCTCATCGATCTCTCCCTGGGAATTGCGATACTGAGAACATCGCAGAGATCGACCAATCGCTGGAATAACAGTTCTTTTACATCTATATGTTTTGGTAGATCACCGGAATGGGGGTTCCAGTACAGAATGCAGCCACTGGGAGGGACTGGTTCAGATCGAAAACTTGACTCTTCCCTCTTCCCTTCTTGGACTGAGTGTCCCACCGAAAGAGATGCTTGCACCCAGTGCACTGATAGGTCACGGAGAGTGCACTAGCCACTTGGGTCCATTCCAAACTAATCGGATCGATTAGTGCCCCACAATCCTGACATGATCAGTGCAAACCGTTATGAGAGTAGGGACACTAGAAACCCCCGAATTCATTCTAGACACATTCACGCTTCGTGTTTCAGATGGTCGCTCATCGATCGCAAGCTGGGAAATCGAGAGGGATCGAGGAGGAGTCATCGACTAAAGTATGATGTCAATTGTATTGTACTTTTTATGATACATTTATGTTACCCGAATACTGTAACTGAATCGAACAGTAGCTCTCTACATTCTGCGCACTGGTTAGGGTCACAATCACATGATCTTGCACAGAATGCAGAAACACAGAATGCTAATAAAGTAATGACTCCTAATTGAGCATGTTTTTCCTCATAGATCAAAGAAATTATGTTGTTTTGAAATAGTCATTTTGAACAACAAATCCTAGTGATTCACTGTTTCACCTACAGAATGTCCAAGTCCCTCTTTATATGGAGAATGCATGAGAAAAGGAGATTCAAATGTTTTTAGATTCATTTCGATTGTGAATAATATGGAAATCATTTCGGAGTTTAGCTCTCTCCATTCAGTACGCTATATCGGATAACTGAATAGCAAAATAGTTTGCTGAATGGAGAGAGTAGAAACCGAAGTGACATCTCTAGAAAATAATAGATTGTTCTAATTGTCCATCACTATTGTATTTACTAATGCTATTGATGTACATAAATATTGGGATCTACCCGATTGCTCTACAGAACAGTACCTCGTGTTGGTCGAATGGTTGATCATTGAAATTATCACGATCGAACTCGAAATCACCTAGGTCCCTCTCGTATCCGTCCTGATATCAGTATTGAGATAAATTCACCAGCATTTATTCTCTTACTCTACTCGTTCATTAATTGGGTGTTCTTCTATTTAATATAGTGTCATTGTTTCTGTTCTCACTTGTTCATTCCCTTCGTGTGCTCCTTCTCCCTCTCCACCATTCTCCCTCTCCTCGGATTGATCTACCATCTCCTCCTCCGGGTCACCAATCCTCCGTCGTCTCTATGATAGGAAATAAAAGCGACAGACCTAGTAGAACTATTACCTCTACAGTGCCTCCGTCAATGCTAGGATGCATTGAACCCTTCAAAGTAATAGTTACTAGTCGAAGCGACAAATGGAAGGAATTCTACCTTTTTTGGCAAACTGTCGACTCCAAAATGAAGGTGGCACCACCGAACGTCTTCTTTAGCAGTCACCCTAGCTCGAACAGCCTCTAGTTCTCGTGAGGTACCGACAGGGTCAAGTCCGAGCGAACTAATCCACAATCGTTGAAGAGGCAGCTTAGAGTTGACAGGGAACGCGAATGTGGTGCTTGACGAAAATCCGCATCGTGCGCATTTCCTCATCCGCCGTGAATAATTGGTAACAAAAAATTGCGAAAATAGGTCATTCCAGTCATTCCGGCGGTGAAATCTCGCCGGAATAACTGGCAAAATAGTTTTCAGAATGGAAATTGGACAAGAACTCGGGCATGCCAAATAGTGCGATCGCTATTGAAAAAGGGCGAAACAGAAACAAAGACTTAACTACGAGTGCTACGCTTCGTTTTCAAGAGACGGCGGTGTTCGTTACCTCCTAACCACGATTTAGAGGTCATAGAACGAGCGAAGTCACGACAATTAGCACCCATTAGATAGAAGAACTATCGCACTAGGCATTAGAATGAAAATAAAAACGCGCAATGGTAAAAGTCAATCAAAATGAGCGGTTAGCTCAGCGTTCTCTATTCTGCACACACTTCGAAGCACGACTTTGAGGTTACACATCGAGCAAAATTACGTCAATTAGCACCGAATAGATAGAAGCACTATCGCACTACGCATTAGAACGAAAATAAAAACGCGAAATGGTAAAAGTCAATCAAAATGAGCGGTTAGCTCAGCGCTCTCTATTCTGCACACACTTCGAAGCACGACTTTGAGGTTACACATCGAGCAAAATTACGTTAATTAGCACCGAATAGACAGAAGCACTATCGCACTACGCATTAGAACGAAAATAAAAACGCGAAATGGTAAACAAACTCAACCAAAATAAGTAAATGCGCAAAAAAAGAAAATTTCGCAGCCGAGCCACGTTGAAAAGTCAGTTCACAGTTCGCCGGACGACTTTTCAATTCATGGCTGCCCGCGCATCACACCACTTGATCCACCGTAATCACACCATAAATTTCTTCTTTTTTATTGCAACCGCAGGAATTTTTTTTTTTTTTTTAAATTTTGTAAATATTATTAAAACAGTGTGAGCTTCAAAATAAGGTCACATGTTCAATCTCTGCCAGGTCCCTTTAATCAAGTGATTGGAACCAGTTCAAAATGTATGAAATACAACCTGCCAGGAACTTATGAGACAACCTAATACATTCGAAATTTTTTTTAGAGACAACTCATCTTTTTGGCAGTTTACAGGAATATATCGAGTATAGAAACGAAAATAAAAAATATAAATATTGAAAAAAAGGCCTAAGCCATGCCTATTCCGAAAATCCTATATTTAGTGTCTCGAATTCTTTGATTTATTGCTTCAAATTAAAATATATTTAACAACTACCAAACTCTATTCCGTTTATTCCTTCTATTCCGACCGCACTGATCGATCATATACGTTTCGCGATTGCGCCGCTCCGAAAAAAATTTTTTGGTTCGCTTCCTTTATGGGTTCTAAGTTGCTGAAATAATTTTTAAAAAACATGACATGAACAGTACCGGTCAAAAGTCTGACCCCAAATTTCAAATCGCTATAACTTTTTTTGCAATTGAGATAGAGACCCACGGTTTGAAGCATTCGTTAACTGGTTTTCCATATTCAATTCGTGTTCACATAAAGTTTTGTTGAGTGGATCAAATCCTTTAACTTGCTAGCTTCGAAAACTTTATTTCCCTCATTCAATTTAAGTGGATCGTTTCAGTTTGCTAGAGTTTGTCACCCACAAAGGCGAACAAATATCGATTGAACTTAAATGTCAAATCTCATCTTAATTAATATGTCAAATCTTCGTAAGTCAGGTTTTCCCGTACTGTGTAACACAACGATTAGCTGATGGATTCTCCTGCAGATAGCTCATGCACGGATACTGTAATATCTTCGCGTTCTCTCGTTTATCCTTCTTCATATGATAATTTCAGAGCGTCGTTCTTATTTCATTGTTTTGTTCTAGTTCTCGGCTGAATCGATATCAGTAGGGTCTCACATAATTATCATTCATTCAAAATGTTTGTATAACTCAGTCTTTTAGAATCTCCGCCATACACCCGGAGAATATTTCTTGTCTGGGAAAACAATAATTCAAACTGATGTACTGATGATTTCCTGAAGCAAATCATTGCCTAATGGCTCTCTCACTGAAGCAACTCTCATGAGTGTCCTTTCACATGGCCATATCTCACAGTGGCTGTGAAAGAGAGTGGTGGAACACGATCGGACACATATTACAGCATTTTCCAGGATATTAATTGTAGTCTTGTCAATCGGAATCCTCAAATCACATTATCACTCGTCGGTCAGAGAAGTGATATAGTACACGAAATGAGGAGGATTGAGTTGCGATTTATCATCACTAATTGATAGTACTAATTATCCTAAAACTTTCAATTTTTTTTCTCAGAAATATATCACGGCTCACTTTCAAGTCCCCCTGATTCCATCTACCGATAAAAAATGACTTCCCGAACTTCAAATTCTTTTGTGTAAGAGTTGTAATTTCCCGATTTAATGGATATTGTGTTGTATCCGCGTCAGTCTATGATCATTCATCTCACCCTTTCTCAATGTTCCTTGCTCATTTCCGCGACAACAGCGATGGATCAGTCTGCTTTTACCACTAAACCACTGACAAATCGCTCATTAACAATGTTCAACTTGTTCGTGTTGTCTTTTTTCTTGTTCGAGCCAGCTGTTTGGCGTTAATGTATTAAACTGCGATAAAAAATGTAATATTACCTAGCATGCATTTCTCTGCATTCTATTCACTCAGTTTCCATTACATTTGTGAGCATATAATAATTATTTTTGCTTTGTGTAATTTTCCTTTTTAAAAATTTAAATTATTTTTGATAATAAAAAATAAATACCGTTCTCGCATCTGTAATGAGCTCACACTGCCTTCCGAGACGATAGTTATTGAATATCTGTTTTCGCTAACCTCTCTACGCATATTTGCAGCCATCACTACGCACAGCTCTGTGAATATCAGCCCGAGTGTAAACACGTCGGCCTTCGAGCTGTATCGACCGTTTTGCTGCTGGAATAGTGTGGGCAACTTCTCACGACTCGCCCAAAGAAAATAACCAGCTCAGGACTCATGTACAGCGGTGTTCCCACAATTTCCCTGGTTCTCGTGATCGCTGTTTCCTCTTCTCCTTCTTCACTTTCCCTTCTCGTGGCGATTCCGAGATCACAGACCTTGAGGTGATCTCTATCGGCGAATAGAATATTGCCGGGCTGAAACTTATCGTTGAGAACTGAATAAATTTTTGAGCAATTTCATCAATAAATTTTGGTACTCATATGTATGGATATAATTGTGTGTTATACATTCATTTATGTAAACATAATGAATTCAGACAAATGATCACAAACTTTGAGATCGCGATGAATCAGGTTCTTTTCGTGAATATATGCCACAGAATTCACCACTTGTTTGAACCATAATTTCATTCGTGAAAGTTCCCGAGAAGCCGATGTTGAGTTCTCTTTTAGCCAGTCCGATAAAGAATAGTTACATAGCTGGAAAATGAATCATTTTGTGTTCCTGTTTCTTTGCGAATGACGTACTTGCATTTGAATATAGATGAAGACATTATCGTCTCTTGCATTTATCTGTAAAGCACATCGCACCCACTTTTGAACGATCCATCTCCGTTAAAATTTGAAGTATTTAAACAAATTTCATCTATACAACAACAGTTAAGTTCAGGCGCTATCCTCCACTATATCACTTCGACAACATAATTCAACTAGCAATGTGTTTGATGGGGTCATACCCAAAACCTCCCCCCTCGGAAAGAGGCATGCCCAAAAACTCCCCGGAAAGCATGCCCGAAACCTCCCCTACCCAAAACCTCCCCCCCCCATGCCCAAAACCTCCCCCCTGCCAGAAACCTCCCCTACCCAAAACCTCCCCCCCCCCCCCCCCACCATGCCAGAAACCTCCCTCCTCTCCGTCTTGCCCTTCCTCATGTGAGTAGGAGACCACAAAGTAGGATGGTAGTCAACAATTTGCCCGGCCATATCTCGCTTCAGAGCGCTCCACCAGCTTCCATTCTCAACTTTGCTGACTTTTTTTCTTGTAGATCTCGTCGAGAGCTTTCAGAAAATAACCAACTTATGATTTCATTACATTTGAAAATAAATTAATTTTGTTCTGAATTTTAAAAATATCCTTGTATTCGTTTCCTATTCTCTTACGTGCAAAAATACACCAGAAACTCCTACAGTGAGGTACAGTATCGTCCATAAGTCATGGGCCGCTTTTTCATTCTTTCATAACTTTTGACTCATGATAGATTTTTGGCTCAAACTTGGATATGTAGTAGTACACCCACCGATTGTTAGGAATATACCATTGGGATATCACAGAACGCCCTGGTTGTTGCGTCGTGATGACGCAATCAAGCAATACTTTTTCAAACAATCAACATTCTTACATGGATTTTTCCTCAGCCTTCCTACTCGGTGTGATAATAGAAGGCCTCAATTTCGGGCATGCTTTCCGGGGAGGTTTTGGGCATGCCTCTTTCCGAGGGGGGGAGCTTTTGGGTATGACCCGAGCCGATCCAAAACATTTTATGTAGCTCTCAGTAATCTTCACAAATGACGAGTGGAGCAACCTGATTGGTCAAGTCTAACTAATCCAAAAATCGATGAATAGGGTCGAGGAGAGGGGATTGAGGCACTTCCAATGAATGAAACACGCTGCTCCACTCGCAATTTATGAATTATATTTTTTTAATGAATTTTAGAATAAAAAAAGAGGGGAAAAATCCTCGAATTGTACAACCTCGGCAAAAGTAAGAGTACGCGCGTATTCATATGAGGCCGTTTGCCTAATTTTCGAGCAAGGTTTGGCACAGTAAAAAATCACATATGCTCAAAAGTTGGCCTCTAGAGTAACTTTTGATTCTGAATCGCCTGGCGTTTTCCGTTTTTTGATCTGAGCCTTCTGAATCCCGCTACGAAGGGACGTCAATTTGGCCAAATTCTTGTTCTGCGATAAAAAGTGCCCCGGAAAGGGTCAAAATGGCCACAAATCTTCCCGACCAGAATTTAATTCTCTACAAAATGAAAAAAAATTCAATGCTCTATCGTATGTCGTTTTTGAGTTACAGTAGTTTTTTTGACCCAAACATTTGTAAGCTTAGGAACAAGTATGGTTTGTAGAGAATCTTCTCCTGATCATTTTTGGTATATGGGATGAAGCATTTATCCAGGAACGAAGTGGTTTCGCATTCGATTATGTGACGTGAACTCGCGTTTTTTTGAGATTTTCCTAGCATAACTTTTTAGTTTCGATGTTTCAAGACCTCTAACATAGAAATTCGGCTTCTACGTGCAAAAATACGCCATAAAATCGTATTACGAGGATTTTGTTTTGAGAAATTTGCTTTTTGACCCATAAAAGGGCCAATTTAGGTCGAAAAAGTAATTTTCTCAAAAAAATACCCTACTATGGGATTTTCTAACGTATTTTTGCATGTAGAATCCGAATTTCTATGTTAGAGGTCTTGAAACATCGAAACTAAAAAGTTATGCTAGGAAAATCTTAAAAAACTCGAGTTCGCGTCACATAATCGAACGCGAAACCACTTCGTTCTTCGATAAATGTCTCATTCCATATACCAAAATGATCAGGAGATTCTCTACAAACTGTACGTGTTCATAAGCTTACAAATGTTTGGGTCAAAAAAATACTGTAACTCAAAAACGACATACGGTAGAGCATCGTTTTTTTTCCATTTTGTAGAGAATTAAATTCTGGTCGGGTACGCAAGATTTGTGGCCATTTTGACCCTTTCCGGGGCACTTTTTATCGCAGAACAAGAATTTGGTCAAATTGACGTCCCGTAAACCCTTCTGATTTTGCTCGAAAATTTGGCAAACGGCCTCATATTCCGACTTCCGTTGTTTATCTACTAGCAAAACTGGCTTCAAAGGATGGAACTCGAACCAGGTGTTTCGGGTTTAGTAAACGAGCGCGCTACCGATTGAGCCACAAGACCATGTGTTCGCTCGTCTCACGTGCGCTACATGATTGTGCGAGGGTGGATTAGGCGAGTAATGCATTGTGGGAGCATCGAGATCACCTTCTCAGTGGTTTCTTGACAATATGTTGATATATATACAAACGGTCAACAGTATGATGTCATTGGGTCCCAGAGGGTTTCATTGGCACTACTTTTCGCCTGCCTGAGTGAAATCGGCTCTTGACCCTGTGGTCTCTAACTTTATCAAAGGTCGCATTTCGATTCAGTGCAGAAGGCAGGGACAATGGGTTATCATAAAATAACGGTGATCAGGCAATGAGTGCATTACCTCGTTGTAATGAACCATAGAACATTAATTAATTACTTCATTAATTAATTAATTAATTCATTCATTCATTATTTACTTCATTCGTTCATTGATTTATTCCGTTGATGTGCAGTTTTTAAACAAGAACATGTTTTTAGCATCATTTGGGTGCTTTGTCTGCGTTGCAGAGGTCACTCTTGCAGCAACACAGCGTGCCGGACACCAACCCCGCCTCACCCATCCTCAGCATTTCCGGAGCGCATCCCTCCTAGAAAATATTGTGGAATGATCTGTATAGACATTGGAATGGTCCCAGAATGGATTTGATACCTACTGGATTGAGCTCTTGGTTTAGTTTTGCTATACCATGGATAAGACAAGGTTTCATATGTCATTCCTGGTCGATATTATTGTTGATTTGATAACGACGGGCTTACCTTCTTGCAGAACGCAGGCTTTGTCGGCGGTTTGTAATCGCATCCGCCGTTGTTTCTGCTCACGACCGCGGGATCTGTTATGAAGGTCGCACAGTATTCCACATCATTCGGGCAATCGTCAGCAGCCTCAAATTAGATGTCTAGGGATGTCATTTCGATTTCCATCCACTCTTTCTCTGACCTGCGAGAATGTGCAGGAAGGAGAACCGAAATCGCATCACTACCTGACACTGATCCATCCTCCAGTCTGAAAGAAACTATAGAGAAACGCGCCTTTCCGACGTTTTATTCCGGCCTATCGTTGACTTACTTCCACGAGAGACACTTGAGTGCGGCCGAGAGCTGAAGAAGGGAGAGAGCGATAAGGGAAACGATGTCAGATCGCATTCCTGGAAGTACGGTAGTCAGTTTGTGATCAAGTAGGGTACTGTATATATGGAAAGATAGCCCCTGCAAGGATTGAATACATGAATAATGAAACAATAATGGAATCCAGGCGGTGAATGGTTCTTTTTATGAAGCCGAAATTGCAGTTGGAGTGTGTTGGAGGGTGAATCAAATGGGAAAATTGTCATGAAGCAATGAATTGATTTCATAAAAAGGAGAGATTTTGGAAAACATTGTGGATGTCAATCAATCGACAATAGTTTTGTGAGCTTTCCAGTATTCTTAGTTGTATTTGCAATTATTAGTATTGGTGGACTAATGGTCTGAAAATCGATGTAAAATGCATTTGTCATGATTATGTTCAACCACGAAAAGTACCGAGAAGGACCAACAAAAATCACTGAATAAAATTTCTCAGACTACCTTAATCGCCATGGAGAAGATTTAGCAGAACATGTCTCATGTGACGGAATCAGATCAAGCATGACGGAGCAGCATAAGCAGTCTGTGTAACCGACTGCGCCAATTGGTGTCTTCAAAAAAAGACTGTAACAATCACTTGAAATATCCGCGATATTTGTAATTTGCGACATGCAAAGCAGAATGTAATTGTAAAACCGACATCGATTCAACAATTGGCGGTCGAAATGTGTATTCAGATGTAAGAGTTCTCTTCATTATTTTACATTATTTCTGTATCTCGATGTTAGATTTCATCCACTCCAGGATGGAATCAATACATTACTGAAGTTTCAGAGGACCACTTGACTCATCTTTTTCGAATGATAGGAATATTTTAAGATCGTCTGCAAAAGTAAAGCTTTTGCACCCATTCCTTTCTATAACCTGCGATAGATTAGCAGTATATAGATTGAATAGGAGAGGACCCAGAACTGATCCTTGTGGGACTCCACTAATGACCGGTCTTGATTCCGATAATGTCGTTTTGACTCTCACTTTGAATACTCTGTTTGATAAGTATTCCTCAATCCATCTCACGGTCAGCAGTGGAAAGCCCATTTTGGAAATCTTTTGAATCAACTTTGGATGGCTCACTGTGTCGAATGCTTTGGCATAATCTATATCACATCGACACACCTGTGCTCATCAATTGCTTTGAACCATTCATTGCCACTTCGATCATTTGTGTTTCAACTGAGCGTTTTTTCGAAAGCCGAACTGCGTGTCAGGGAAGAGACCGTATCTTTCACAGTCAGCAATCATTTGCTTAGCAAGGCATTTCTCAAATACCCTACAGAAGAAGCTTGTGATTGACACAGGTCTGTAGTTTGACGGGTTTGAAAATGGAGCTTTCTTTTTGAGAGGTGTTATTGTTGAAGAGCGCCACCGGTCGGGAACTTGTTATAATTCATACGACTTTCGAAAAATGATCTCAAGAGCAGCAGAGAGAGGGACTGCAGTTGATTTAATGAAAATCATAGATATATTATCTGGAGTTCGACACGATGATGCTTTCCACTTTTCAATGAGCTCACAAATTTCAAAGCGACAGAAGGGGTCGTCATAAAAATTCTAAACTTTCTCTCTTTCATGAGAAAAAGATGGGGTGTCACCATTGTCTTTGGTGAAAACCCTTGAGAATGTCTCTGCCAGTAATTCTGCCTTATCGCTGTACGACTCAATTTGATGGTTTGATTCATCTATGAGACAGTCTACAGCAGAAGTACATGCATTAGAAAGTTTCGATTTTATGTAACCATAGAATTTCTTCTGGTTCTTAGTCTCTATGATTTTTCTCTCGTAATTGTGGTGGAACTTAGTCACTTCCTGTTTATATTCGGCATGAAGCTTTTCAAAGCGTTTCTTTGACGAAGGTTTTCCGTCATTCAAAAACGTTATCCAAGCATCGTGACGTTTCTTGGAGAGTCTATGAATATGACCAGGCAGTGGTTTCCCAGTTGAATCTATCCTCATCAAAGGGACAGATTTCTCGATTATTTCTTCGAGTAGATGAATTAACTTCTCATACATCTCATTCACAGTTTCATTCATATTGAAAAATAGAAGCCAGTCAATAGTAGAAAGCAAAGAAAGCATAGTCCGCTTTTCGAAAATTCTTTACATATCTAGCTTTTTGCGGCTCTGTTTTCATCGTCAATTGAAATGTGAATGCTTTATGATCTGAATTGCCATAGTTCGGCAACTGCTCAAGATTTTCCACAAATCCGTCGGAATCTGTCAGTAGTAAATCTAGAAAAGCATTTCCTCTCGTCGGAAATGTGATACGCTGCTGAAGTCCTACTTCAGTACAGCAATCAATGAAGTCAGTGTTGACAGCATTGTATTTTTGAGAATCAAGTGGCCATTTCACTTCAGGGAGATTGAAATCACCAACGACAACTGTTGGATGTGTGCATTTTGTGAAGTCATTTAAATTCTCCCAGATAAACGCGCTATTAGTTTGAGACAATGCAGGGACTCTGTATACCAGAATAATTCGCGTACTCTGGGTACCAACACGCAGATCTACAATCAGTAGTTCATGTGATTCAGTTTTGGACTTTTGGACAAATCAACTTGAAATCAATGCTGCAGTGAATGATCATACAAACTCCTTTTCTCGCACGATCACACCGTACAATGTTGTAGTTTTTAGAAAGTGACCCAAGAACCACTCCATCAGGGTCTGATTTTCGTAGCCATGACTCAGTGAAACAATAAACGAGATACTCATTCGTCTCAAGTTGAGACTTCAAATTACTATGGTTCACCTCATTCAAGATAGATCGAATGTTAGCATATATCACGGTAACTTTAGGAGGCTCAGCACACTTGCGCTCAAAAAGGAGTGGGTGAGTTATGAATGGATGGGGGAGGGCGACCATAGGACGAGAGAGACGAGGAAGGCTGGGTGACATCAATCTTGGTACCGCTACGGCTCGAACCCTGAAGTGGAGCACGCATCGTAGAGTTCCAGAAACTGATAACACCCTGACTCCGCGATCCCCTCGTTACCGTAGCCGCTGATGATCTGTTTTAATTGGGGACGTTGTACGAGAACGGCTTATCGGTCGAGTTCGCCCTCTCTTCGCGTGTCAATGAGGGACGCAGCCAGACTCGACCATGGTTGAAATTGGCCAACAAGTGCCGTCTTGAGATGACCAGGCGCTGCAGTTTGGAGCAGGGCATGATCACCTTGAGAAGACGACCCTTGGAGTCGGGCGCTCCACCCACCGGCATGCGGAAGACAGACGTCGGCACAGCCTGGATTCCGAGGTGGGAAAGGATGTCCATGACCTGCGCGCTATCGTTCAATGCCCTATTCGGAGGGGGGCATTGATGCGAACTCAGGCAAACCGTAGAGGAATCTTGTGAGCGGGGAAGGCAGATAATCAGGCGCGTTTGCATCATCATACTTGTTTGCGCGGATAGGGCTTGACATTCAGCTCAGTCCAAACTTCCTTCATAACTCCTTCCTCGTCTCTCTCGTCCTATGGTCGCCCTCCCCCATCCATTCATAACTCACCCTCTCCTTTTTGAGTGGTAGAGGTGTACGCAAGTGTGCTGAGCCTCCTAAAGTTACCGTGATATATGCTAACATTCGATCTATCTTGAATGAGGTGAACCATAGTAATTTGAAGTCTCAACTTGAGACGAATGAGTATCTCGTTTATTGTTTCACTGAGTCATGGCTACCAAAATCAGACCCTGATGGAGTGGTTCTTGGGTCACTTTCTAAAAACTACAACATTGTACGGTGTGATCGTGCGAGAAAAGGAGTTTGTATGATCATTCACTGCAGCATTGATTTCAAGTTGATTTGTCCAAAAGTCCAAAACTGAATCACATGAGCTACTGATTGTAGATCTGCGTGTTGGTACCCAGAGTACGCGAATTATTCTGGTATACAGAGTCCCTGCATTGTCTCAAACTAATAGCGCGTTTATCTGGGAGAATTTAAATGACTTCACAAAATGCACACATCCAACAGTTGTCGTTGGTGATTTCAATCTCCCTGAAGTGAAATGGCCACTTGATTCTCAAAAATACAATGCTGTCAACACTGACTTCATTGATTGCTGTACTGAAGTAGGAATTCAGCAGCGTATCACATTTCCGACGAGAGGAAATTCTTTTCTAGATTTACTGATCTGAATTGCTATAGTTCGGCAACTGCTCAAGATTTTCCACAAATCCGTCGGAATCTGTCAGTTTCGGAGCCTCTAATAATAAATTATCAGGTTCATGGAAACGATGAGGATGCTTCCCCAACGGTGGGAGATTGTGGAAATCCATCAATTTTTCTGACTGGCTTGTCCGACGTACGGCCGGGTTTATCCTTCGACTATTTATCATCTAGAAAAGCTAAAACGTGCCCAAATTTCACGAAACTTCAATAGTGTAAAATTTACGAATATGTTTTTATTGTTATTTCTGCTTATATCGACATTTTGTAGAATCCCGGAGGAAGACCGCGTATGCGATTGATGAGATATCCATAGGCGATGATGAAGAGAGCTGTACACGCGATTAGAGCGAGGAGCATATCTGAAGTCGTGCATTCAAAGTACACAAAAAGATGAGACAAAAATCAGATAATCAGACGATATGATTGCGCGGAAATCGCTTGTATTTAAGTGCATCTAGAACTACAAAGCGCGAAACCTCTCAAATGGATCTTAGTCATCATCAAATAGTTCAAAGAACCACAGATAAGAACTCGGAGAGGAGTGATAGACGCTGAACTAGATAACAGTGTTTATCTGCGTGATTCAATGTCAGATTTTATAGCTGTCCGAGAAAATAAAATGAAACCTATAAAACAGTCCAAAGTCCGCACTCCTCCCTCCAATCACTAAGGCGCCTTATCAGACCCACCGAACCCGTATTGCCCTTGAAACACACGAATTGAACTTGCAACCACTCCATTTATACAAAACCTTGCACTACACTCGAAATATGTACGATATCCTAGAAATCGATCGTCATAAAAGACGAATTGCCGACTTCTTGTGAAGTAATATATGATCGCTTTTCGAAATAAAAACACTTTTCTTGATTGCAATGTGCTGGTAAATTTGTATATGATACAGTATATCGATCGTGCACAAGTTGGCATAGCTAAAAAAAATATTAACGAAACAATTTTTATTAAGTTTGTTCGATGTGAATAGCGACTAAATATTTCAACAGACTATAATTGCATGACGGATACGTTCTAGCCGCGTTTTTATTTTATAGCAGGCTATCATGCTTCCACAAAGGGTCGCCGAAAGCATACACGTCCTCTGCGTACACTTCTCCTCCAAGTACACAGAGTGCAAGATGGCTCGTTATCAGCTTGACCTGATATCTTTAGATCTTGCATTTTGTAAGCATCTAATCATTAATTTAAAATAGTTTGAATTATTACTGAGATGTGTAGTGAGCACTATGTCCTTTGTGGCTACATCTCAGCCTTTTTGGGTAGTATAACATTTCGAGTAGGACTGTCAAATGAAGAGATGAAGAGGGAAATGAAGAGGGGAGTTGAGCAGTCGTTCATTCGGCTCTTCATGAATAGTTGCGCGGTCGTTCACCTTATAAACGGTTCTAATTCAGGAACGAGTGATTATTTTCGCACGAAACTTTGTGAAAGGCTTCAGTAGATCAATTTGAGTGATACTTCTCACTATTATCTCAGATTTCGAAAGTTTACATGTCAATCGCGTGTTAGACGATGAACTTATTCACAGTTATTCCGTTCTTTCTCTATTCTAGCCCTCTAACTGAACAACCTCCATCCTCCTCCTCTGAAACCTCACCATCTTCCCCTGTGTCTAGCCGTCGCCTGACCTACTCACTCCTTTCCCTTCTGATAAATCACATTCCTCCTCTCTACGCCTCTGACCTACAGAAGAGAGAGGACAGAGAAGGGTAGAATACCCCCCAAGGACAGTAAAAAAGGTGAGATATCAGAAGAGGAACTAAGGGTAGAACAGGGGAAGGCTAAATTGATGATAAACTGCATTACTGTGAAGAAATGCCGTGTCCGTCTTGGTATGGAAATATTCGATTACTGAGATACCAGTAAGATGATTTCCTCGCGGTGACCTACGAAAGTCATTCTCAAAGTTTCGCGCAAAAATATTCATCGGTTCTTGAATTAGAACCATTTCTGAAAGACCCTCTTCATGAAGAGGGGTCCATTTCGATCCGCTCTTCATGAAGAGGTACGCCGCTCCACTCGCCTTTGTGAGAGAAAATGAATTCTTCATTCTCGCTCTTCAATTGACAGCCCTAGTATGGTACTCAAACACGAGCTTAGCATCTTACTGAATAAACAGTGGGGTGGCGTGGGAGAATATATACCAAATAGTGAGTAGTGGTTAGAGGAGTTAGGGGGGAGAAGATAATGGACCAGAGAAAGATTCTACAAAATGTCGATATAAGCAGAACTAACAATAAAAACATATTCGTAAATTTTACACTATTGAAGTTTCGTGAAATTTGGGCACGTTTTAGCTTTTCTAGATGATAAATAGTCGAAGGATAAACCCGGCCGTACGTCGGACAAGCCAGTCAGAAAAATTGATGGATTTCCACAATCTCCCACCGTTGGGGAAGCATCCTCCTTTCCATGAACCTGATAATTGATTATTAGAGGCTCCGAAAGTATTGATCTTGTGGAGGATAAAGTCCAATCTCATACATTGTTTGTCATACGTACTGAGGATGAATTGGAATTAATTTATTCATACCTTAGATTTCGCAATTGTGGCCTATTGATTAGGTCAATGTTGATACCCCATTAAAAAAAACATTTTCCTACTCTAGATAGAATTACAATATTAATCCTGGAAAGAATTAAATCTGGCTGTACATTTAGTAAATTCAATGTTGATACCAAAAGAGGAGACTCGATCTCGAGTGGGCTTGTATACATAGGAATATATTATACAATAGAGGCTTCATATTGCAAAAAATGAGACTTCATATTGAAACGACACATTGGAGACGTTATATCATCCATACATTCGTTCTCGCCTATATCTCTTCATTCTCCTTCTTAGCATACTTCTCATGATTCTCTCTATTCTTCTTCTTTTCCTTCACCGGTAGTGTCTTCCTGCAAACAACATACTATGCATTGCACAAATTATACAAGAACTGCGAATAACTGATATTATCGATGTCATATTCTTTTTTAACTCACTTCGTAACAATATCCTTATTGACTCCACTATCAGCTGCCTTGAACAGCTTCATCTTCTGTAAAGAATATAATACAAAATGTTCACAGTGAGATTCGATGTTCGCGGATGTTATGAAATAAATGGAAAACTGTCGGAAAGCCTCCTCGGTATGGGATCTGGTGCGCTCTTGGGCTTCATCGGTGCACGAGGCATCGCCGCCTGCAGATGTCGGGGTGGGGTCCGACTTGGGTCCATTTCTGCTAACTGAGCATGTATTAGTGATGTCGTTTCGGCTTTCGGCTCTCTTGTTCCGCACCCTATCTCGTCGGTCAGAAGAACGAGAGAGTCTGTACAATGAAGATAGTCGAAAACCGAAACGACATCCCAAGTATGTAGGGTCGGACATACAAAATACAAAAATACAAAATGCACTATCTATTAATGTCGTCAAATGTTTGGAATGTAGCGACTAGAATAGTAACTGATTGAAAGATGACATAGAGGGATGTGATTTTGGGTTTGGCTATCCTTCTACATACTATCTCGCTCGCTCGTGATTTCTTCTTTCACCAACCGAAGTGCACAGAATGGAATGAGAATGGTCGACGTTATCGGCATCCTTGACAAACACCGACACAGTTTTCGCTTTGTATACTTTCATATTTGTGAAATCCGCTATAGTAGCTAAATTTCCTGGTCTCATTACATCATGTATCTATTGTATTTATATGAATATGAGTTGATTGCAATATATGTATTTCAAACGTACATTTCTGCTTGTGTGCTGTGAAGAGGGGAAATTTGGCACAGTATCAGATCCTGACTGGAAGGAGAGACTGTCGCTGACTGACGGGGTGATTTGAATTGAGAAGGGGGAAAGAGGTCCGCCGGTCTCGTCGTTCTCAGAGGGATGGTACGCAGAGTGAGGGAACGAACAGGAACTAGACGTAGCTGGAAACGATCAAATAGACAAGACAGCTCATGCAAGCATGCAGAGACCGAGACAGTTGATCGATAATGAGTACGGTTGATGGTACTCACATCGATTGGGTCATCCTTTGGGTTCTCGAAGTGCCGATAACACCATCGGGGGTCTTTCTTCGCTTTGTGTCTCTCGATTAGCTCATCTGTGCCTTGCTCGTCTCTGTTCTGGCGTAAAAGCCATTCCCTTTGCTTGAGTGGTCTGGACTTGAGGGAACGACCTGGTCTCGGTTGTATTCTCATTGCAGAGGTAACACTTCTTTACCCTTTCTGACATTCTGAACTCAATCAATCAAGCACTTCCAAAAATAAATAAGAAAAAATAGCGAAAAAAATACGAAAATCGATCAAAAATAAATACAGTACCAAAAAGGAAATGAATGCACCACGGGCGTGCATAGCGTGTGCAGAGCCGGGAAGTGATTTCGCAAAGCCGGTACCGGCCCCTTATGCCGGCTCTGGCTTTGATCTTCGAGATTCAGTAAATCGTTGTAAATAAATTTTATAAATTCTAGTTTTTTGCTTTTATTATCGGAAAGGTCATTTCTTTAATCTGAGCTTCAATCTTCTACGAGTGCCAGGTCCCTTTAAGTATCACAACTAAAGGTCCATAGTTACTTCATCAATCGCAGCTTACCAGGATTCAATAAGGTTCTTGACAGTTGAGAAAAATTTTTTTTTTTAAAACGACAAGACTTTTGGGACACCCCAATAATTGCTTACTATTATTGATCGGTTCAGGGTCGTTTCACACCGCGATTGCACACATCCCAACTGTATTTAGTGCCCACTAGTGACACGAATAATACTATTGATCGTGTGAGCATACAATAAACTATTTGATCTTTTTTTCGTATCGTCGTTTTGAAGAGCACAAGAGCAATTAGGATATATCCACTTATTTTCATACTGTGAAGATGAAACTGGAAGGTATACCGATTCACTGCACTAGGCAATCTCCAATCTCAGTGTCAATTGCTTCAACAGTCAGGAATGCTCAATCTGAGTGTGGAATCGTTTCGACTGGATTCGTCTTCAGTTCCAGCAATAAACTAATAATCCTTAGTCCACCCGAAGCTCTTCCAAAGCATTTTTTTAAAACTCAGATGCCTCTTTGAATGAATTTGCGATTCACTGATTACAAAGCATGGCGTGTATTTCTCATTGTCTTCCACTTCGCTGAGCGATGACACGAAAGGATATGAAAGTCGAGTGAGTAGAGTGGCAAGATAGGAAGTTTAGGGGAGAGAGAGATAGTGGGGGAGAGGGGGCTACGGCGATTGATCCTTATTTATGAAGGCATACGAGTGAGAGGAAGATCTACACTTGAGAGAAGGAGAGAGAGAGAGAGAGAGAGAGAGAGAGAGAGAGAGAGAGATAGAGAGAGAGAGATAGAGAGAGAGAGAGAGAGAGAGGCGAGAGGCGGCATTACACATTCTCACGATCGTGGCGGGTCCGATTGTTGACGGATCGAGACAAGTGATGGCGAAACGTTAATGTTTCTCCTCTTTTCGCGTGCTATCTCGTTTCTCTGACCGGTGAGAGAGCAAGGGAATTGATGAGAGTCGCGTGCCGATTTGACATCACTAATCGACACCGAGCTCTCCTCAATTAGCATGCTCTTTCGCTTCTCTAGAAAGGGTTCCTCCTCATCCCTCTTGCTTTGTTACACTGTTGCGAGCTTGGTCCTCCCTCCTCTCCTTTCATTCCCTCACTCTTCACAAATCTCGCTTCTCAATTTTCGCCTATTCTACATACTTTTCTCAATCTTCTTCCTTTCCTTGTTCTTTAATTATTACGAAATTGACTGTCATTCTCTATAAGGAGAGTTATGTGTTGTTGGAGAGAAGAAGAACCTACTGGGAAGCAAGAGTGTGATTTTTTTCACGAATTTTACAGGATTATTTTCATGAAATCTTATTTCATGATTTTATTTACACGTTTTCACACCCTTGCTGGGAATATGTTGCCACTCTCAGACGGTCCTTTCGTGATATCTAATCGAAACCGGCTCTCCCTAATCCGCGTAGTCTCTGGCCACTCGGACATGAGAAAGCGCATGGAATGAAGAGTGGGAGTATGCGAATCCGAGAAACGGCAGACCTTGAGCGCTCACATCTCTTACCAATACCTTTCAAGTTTGCGGAATTGGAGATTGAAAAGATAAAGGAAAATGACAACGAGCACATACGTGACTATCATCACCAATTACTTTGTGTGTCCACGTTCGAGCGCGTTTCGCGTAATTTCGAAAATATTTTTAGAATTTCGTTTCAGCGACATATACTCGCTCTTCCTTGCTCGTTAGCAGCAACACTCAAACGACTTTTCCACAAGTTTTTGAATCAAGAAGAAAACTCAGCTACAGGTCGGTAACTGTTACCTTTACACATCAAGCCAACGAAGTGTGAAGCATTTTTTTCGCTGAGGAGGGTGTCAAAAGAGTAACGGATCACAGTTCGAAGGGGAATTGGCCAAGCTAAATGGAAGTTGTCACAAATAAACTACATTAGCTCAGTGGTTACTGTAGCGTGGTCACATGGGTCAGATTCAGTTCCTATGGTCATAAATGTGCATACATTTCACCAATCGGTTTCAAAATGATTGCAACGTAACCTATAGGGTGGGTAACAATTTCGCAACTTTGATTTTTCCACAAACGCTACATAATTCAATTTCTAGCCACCCTAGGATCCTGTCAGATGTGTCATTCTGATCAGCATAACTTTTTCTTTATTTTGACACCTCAGTCATTGCAGAATTGTCACCCATCCAGCCTATAGTACAACGGATTCATATTTACAACGGTACATGCATTAAAAGGTCGAAAAAACAACAACAACAGCACAGATTGTAAACATTGGTTCTTCAATTCAAGCTATTGCAGTTGCATTCTTCTCTGTCCTCTCTCCACCGACAATGTTTCACATCCTTATCAGTGCTGATGAGAATATCTGCCTCCGGTGACGTCCCGCGATGTTTCGAATCCGACCATTGCTGTTGAGAAGATCTCTTGGCTTACGACATTCATTCCACGACGACAATGTAATACAACGGCAGTCATACTTGTCCAATTGATGAATTATGAATAAATATAATCCTTTATCGCCACACTTGCAATAATCTTTTTGATATTCCCTGTGAACACAGCATTGTACGATTTATGAACATTTCTTACCGAGGTTATTTATTGAATTTGCATGTGAAGAGGCATGTGAGTGGTGGTTTGGAGCTATGCTTTCCTCGATAATCTTCCTTCCTTTAGTTCGTTCATGCATTTCTTATATTAAATTACCGGACATACCTAATGTCATTCTCAATAGCACCTCGCTGTTAATGTGTTGATGAAGGGATGCAGAGCCTACTCTCAGACAAACCACCAAGGACGTTGAGCAGAGACTGACTTTCCCTAATCCGCGTACTATCTCGTCAGTCGCATACGAGAGAGCGCACGGAAGGAAATGGGAATATTTGAACCGCTGACGCGACTGACCTTGAACGCTCGTATATCTTGCCAATCGCAAGTGATCGGGAATAGTCTTTGAAAAGGAAAAGAGTGGTCAGAGCAAGCACATACGTTCCGTGCCATCACCTATTGCATTTTTTTTTCTTTTCTTTTTTTTCGAGTTCGAGCGCGTTTTATGATTTTATAATTTTTTTCTTCATAATTTCCTTTCAGCGACATATACTCGCTCATCATTGCTCGTTTGCTGCAATACTCCGAGGATATTTCGGCAAGCACGTGAATGAAGATGAAACATCTTCAGCTACAGGTCGGTAACCGTTAATTGCTACATTACCATCAAACCGTAAGGGAATATATTCGACATGGAAAGTCCGAATTCTATGTACTCTGCACCTTTTGTTCAATTATGATAAGGAATTGGTGAAATTTCACATGGGTTTCAATTTCAGTAGACGACTTCTTCGTCCAGCGGCTCTTCATTTCAAGCCATTAGAAGTGCCAGTTCTGACCTGGCCTTAGCTACTTTTCAGTTCACCTCCGACGACGTTCCATCTTCCGATCACAGCTGAGGACCTTATCGAAATCCAGCGACGTCCTTCTGTGCCATAAACTTTGTATGTTTCCGCTACAATCGATAAACGTTTCTTGTGAAAGGCGTTGGGTTGGAAATGTCAATATCTCACTCAATCACATATCTTCAAACGGATCAAATGAAGGGAATATTCTCTAATTTTTCATGACTAAACGAGAGGTTCAGTGTAGGATCCGCGAAATTTTACAAATTCATCAGACACTTTTTCTTATCATTTTTCGAAATCTTTTGACGAAATTTATATTTCGCATATGACGCCGTTTGCCTTATTTTCGAGCAATTTCGGATGAATCTGGCACAGCTCAAAAAGGTCGATTTTCTGAAACCGTGTAATTTGGGGCTATCGAGGGTGCTAAAGACGATGGGCATATCCATTTTGTTCATAGAAGTCTCGTTGGCTCCAGACGGCGTCACGTCGAAATCACAGTTTTACGAACTATTCGGCTGTTGAGAGGGCTAATTTTAGGTGAAAAAGTTTCCTAGGGTAGAATTGCATGGCGAACACGCCTATCTGGTTCATTTTTCATGATTTTCAAAAATAATTTTTAAATTATCAACTTTTCGTATACTGAAAACAGCGTAATCCCATGTGCACCACGCGATCGAGCGTACGAGAGGATTACATATCTAAAACTTCAGCCAATTCTGTCATGCGAAAACCGAGCTAATCGACTTGCAGTGTTTCTACACTGTCAGCGAACAGCCGTCTCTCTTGATCCACCGCGCGAGATAGTGTGGGGACATGAGAGAGTGGCGAGAGCGCACAGCGTCCAGAGTGGCGACGGAGGAGAGAGATCGAGGGGAGATCAGAGACGCAGAGTCTCCGCTCTCTCATGTCCCCACACTATCTCACCCGGTAGATCAAGATAGACGGCTGTTCGCTGACAGTGTAGAAACACTGTAAATCGATTATCTCGGTTTTCGCATGACAGAATTGGCTGAAATTCGAGATATGGAATCCTCTCGTGACGCCCGATCGCGTGGTGCACACGGGATTGCGCTGATTTCAGTATGCGAGAAGTTGATAATTTAAAAATTATTTTTGAAAATCATGAAAAATGAACCAGATAGGCGTGTTCGCCATGCAATTCTACCCTAGGAAACTTTTTCACCTAAAATTAGCCCTCTCAACAGCCGAATAGTTCGTAAAACTGTGATTTCGACGTGACGCCGTCTGGAGCCAACGAGACTTCTATGATCAAAATGGATATGCCTATCGTCTTCAGCACCCTCGATAACCCCAAATCACGCGGTTTCAGAAAATCGACCTTTTTGAGCTGTGCCAGCCCTTGCTCGAAAATAAGGCGAACGGCGTCATATTACTCTCCCATTCGTTTAAATCTCTTCATTAAAAAGCAAAATCTGGGAGAACATGTGAGAGAGAGAGAGAGAGAGAGAGAGAGAGAAAGAGAGCGAATGTTCTCGCAAACGTACATATTGATCATACTCGAGCTGGTGATTTTTTTTTATCTAGAACCAGTCAATCTAGGACTACTGATTGACGACAGGACTGTGATTCTAGCGCATAACTGAATCTCTCTAGCTCTTCTCCAAAATCGAAGTGATCGCCGATAGTTCGAATTGATTAGTAGAGCAACCAGTGAGCTCGCAAGTGAGTGAGAAGCGAAAATGATCTGGCAAGCAATAAACGCGCCTGCAAATATTAATTCTATTTTTGTTAATATTCTGAAACTCACTCTCGACATCAAACCAGACCCAGGCTCGCAAGAGGAAGACACACGCAGGCAAGAGCAGAGAACACGCGAAAACCGAGAACTAAAAAAATGTTGATTGAACATCCAAAGGGGAAAAATGTACTTGTATGAAGAGATTTCTCATGGCAGCATTGCTCAGGTCTTTGCTCTTTCCCGAATTTAGTTTCGATTTTTGAACGATGCGAATCGTGTGGATCATCAAGGAACCACAAGCTATAGAGAAGAAGATCTAAAAAAAAATAAATATTTTGAAAATTTGGTAATTCTAAGACAGCTCATATGCCTGTTTCGACCCCTAATCGCAAATAATGAATTGGAGAACAAAGGTAAAGATAAAGGTACATCCGGACTTGGCGCGCCGGAGATGACTGTGAGATGACGGAGATGATTGGTGATAAATATATTATTAAAAATAAATATTACCGCGGTGATCAGCACAAGTCCAATGACCACTAGTAACTGTGGTCGCATTAGGATGGAGTAGATGAGAAACTCGGGCTTTTTCTCAAGCCAGCGCATGAGAGGGGATACCTTCGAAGTATTTTTGGCATGTTTTCACGACCAAAATACCCAACCTCGAAGCGGTCTTCGATCTCTTCACTTGTCAACCGGCAAATACTAAACCCTAGAGGTCCTAATGCTGCGAATAGCGTCGAAATGGTGGCAAGTATTCTGAAACTGAACATTACGAGTTTTCAAAAGCATCCGTTCGATGAAATTACTTGAACACTGCTGTGGAGCATTGGCACCGCGAGTTGTTGAGAGGCAAGAGCGCATAAAAATAATATGTGTACCAAAATCAGAGAACTAAGATTTAAAAAACTTACTTGATGCCTCTGCAGCATGCAAATGAAGAACCAGGCGAACGTTTCAGTTGCCATTAGAAATACGAAAATCTGAAAAACCGGCTCAATTGAAAATTTAGCTGTGCCTTTTTTTCTTATTTTTTGAAAAAAAAAACCATTTGATTGTGGGCATCCACTTTCAGTGTAGTACATAGTAATCCAGTACAATACACGGCAAAATAGGGTAGCGGCAAGAGTGGAACGAAGAGGAAACACCAGTGAATGTCGAAGAGGAGAAAACATAGCTGAAAAACATGTCATGTTTGAGGTTCATTCATTATATTTCTGCCAGAGTCGCGATATAATACGATAGTTGACCTGGTAGCGTTTGAATAAAAAAAGTCCTTACCTGAAGCACAATAAGTCCGATGCGGTATTGCCGCGAGGCTAGGGGCGATTTATAGATTATTAGGTAGATCAGAATCAACGAAACAACCACCGAAATCGCGCCCAAAACAGTCATTCCGATGTGATAATCGGCATCGATGGCTCCGGCAAGCGAGAAATTGGTGATATTGGAGGAAATGAGTGAGTCGCCCATCGATGAAATGTGAAGAGTGAGTGAACGAGAAAACGGAAACGGAGAGTTTGTGGGGACGTGGGAAAAGTAGAAACGCGATTTGCGAAATCAGAGGTTCATGCGAAGCAAACAAGTGACCTCAGAGAACGTGGGCATAATACATACCATGTGTTCATAATTTGCAAAGGTTCATTCAGTTCGTCGTATATACATGAATGTGTTCAGAGACGCCTCTGTCCGCGGATTTCCACTTGTTTTCGTCCTTTAGAAGTGCGATTCTTCGGCTTGAGTCCAAATACAGCTCGGCGAACCTAAAATATGCTGAATTTTGATTTTAAATGATGCGCATACCTTAGAGTAAGTGACGAGCATAACCAGTGCAATAGCCGATCGGTACAATAAGAATTCAAAGCTAAATTTAAAAAAAATCTCGCTCAACAAATATAGAAAATTACATACTGAAAGTGCATCGATTTCACAATCTCCATTTTTACATTCCAAATACCGAAGTCAATACATAGATGGTAGCCTTCATATATCTTCATGTACTCAGGATAGAAAGTACTGCCAAAGAGGAAAATATCGCATCGAAGACTTTGGGCTGAGAAATTTGTAAATTCGCGCTTTTCCGCAACATATGTACTATACTTCGAAATACGGGTCGCCGTCTCTTCATTTCACACGCTCTCTCGCCACTCTGACCATTTAGAGAGTGTGTTAAATGAAGAGACGGCGACCCGTATTTCGAACTCTAATATGTACTCACCTAAACAAATGAGAAAGGATACAACACATGTTTTGATTATTTTGCGATGACTTGTTTTCATCTTTGTGATTTTTCGTCGTTTCTTCTATAAGCTTGCCCATTTGTACCTTAGCGAAAAATACTAGAAACAACCTGAAGGCGCTTTAGCTTCACCAGAACAAATGCATAAACTATGAATGTGATGGTCATTACGATTTCACTGTATCTCGGAAACACAATTGCCCATTGCTGCAAAAAAAGAATCCTACAACACACCATATGATACGCCATTTGCGAAATGTTCGAGAAGGTTTGAATAGGGCTGCATAGCTCAAAAAAGCGCAACCTTTGATCTTATGTGCTTATTCATAAGTTCCTCGAAAATTATCGGAATTGGTAGAGAGCTGATCGTTACTGCTACAACGGAGATATAAAAGTTCCTATTACTCCAAATCTGAAACATACTGAAATTATATTTTTTTAAACGACTCAACTCTTTTCTGATAAAATGGTACGAACACGCTGGTCAGGCGAGTGATGCTCAGAAACAAACTCAAATTTGCTTCTGTAATAAATGGGGCGAAAATCTGAATTTGCAAAGGTTTATTGTGAAGAAAATTTACTTACAATATAAATGAATATTTTCTTCGATGTACTTGGTATTTCAGAATTCATTTCGGGACCTGTAGGTCGCAGAGGAATTGCAACAATCGATGTAGCATCGATTATGACTTTTAAAAAGTTTAACGTTCGAACAAAAATGTGAAACTCACGCAGGACGATTATAATTTTTCGCAGAATAGGATCTATGCGTCTGGTCGCATTCTTGAAAATGAGCACCCATAGAGTTCTGAATATACAATATGATTCTAATTAAGCAATTGCAGAAGCAAACCTTACTACAATTGCCGGAAGTACGACGAATAAGACAAGCTCCACGAAAAGCAGATTTAATGCAATAGTTTGTCTCAACACTTCCCGATCAAAAAGGAAAAAGCGCTCCAATTCGGGTGATTGAAAGCCATGCTGAAATACACAAATTTAAAAAAATTATTATGAAATAATCAACGATCAACACTCACCCCTGCCTCTCGCAGATAGAATACATACTTGCCTAATCTGTCAACGTAATAATATTCGTCCCAGGTATCGGTGGACATTATCGAATCACAATGTTTTCCAATACTGCTGAAAAAACGAATAATTCAAGCAAAACGTATAGTGTGCGAAGATGGCATAGTGTGTTTAGACTAGCTGCAACATTGTCGTGTTGAATAAACATATTCAGTGTTTATTCAAAATCATTCATTTCCGTACAAACGAGCTGGTCACAGTGAGCACTGTTGCCGTGCTTCTTTTAGTTGTCGTCGTTTTCATTTCGTTCGATTTATTCCAGAAGATCAAAGATCGTCGATAATTCGAATTGATCAATAATGCAACCAGTGAGCTCGCTAGAGAAGGGGAAGCGAAGAGTATCTGGCTGAAGATAAGGCGACTAAAATATTATATTTTCGAAAATAAAATGCTGAATAACTCTCTTTCTAAGTCGAAAACGATCCAGACCCGAAAGAGGAACATCACGACAGGAAAGAGCAGAGAAAAGGCGAATACAGAGAACTGTAATTAGAGTGATGGCTCAAAAACACTCAGCTGATTACTTGACTCAACAGATTCCTCATAGCAACATTGCTCGGGTCCTTACTCTTGCCCGACTTGATCTTTGATCTTTGAACGATGCGAATAGTGTGGACCATCAGGGAGGCCACTGTGAAGAGAACCTTGAATTGACTCGTTTTCTGAGGATAAGTGATACAATGGACTAACCACAGATATCAAAACCAATCCTAGAAACACTCGTAGCAAAGGTCTCATAAGAACGGAGTAAATGAGAAACTCCCGTTTATCCACAAGCCACCGCATGAGAGGCGATTCCTTGAATCAAATTATGAAAGTACTGACTTACGTCACATAGTGTCCCATCTCTCAAATTTTCTTAGAATCCATACCTCGAGTCTCCAATCAATCTCTTGTTCCGTCCATCGACAAACGCTGAAGCCGAGTGGTCCAACAGCCGCGAATAGAGTGGAAAGAGTGGCGAGTATTCTGAAACTATAGCAACTTATATTTCACGACCTACCATCAAGAAACCGTACTTGAACAGAACAAAAGAACAGTGGCAGTTGGAATTCATTGGAATTAGTGCCTGAAATAAAATATAATGAAAAATTCAGAATCCAAGTTCACTTGATGCCGCTGCAGCATGCAAATGAAGAACCAGGCGAAGGTTTCCGTAGCCATGAGTAGCATGAAAATCTAAAAATGGATGGGTTATTAACACAGAAAATACTTTCAAAACTCATTGCCAAGTATTCTCTCAAGACAAACCATGTGGTAATGCACGTCCACTTTCAGTGTCGAGCACATTAATCCCGTGCAATAAACGGCAAAATAGGGAAGTGGAAGTAGCGGAACGAAAAGAAAGCACCAATGAACGTCGAAAAGGAAGAAGTACAACTGGAATCGGATATGTTTCAAAGATGAAATGAATTTACTGAATCTCTACAAGAGTCAAAAGCAACCATGATTTCATCAAACAGGCTAGAATTTTCATTTTATGTATAGGTGTGTTATTATATTGAAATTACCTGCAACACAATCAGCCCGATCCGATACTGTCGCGATGCTAGGGGAGTTTTGCAGGTTATCAGGTAGATCAAAATCAGGGAAATCAACACAGATATTAGGCCCATGACACTCATGGCGGTACGATAGTCGACATCGATCGCGCCTGTGAGTAAGAATGCGCCAATTTTTAATTGCTTCGGACCAATTCCTACTACTCCTTCCCAAAAAATTTGTCTGAGCTGCAATTTCGCACTTTGCAAGCAGGTATCATGATGGCCCTAGTGATGCATGTGTTCAGTATCCTTACCTGCTAGCGTGAAGTTGTTGATATCTGATTGTGAGAGTTCGGTAGGTGGAAGAGCCATTGAGCAAACGTGAAGAGCGAGGCGAAACGAGTGGGGGGATGAGGAATTGTTGGAGTGTGAGAGAAAAGGAGATATGCATGATCGTGAGCAGAGGCCATCGGGTGTAACTAGTGACTCCAGAAAACGATCGCAAGAATTTTTTTTTTAAAAGTCAGGGATCAACAATTGATCGATCATTACAACATGGGATGGATTGGGATGTCTTTGCCCCTGTTTCAGACAAAGCAAATCTCCTGAGAAACCCGCATTTTTTTGGAATTGTGCTTATGTGGGGGACGATAATTTCGATAATATCGGATTGTTTCTGGTAGATCGGGTCGACGAGAAATCAGCAACTGCTTTTCCAGCGCAGATGTAGTGGAAAATATGGTAGAATGAAGCGAGAAATCGTCGACGGATTGAACCCGAAACGAGTAGTATGATTCTGAATTATTCCAGTGATCAAGCCGGGTCAGGAATTTCAGTAAAACACTCGTAGTAACATGTACTTGTCAGCAAAACTTATTGTTAGCTCTCGTCATTTGAAAGAGAGTCAGCACATCGGTTCATTGAAGTCCGGGTATTTTCAAAACAGGATTCGCATTCACACTCTTGGTGCTCCCACGCAATCGTGTGAGTGTTGGTGGATGTAAGATCTTGAGAACACAATCTGATCACTTTCAAAAGGCACGACTAATATTCATTCGTCACATAATCATTTCTATTATTTCGCAAAATCTAACTTACAGTCCTGATCCGAGTGCAAACAGGTCGGCCGCGTATACGATCAGAACAGTGATGACAGTGAAAGCAGGTCAGTTTTCAGTGGCGTACAAGAGAGCGAAAAGTGCCTGAGATGCGATTAAATTAGAGCCGGAAGATGCATTGCCGCCTTGGGCATTTGATTTTTTGTTTGTTTATTTTTCTAGATGCAAACTGTAAATCCAGTGAAGTTTGTAATCCTGATCTGGCATCGAGCTTACCTCGATTATGACGCAAATGGCTTGCACACAGAAAATTACGACCGCGATTGCGAAGAAGGAGTTTTCCTTAAAAAAAATGATTTTTAGGTTTCAACACTCCGCACTGACCACATTTCTTCGATCCACGTGTAAATTTCGAAGGCGATTGAGCGATTGGAACTGAAAAGGAACTTCTCTGAGAAAAGTTATGAAAAGGGCAGATTACATTCAGAATCGAGCAAATCACGAGAAATACTAGTCCAATCGAGAATTGACAGATAATTGATCGCTTCGAGTAAACGGCAAGGATAGGTCACAACGAACAGGAAATTCTTATTGTCGGTAGTAAAGTTTGCCTACGAATTTGCGAAATTGCATCTTCCTTACTGTACTATCGATTGAGATTTTAAATGACGTTTTTAGCATCATAATTGTATCGCGCAGCAACAGCAGCAATGACTGATTGAACTTGGCTGAGTTATTTTCAAGGGAAATTCATGTTCAACTAACATTAATGCATGGATCACCACGAATGCAGCGTCCAGTGAGAACTGCACAACTCCAAAAAGTTTCTGCCACACCTAAAACAGATCTGATTATTTAGGAACTGACGACCTCAAAAACAATCGGATGATCATTCGCTAGAAACCTGTCCATCGTAAGCAAAAAAGCGCTCAGATTCTGCGCATAGTAAAAGCTGAAAAATTTTATCTGAGAACCAATCGAATTTATTGATTTGGCATTGGTCACAATCTATGGTTTACTCGATGCTGGTTGTACATACGTTGTGTATGAGAAGATTATTTGATAAACGAGGTTTGCGCGTTCACGAAAGCTGCGAAATCGATTGACGAGAATTTCGACGAAGCGTTGACGAATTATTCCAGGCACTAGGAGAGTACACCTGAAAAAATCAATAATTGTTCATATTGTTCATTGCCGAATTGCAATCCGTACTCTTAGTCGTAACATATGTAGGTTTGAGACACGAGCGTGATGTGTGATGATACGATTATTTTGAACCTATATTTCTCACCTGCTGTTTAAACTACCAAAAGTTCAGTTAAATTCCTGCTTCAAGCAAAAGTTCATCGCTGTCTCACATTCAGGAATGCTACTCACTAAATTTTCTATCAGAGAAATAATCATTTGAGTTTGGGAATTATGAAGCTCCGATCAAAATGAGCTACACACCACTGTGAAAATGCGAAAAAAATTACTGCACCGGAATATGGTTTGATTACTAGTGAAAACAAATGTGTTTTCCATCACTATTGATGATATGCCACGTAATTGTCCATCAAAACTCACAATCCCGGCCCTAGCGGGTAGCAATCGGACGCGTAAACAGCGAAGGAAATCATGAAAGTCGCCGCTCCTTGCCATTCGAGAACGAAGAAAACCATGATCGAAACCTGAAAGTTCGTTGTCTCAACGGTCATAACATCAAAAATATATATTTTATGGACAATTTGGTTTTTGCGAAAGACCGGAATCATGATTGACACCAAGGAGAATACGTTTGAACATTCGAGAAAGTCAGAAGATTTACCACGACAATCACACTAAGCGATTGTATGATGAAGATCGTGAAGGAGATGAAGAAGAGGGAGAGTTCCTGGAGTAATACATTTGTTTTGAAACTTGTTATTTTTAATCTTGAATACCGCTCGTCGTCCTGCTCTTCTCAGTTTTCTGATGCGGATGAGTGAGATTACCTGAACTTTGGAATGTTTACGTCTTATCAGAATTAAATATAGAATTAAATATAATTTGTTTTTAATTCTGATAAGACGTAAACATGAATTTCCCTTGAAAATAACTCAGCCAAGTTCAATCAGTCATTGCTGCTGTTGCTGCGCGATACAATTATGATGCTAAAAACGTCATTTAAAATCTCAATCGATAGTACAGTAAGGAAGATGCAATTTCGCAAATTCGTAGGCAAACTTTACTACCGACAATAAGAATTTCCTGTTCGTTGTGACCTATCCTTGCCGTTTACTCGAAGCGATCAATTATCTGTCAATTCTCGATTGGACTAGTATTTCTCGTGATTTGCTCGATTCTGAATGTAATCTGCCCTTTTCATAACTTTTCTCAGAGAAGTTCCTTTTCAGTTCCAATCGCTCAATCGCCTTCGAAATTTACACGTGGATCGAAGAAATGTGGTCAGTGCGGAGTGTTGAAACCTAAAAATCAATTTTTTTAAGGAAAACTCCTTCTTCGCAATCGCGGTCGTAATTTTCTGTGTGCAAGCCATTTGCGTCATAATCGAGGTAAGCTCGATGCCAGATCAGGATTACAAACTTCACTGGATTTACAGTTTGCATCTAGAAAAATAAACAAACAAAAAATCAAATGCCCAAGGCGGCAATGCATCTTCCGGCTCTAATTTAATCGCATCTCAGGCACTTTTCTCTCTCTTGTACGCCACTGAAAACTGACCTGCTTTCACTGTCATCACTGTTCTGATCGTATACGCGGCCGACCTGTTTGCACTCGGATCAGGACTGTAAGTTAGATTTTGCGAAATAATAGAAATGATTATGTGACGAATGAATATTAGTCGTGCCTTTTGAAAGTGATCAGATTGTGTTCTCAAGATCTTACATCCACCAACACTCACACGATTGCGTGGGAGCACCAAGAGTGTGAATGCGAATCCTGTTTTGAAAATACCCGGACATCAATGAACCGATGTGCTGACTCTCTTTCAAATGACGAGAGCTAACAATAAGTTTTGCTGACAAGTACATGTTACTACGAGTGTTTTACTGAAATTCCTGACCCGGCTTGATCACTGGAATAATTCAGAATCATACTACTCGTTTCGGGTTCAATCCGTCGACGATTTCTCGCTTCATTCTACCATATTTTCCACTACATCTGCGCTGGAAAAGCAGTTGCTGATTTCTCGTCGACCCGATCTACCAGAAACAATCCGATATTATCGAAATTATCGTCCCCCACATAAGCACAATTCCAAAAAAATGCGGGTTTCTCAGGAGATTTGCTTTGTGTGAAACAGGGGGCAAAGTCATCCCAATCCATCCCATGTTGTCCAACAACCAGCTCTGCAAACAGGATTGGCAATGAATCCGTCAATTCATTCTGCATGTCACTTGAACACACACCTAATCGACTCGATAATGGTAGAGATAAGAAGGAGAAGGTAAATAATGTGCGATGCCGACATTATTCTGCAAAATAGCGTTTTTCATTTCTGAAGCTGAAGCTGGATTGAAAGGCGAATGAAGTTCATTCGGTAAACTTCCTAATGTGCCAAATGGGAAGTTACTATTTTTCTGGTAAAGTCAAGTGGGTGGTTCTACATAGGAGGGATGCGATATTTCTCATTGTTTTCGACAGTGTTTTTATAGGGAAGAGAGACCACCTTGCCACTGCTGAAAACAATAGCACGGCACCATGTCGCTGATCAGAGGTTATCTTATTTTCTATTTTACTATGGAAACGTAATTCGTCAGTTTACAATAGCACGGCACCATGTCCTGATCAGAGGTTTTCTTATTTTCTATTTTACTATGGAAACGTAATTCGTCAGTTTACGGTCCGTGTTCTTCTTTGGGGGAATTCTCAACACATTCTCTATCCATTGTTGATATTTCACGATAATGGTTCATACTATGATAAATAATGTTTTGACTAACAGAGAGCTCTTGTCATGGAACAAATAATTTCAGAGAGAGAAGCAATCAGCAGAAGAAACATGGGATGCGTCTTTTTATCTTACGTTGTATTTTTTTAAGTTTAAAAAAGTGATACTCAACTCAGGAGAGTTTACTCCGTTTATAAATCCTGGGGAATGGGGAATGAAAAGAATAATATTGAAAGCGGGCGAGAATGAGCCAGAAGACCACCCTGCGTCTGGCCTGTGTGTTACGACTATGTGTGACCGTTCGAACTCCGAAACGTCATTCAAAATGCACGCTGAATATTGCGCCATGAGAGGATAACGATTCCCGATGCGATACCATTGGCTTCGTTGCGCAGTGAGAGGGATTATCGAATCGGCGAATTGACATCTGCTCAAATTCGTCCGGCAGTCACAAACAAGAGAGAGAGAGCACGCGGAATGAGAAGTGCGACTAACAGAACCAGCGACATTACTGACCTTGAGAGATCTTATTTCTAACCAAGTTTATTTTCATTGCGAAATGATATTCTTTCAAAAGTCCCAGGCCAATTCTCGAAATGAACCAGTGTCTGCCTACTCATGAGCATCCTACTAATGATTACGCGTAGGAGGCACTGGTACCTTCTATGTGTAGCCATCACAGTACATTCTCTGCCACAAGGACGGGAATCATCGAGTATTCACTTCGAGAACGATGGGGAACTGCCGACCTACTGCGAGTCGCTTTCTTAGGTCCTTTGTCACATAGTTGTAACATCGTACTGTCATGTATCTACAGTAACTATTTACACTGTATTATTTACAATCATATTTTTGATAGATAAAGTTGATTGAAATGTGAGTTCGACGACGAAATCGTAGCCTTGTTACAATTTATTCAGGGTCTTCGAGTGCAAGAGGCAAATACCTTACAGCTATGATTGAATAAATCGATACATACATTGAGCCTAACCATTTCCGGATATCAGCGATAGGAAGATGTGTTTGACTGATAGTTAGAAGAGGAGAATGCCGGATAAATCACAGAAGTGCGAGTATGCATACAAATTAGAGAGAGTATTTCTGATTTGAATATTGAGGGAGTGATAGATAGAAATTGGAAATGACAGATCAAATACACAAGTGAAACTGCGCATGGATTTAGAGAGAACGAGAATTATTCCTGATTTCAGACAATGACAGCGGGGATAGAAAGATTCCTGATTTTAGATAATTGCAAATGGCTGTCTTATTATTTTCTTTTGCATGTGGCTTTCGATGCGGCCTTGGTCTTGGTGGATTTCGGGGCTACTCTCACCGGCAGCGGCTTGGCTGCATTCTTCTTAGTGGCGGACACAATTCCTTTAGTAGCCGGCGCAACTCCCTTAATAGCAATCCCCTTAGTAGGAGGCGGCAGGTCGGGCAAGTCCAGGCTCCCCTCGAACAGGTCCCGCTCGAAACCCGGAGGACGACTGCGAGGCCGGGGAATCGTGAAGGACGAGTGCGACTCCACACCTTAAATTGAGTTAACGAAATAAAATTTTAGTCAAGAACTTTTTTGCCCAAGTTCGCACACGAATTTCCCCTTCCAAACATCGTAAAGTAGTGATGCCGGGTAGAAAAATGATCTCTCCATTCGAGAGAATATGTGGAATGGAGCGAATAACTATTCGATCCGGCATCTCTATCGTACCGTACTCCAGTCCTAGTATTCTAATTGAGCCAACTCACTGAGCTGTCGCTGCCGAGCAAGATCGATGTCCGCACTGATGAAGTCTGCAAAGATCAAAGATCAAAAGTCTGAGATCAAAGATCAATCGTGAATCGTTGCTTGGTGTATTCTGCTCAGGGTGCTCATGATCCATGCAGCATTATTCATTGCAAGACTTCGGATACTCTATGTTTGCACTCACAAATATAACACTCGCAAATTCTGCCACTGTAACTCCTCACTACTTCCTCACTACTGATTAGGAATGTGCAAACGATAAACGATATATCGCAATCGACGAATGAAACTCAATTACGAATCCGATATTCCTCTCTCGATGCGAGATATCGCATTCGAAACGTTAATCGTTTCATTTCTCGTCTCTCGACCATTGTGTAGCGGTTCGCTAACTCGGTGAAATCGGTTGAGTTTCGATCTTCTCATGGAGTCACACAATTCGAGTATCGAGGAGAGGGAGTCTCGTAAACGGATGGAGGAGTCCGCTTATCCAGTGTATGTCTGACTGGATATAGGTGTATGACTTGACGAGGTAGATCGAAAGATGGAAGGGAAAAGGAGACGGGAATGGATGGGGATGGATGGGGATGGATTGAAGGGCAGCTCAAAGATTCGAAACTTCTATTCCTAAAACACGAGGTAAGTCAGGGTGTTTGAATAAGTGAACCTTAATAACGGGGATTGACAATTTGGGGTTACAAATCAAATGCAATTTATTTAATAACCGAGCGGTTCTGTGAGAAAAAGATACTTTGAGATTCTCTCTCTTGAACGGGGGTAGATGAAGGACAAACGAACCATTACGTCTACTAATTGCACGATATGTGTAAAAATGTGTAAGTTCTAAGTCAACAAAATGGGCAACAATTTTGAGAGCTAAGACAATATCAATCACAATACGACGAGTATACAAGGTGTTAAGTGAATAGAAAGATAATCGATCAGAGTAGCATGGAATGATAGGTTCTACTCTGGAGCAACGAAAATGTAAGAGTCTAGTAAACAAGTGTTGTACTTTCTCTAATTTCCGAACAAGACCTTTGGATGATGGGGACCAGACAGGGGATGCATATTCTAATACAGGAATAATGAATGACTTGAAGGCTGAGATGTAAGGGGAAGGAATAGTACAACTGATACTACGAAATAGGAGATAGACAAGTGAAGTTGATTTATGGCAAACAATCTTTATATGAGAATCAAAGTTCAAGAGGGGATCGATATGGACACCTAAGTCACGAATAGAGTCAGAGATTGCGAGATTTGTAGAGAGAAGAGAGTAGACGGTTCGGGGATTATTTGGTCCTATGTGAACTATGTTGCACTTTTTCTCAGCAACTTCTAACTGCCATGTTTTGCAGTATTCCGTGAAACCCAAAATCCCGGACTGAAGTTGAGTGGGGGCGTCGGATGGAGAGAGTGGATCGAAAGTAGTGAAGAGCTTGATATCGTCAGCAAAGAGCCGACATGAAAGTTTAGGGTAGGGGGAGAAAACCTTAGGGAGATCGAAAGTATGAAGCAGAAAGAGGATAGGACCCAATACTGTCCCTTGGGGGACGCCTGAGACAACAGCTTTCTCAGAAGAGAGAACATTGCCTATTCGCACTCTGAAACTCCTTTCGGAGAGATAACCTGAGATCCAATTTAGCAAGCAACCACGAATTCCAATCGATTCTAATTTGAGCAATAACTTATTATGAGAGACCTTATCAAAAGCCTTAGCTAAGTCAATATAGGCAACGTCAACACAATAGTCGCGATCGATCGCATCACGCCAAGATTGGGTGCAATCAAGCAGTTGGGTTACGGTAGAACGCCTGGAGAGAAAACCATGCTGCTCGGGGGGAATTACATTGTGGGAGGTACACCAATCGATAATTGAGGGCTTAAGCAGTCGTTCCATAATTTTAGCTTGGATGGGGGTGAGACTAATTGGGCGGTAGTCAGAAACAGATGAGGGTGAGGCTACTTTAGGAATGGGGACCACAATAGATGATTTCCAGAGAGATGGAATAGTACCAAGCATGAGACTGTAATTGAAAATATGAGCAAGTGGTGTGGATAGGGAAGCAAAGCACTTCTTGAAAATAATGGATGGGATGTTGTCAGAGGGAAGGGAACAGGAGGAAGAGACACGACTGAGGTGAGAGGCGACCTCGTGAGGGAGGATAATAGAGACAGGAATGGATTGGGAAACAAGAGAGGGGCAGGTCGGGACAGTTCCGTCGTCACTAGTATAAACTGAGGAGAAGTAATCAGCGAGAGATTCCGCTTTCTTAGAAGGACAAGTGACTACGGAACCGTCAGGGGCAATAAAAGCGGGTATTACTAGACCTTTAGACTTGAAACGAGTGGAAACATAACGATAAAATGAGCGACTATGATTACCGGCGAGCAATCGGTTCTCATAGGAGCGAACATACTTTCGAATTTCGTAATCTAGTTTACGCGAGACACGAATAAACTGGGCGTGTACTGGTCGGAGGCTAATCTTATCAAACAGAGAACGTTTATGTGAGAGAAGTGATTTAATGTGGGGAGGGTAGTGATCGGAAGGAAGAGAACACTTTCTGAGGGGGACAAAACGACTAAAAAGAGCAGTGAGGTAGGACACAAAACAATCATACAAATCGTTTGCTCATCCTTACAACTGATCCTCACGTACTATGTCTATTATATGTTTGCGCACTCTCTCACTGGTAAGTGAAGTGATAGAGTATGTGAATATAGGAGATCACTGCTTACCATCCTCTTCGTCTCCGAAGACATTCTCGTCGCGGGAGTTGTGAAGGAGAGGGTTGTAGTAGATGTCAGATTTCGCATCTCTGAAGTGTTAGTGGTGACATATCGGAACTCGCCCCTCCTCGTTTCTCTGATCGATGATAGATCAGGTAAAAGGCGAAGAGTGGATGTTAGATGTTGACTCCCTGACATGTGATCACACGCGCGACAACCCTGTGGACGCCCTACAACCGTGCGCGCCCAATTGGCCACCCCAAGACTCGATGGCGCGATGACCTTAGACGTACGATCGGACCACAATGGTGGAACGCGCCCTATGAAGAATATGGCCCCATCCTCACCTGAGCATAACTGCTTGATGTGATAAATAATTGAACTTGACATGTGCAAGTTGAAAACTAGCAAAGATAAAGTAAGAAAAGTCTCTCCCGATTATCAATGATATTGCGTTTCAGTTCTATTTGAAGTAAAACAAAGTATATATTTTGCGCAAAAACGGTTCTACGTTCCTCTGCTTCTCTCTCCCTCTAGATCTCATCTGAGAAAGTTTGCGAATGGAGAGAGTAACTAATCATTGCCGCTCACCGCAGCAGATTGTCCATGCTCGACTCCTCGTCATCCATGATCAATGGAGGCATGACTGTCAGATTCACCATCGCCTCTTCATCCGAGGAGTCGGGCTGTGCCCGGTCCCCGGCGTCCTCGTAATTGACCTGGATAAGCAGTAAATATGGCAGATCAGCACTTGACTCTCTCCAGTTTGCATGATCACTGTTAGAGAAACTTGAGATCATGCAGAACGAGGAGATTCAGATGCCTGTCAGCTCTAATAAGTAGTGTTGCCGAATTGAAAAGTATTTCCCTTTGTGAAAATCGTTAATTCTCTTTATATAAATAAAATAATGAACTAAACCTGAGTGGTGTCCTCGAAAACAGATTGGTGTTTGACCAATTTCTTGGTCTTCTTACGCTCCCTAGCCGATTTGATCGCCGGATGGTGCGGCTCGGGCAGCGGAGCCTCCTTGTACGCAGGGTCGACCTGGGAATGATAAAAAACAGGTAAAGGGCATCCTTATCTCTAGGCATGTTTTTCATGCTTGTCACACTGCTAGGCTTTTATACTACCTACTGATCTTTGATATATTTTGTGACGATTTATCGCAAACGTGGGAGAAGGTGAGCACGGAAAACCGCGCCGGTGACATTTATGATATATTGTTCGATGAAATTTGCACCATGGTTTTGAAATTATTCTTAACATCTTTTTAAAAAAAAATCATCATTCATTGCTCTAATGAGTCAGGATCTGTGCTCTCTCGATTCCTTCTCAATAACATCTTCAACATTCCCCTAATCGTGGAATTTTTGTTACTATGTATCTCTCCACCTATTTCACATGAGTTGTTCCCATACATCAAATGAGGTCTTGTCTTGAATTTTCTGCGCCCAAACAAGTTTTCCGACATGGTTAACTTAAAATGATCAATTTTTCACCACGATTTTCGCTATTTTTATCGTTTGGCCGATATGGGTCTTGCACGAGTGCCGACGTGCCCTCTCGAATCGTTCAGACCCATTTGACGTATGGTTGTTCCTACCATTTCTATCGATCAGATACGAGTCACTATCATGCGAGAAGTACTGCTATTCTGTCATAATTCGATCACTAATGTACTTATGATCTCGTCGCGCCTCGGGGGTAGATAAATTATTTTAAAATTATTATTCGTGGAATAATGACGTTTCTGACCAGCATTTTAGCGCGTCTCATGATCATCTTGAAGTCATCGGGTGTGGATGTGGATGAATGAGGAGACGAGGAGGAGGCACAGAGGCGGTCGGATACTGGAAATGAGAAAATATTACTTTCGTGAACTTTCGTAGGTTCATTGAAATGAATTGAGTTGTGAAGGTCAGGGGGTTGAACATGAAAAAGTGCATTTCCATTGATAAACCGACACGAGATCCCTGATAGATGCATTCTTATTCTTGGCTTATTCACTCAGCAATTGAGCGCACTTTAAGTTCTTCACAAATTGGGATGTCAGTATGAAGAATGTATGCTATCACACAATAAACTGCCCATTCCCATACTCTTTGCAATTTCCCGAATTCACCCCTGAAATAAATCCTGCTCCCTTTTCGCTTCTCTCCTTAGGATCGGGCGTGTTTTCGCGCTCAATTTGAGATGTAATTTCGCTTTTGGCTTTCCACATTCCACAGACTAACCCGCCGGTCAGAGAAACGAGTGTGCAGCACGAGGAGAGTCAAAATCCGAAACGACTTCTATGTTCTCGCGCTGACGGACTTCTCATCCAATCATTTCGCTCAATCTTCCTAGGCTTCCCTAATCTGGCTATTTTCACAACAGGTTTCGCGGGCGCATGTCAAACATTAGATGCAATGCGATGACGATGGATCGTAAATGAAGGCACATAACCTGCGAATCTAGTGGATTATTAGTGGATATGTAGTGGATATTACGAGTCGTAGTTAGTGCATCGGGAAAGTGAATGAATCAGGAGATATTTTTACCATGGGTTGCATTGACTTTCAACTTCTTAGTGGTGTCTTGAGATTAAATATAGAGGAAAATCGGAAAATACGCTTCCATTCAAGTGAATAATACGCAAGGCAACGTCAGACGAGCTTCCTAATCAGCAACAATGACTAGCAAACTGGTGTGTTCGCTAGAGGCTCTCCTTTTGCAACTAGACATTAGGGGTAGGATGTACTTGAAAAATAGCCTAGTTTTCATGTTAAAAAATCTGTCCCAACAAGAACATAGGGACGGGTTGGCTACAATTAGGTAGCCGGGAAAATCCATGATATGCACTAACGTGGTCACAGATGCCATCCGAGACGGTGTCTCTGTCGAAGAGGATTTTCATGACAATGCCTCATTTCATTACCTATTTGGGCTTGATTTTACGTTCGTTTAGGCTTGATTGGACAAAGAGCGAGTGAACCCACTATCCTGGTTGAAGTTGGCTGGTAGTGAGTTATCCTTGAAAAAGACGTCGAGACTTCTCCGTGAATATACATCTTCAGACCAGAAATCCATGCGGTACATCCTGCAATGATTCTAAGTTCTTCAACGAAAAAGGAGCGCTCAGTATTGACAATATGAATATCTAAAAATGTTGCACAAAAGGAGCTCAAAAACGGAACCTAATTATGTGAATGATTAGAAAATCAGCGATATTGAAGAGTGTATTCGTGTAACAGCATGGATTGGAATCATCATGCGGCGCTAGAAAGGGTTCGGAAACCTTTCCGACGAATAGGTCAGCACCTGGTGGAGTCAGTGTCACTATCTAGTCGCGCATTTTCTAGTGAGACAAATCGACTATACGGGTCGGTCTAGTAGAGAGTGAGGGGGAGAAATCACGGTAAAACAATCCCCAACCACGTGTAAACAACACGGCGGGTAAAGCATTGCAACAAGCCACTGAACGTCTCAGGTTAAGCTATCGATATTAACAGGAAAGGGGGTGGAACACCGTTCATTGCGTGGAAATCCAAACAACTTTACGTTTCCTAACTCACGAGTATGGATTCGTGCATGACTCTCCTTATTAATTTCATGCATGTCTCTCCTCATTCCGCTTGCTATCTCACCCATAAGTGATAGATCGTGTGAAATTATGAGGGGCATAGAGGATGCGACGACGACCTTTCACGAGATGTATCAAAACAAGCGCTGACGTCCGCTCTATCCCCTTTTTGATTAAAATCTCTCGTCCCTCTTCCAACACTGACACAATAAGCCGAAGAAGCGCCTGTGATGAACAGCTCAACCCCCGTATTTCATTAACGATAAGACGTGTAAACACGAGGCTCATCACTTGTAACAGTGGATCGAGAACTCACGGTGAAAAAATAGAGCGTGTGCCAGGAAGAAAAAAACAGATGGTCAGGAAAAAGCAGGTTCGTTACTGCCCCAATACGTTCAATTCCAAATATATTCCCCGTTCTAGCCTTGGACGAATTGGGCCGATCTTGGACTGGAATGTGGCGGAATTTGGATTGAGTCTTCAGTGTTAAGACGACGACTCTGTTATTTTCGACTATTTTCGACCACCTCCCGGACACGTGCCCCCCGGAATGATACCAACAGGCCCATACTCGAGTATGTTGGGTACATTAATTCCATATTTTACAAAACTCAATTTATTTCGCGATGCTGGCTGGCCGCTGGAGTAAATGTTAAAATACATGTAAAATGTTCGAAAACTCCTATCTTCTCAACCGAATTAGATTTGTTAGATATATTAATTGCGTTATTCAAGTGGTGCCCTGAGGCACTAAATCTAATGTTATGATTGGATTTTGCATAGTGCTAAAATCAATATTTTGAATTTATTTTTAGTTTTTGTCGATCAAAATTAACTGTATTTAAAAAACAGCACGCGCTCACCATGAGCATATTGTAAACCTCATGGGCATGCATCGAAATAATACAAAGATGGACTGATCATAGACGTCGAAAATTGAAATATGTTCAAATGAAGTTGCTGGACTGAGAGGTCCGAACATGAATTTGTTCGCAAATGCTTAATTTTCGCGCAAACCAGTATGATTAAACATCAACCAACGTTTTTGAAACAATAGAGTCGATTGACGTTGAAAACACCGCATTTCGAAAGCATCTGGAAAAAAATATTTTGGAGATAGAAAAACGATCTACAATTTTTGCTGTAGATAGAAAAAAACGATCTACAAAATGTTCACTTTTTCAAAGTTGTAAAACTCAAGTTTGCAGGGCTCATTATTAACAATAAATAGCTAATTATTTTTACTCTATTGAACATAGGTACATTCGCATCATTCCAATAGGTTTGCAAGTATTTCCTTACAAACTTGAAAACTTTTTTGAAATTAATTTCTCACTCGCTATGCGTAACGTCAATGCGCTTGAGATCGGTAGCAAATTTTTTTTAGCAATTCTTTAACGACAATATACCTTGTAAACTTGAGTTTTGCAACTTTGAAAAAATGGAAATTTTGTAGATCGTTTTTCTATCTCCAAAATATTTTTTTCAGATACGTATGTGAAAAAATATTTTGGAGATAGAAAAACGATCTACAAAATTTCCATTTTGTCAAAGTTTCAAAATTTATTGCCTCAGGGCACCACTTGAATAACGCAATTAATATATCTAAAAAATCTAATTCGGTTGAGAAGATATGAGTTTTCGAACATTTTACATGTATTTTAACTTTTACGCCAGCGGCCAGCCAGCATCGTGAAATAAATTGAGTTTTGTAAAATATGGAATTAATGTACCCAACATACTCGAGTATGGGCCTGCTGTTTTCATTCTGGGGGGCACGTGACCGGAGGGTGGTCGAAAATAACAGAGTTGCCGTCTTAATCACACCTAACATCCCAACGTTGCTGCCGAAAATAGACAGGAAATTCCCAGGAAATTGCGCGGATACGTTATCATGTAAACATCGAGCATTGACGTGAGAAGAAACGGGGAAGAGGGAAGACATGGCGACAATTCGGATTGTTGAGAGAAGAATTCAGGAGATATACTCTCTTCCCATCTCTCTTCATCTATCCCTCCCCTCTCTCTATGTCCTTCCTCCCCCCTCTCTCTCTCCTACACCTCTCTTCCTCTCTTCTCCTCCCCTCCTTTCCCCTCCGCACAGACTTGAGAGTGTGATGAGCAAGAAGGATATGCGAAATAATAAGCAAGCAAAATAAACTATGAAGAATGAACAAAATATTATCATGCGTGTCATTGGATCAACATATGAAGCAATGTTTTCACTGTACTTCATCCAGAATTCTTCCCTCAACAAGGTCGTCGTAATATCTTGGGGATTAGGAAAGATGGAATGGGCACGTATCTTTATTGCACATCGAGGAGAGTCTAGGAGAGAATTTGTCACCCCTAGTTGCGATGTTCTATCAATCTTCAACTTTATAATGTGTGGACTTGTTCAAGTAATATGAGGCTTGTCGCCTACTATTCAGCAGGGTCGTGGGGCAGTGATTTTTCGAACAACTGGGTAAAGAGGTTCTCAAGGGTGCTGATCATCATGGTCTACTTTATTTTGTACCAATTCGATCGGTGCGGCCGTGCTGCATCTGGGCTTCAAATCACGATTTCTGAGTTTCTCCGTTTCTATTGAACAGGATGCTCTGAAAATTTAACTGGGCTTGTAATAAAGCATGGGTATTCTAATAATAATATTTACGACCTCTAAAATTACTTCATTATTTTTATATATCTTATTTGAATTTCAGGCGTTAGTGCAGGCTGAATTTAACTCAAAAAGTACCATTTTAATGATCCTCTCGATCAGGCGCATCTTCTCGAGCTAAATTCAGCCTGCACTAACGCCTAACATTCAAAAAAGAAAGGTTAAAAAATAAAGTAATTTTAGAGGTCGTAAATATGATATTATTATCAGAATCCCCATTCTTTATTACACGACCAGTTAAATTTTCAGAGCATTCTGTTCACTAGAAACGGAGAAACTGAGAAATCGTGATTTGAAGCCCAGATGCAGCACGGCCGCACCGATCAAATTGGTGCAAAATAAAGTAGTGATCAGCGCCCTTGAGAACCTATTTCCCCAGTATTTCAAAGAATCGATGTATGAACAAGTGATGATAAATTGGCATCCAACTCTCATAATTTCCTCTAGTTTCTCTGGTCGATTAGACATCGTGTGAAATGAGGAGAGTCGGATGGCGATTTGTCATTCTAATTCGGAACCATTACCATCGTTGCGCAATGAGCGCAAATATCGGATCAGCGATTGCGAATCGAGATCTTCTCAAATTCGTCTTGCCAGGCACAGACAAGAGATAGCGAGAATACGCGGAATGAGGAGAGCTACTAACTGAACCAGCGACACTACCGACCTTGAGCGATCTTATCTCTTACCAAGTTTGCGAGGGATTACTTTTTGCAAAGAGCCGATTCACGAGTGGCACCCCCTCTCATTGCCCGTGTAACTTTCGCGCTTTTGGTTACAATATTGCTTGATATAAAAATTTTAAAAAGTTTCATAGTTTATTTGCAGCGACATACACTCGCTCAGTTTCGCTTCTGAGAAGCAACACTCAAAAGAACAATTGACATGCACATAAGCCAAGGTGAGATACAAGCAAATCTTCTGCAAAAATCGCCCCTAATCGGTTTACATCATACATCACATCATAATTATCCAGGGCGAACTTGGTTAAATTGTGTCAACACCCAATCAAGACGATCATGGAAAAGTTCCGATCCGTCGCCCCACCACCGCAAAATCAGAGAGAATGACCGGAGGAGTCCAGGAGGAGCAGGAGTGTCGGTGGGTTACGGTAGGAGGGGAAATGATATGGTGCGGAAAGTAATACGATAATGGGAAGGTACGGCAAAGGCGGCTAGGATTCGCTCTATTAAGAACACACGCTCTAACCGGCCAGAGAATGGAGAGAGCTGGAAATCGAGATGATATCACTAAAGGATATTGTGGATGTTTTGAGTAGTACTGTGGGTATTTTAGAATTACGGAAGAAAGAATTGGGAATCGTTGTTGGGTTTTAGAGGGTCCGGAAGCGGGACTGTTTGGGATAGTGAGAAGATGATAGTACATAAATCGATTCGATTCCTTGTCGATTTCGAATTTCTATCCTTTGTTCTCTCAGTTCCCTCGAGATTCTATGATGTCGTTTCAGTTCAATAAATTTAAAATAAATTTATCTGCAGGAGGGACTGCCGTGCCATCCGGACGACGCGGGTCGAATCCCCGTCGAATTCTTCTCCAAGGTTCAGTTAGATGCATAAAAAATCCTTCCGAGTGTAGATTCCCCCTCGTTGCTAGAAATGAGGTTCAATGTAACTACATTGAAAGAGTGATAGGGTGATAATTCATTCAACATTTTACATAGTCATTTTTCGTGGCAGATAGCGCTTACCCAAGGCGGAAGAGTGGGAGTTGTAACTTGCAGGCGAATTATATTCTGATAAACAATAATACATATTAATGTCAGAAGGGCAAGGATCTCTAATGCCACATATTAATTCTGATGTGATTCACCAAAAGTTTGGCCTCGAATTACAGAGGCAGAATGGCAACACAACAGCAGCCCAATGTTCACCAGGCCGCACGGAGATGGACCGGCCCAACTCTGCCCGTGTGTTTTTTCATAGCATATCGTCTCAGACCCGCCTCCGAAAAACGTTGAGAAGAACTCCACGATGGCTGGATTCATAATGAACCAGACGCAGTATACCAACTAGGCCCTACTAGGATGATCATGAGTGAAGAATGACGTCATCTCCATCATCCATCAATATATCGTCCCCGACATTCCCCCTCCCATCAGTCTTAGTACACTAACGTAATCCTGTGACATACCTGATTTGTTCTCTTCCATTGTTCTCAACGTTCATAAATATAAGTTATTATAACATACATGTGCTGTGGTCCATACTACATACAAATCTGATTCATGAGAAGATTTGAGATTAGGGACGGGAGGTCACAAACAGGACATACTCCCAATATAGTTCACATCATTCATGTATCACCAAACAATCAATTCATTTTTCGACATTCCTACACATGACGCTCTGGAATGAGCTACGATCGTGAATTCGATCACATTACGGTATATCGCCAAATAAATCAGATATTCGTTGTCATTTATCGCTTCCCATATCCTTCTTGCTCATGACACTCTCGGGTCTGGGAGGAGTGAGAATAGTCGCTGCCTCTTTCTTCCAACTGATCGTGCTGGGCTGCTTCCAATGACTGCGTTTCAATGCCTAGAATTCTAAGTCATTCATGAACAAAGTTAATCACTAATTTCGTAACATGCCTTGTTTTCCTAATTAATTTCTTTGTCGCCATGTTGTGACATCGTATTCATGCTCCACATAATCTAAGCTCCACAAATTTCGTTTCCCATACGCATGATACATTCTAATAATATAAACATTTTGCTATTGATTTGTTCTATTATTCTTCTAAGAAATATCAGGTGAGAAATAGGAGCGGAAAATGATAGAAATTGTAACCTGAATCACAGCGTCACGAATCGTCCGTTGAGTGAAGAGGAAGATGAAGACGTTGACTACTCCCTGGAAGTAAACATTTTTTTACTAATATCATTTGATAAATGTGATAATTGAAAATTCATCAAGACTGGTTATGATCATTTGGTCTTCCAATCTTCAGCCAGCACCCTGATGTCTGCACCTGATTTTTTTGTATCTCAAGCTCCTAGAATCTCGCCGGATTAAACTTCCGCCACTCATTCGATTGGTAGTTCTTTCACTCTCCGCTTCAGTGCAATTGGCTCTCGTCATTGCACTCTGACGCAAAGAAGACAAATAGACGCACGAACGAGGTAGCAAGAGTGAAATGCGACAGTGAAATTGTCACACATCAATTCTGCGCAACTCCGAGTTCCATATTTCTTCTCATTCCTTCGATCCCCTCCCCATGTCTATTATGCACATGATGGCACATCCGATGGGGTGTATCAAAAAACAAAAATTAAATAATTCTAGCCACTGAATAATAAGATGAAAAAGATTCTCGCCTTGTTCAGGTTCGCTACGTAGAAGAACTTGGAGGGGTAGTGGGGATTGATGAGAAGGACAATGTCGGGGATCTGAAAAATCGATTTTCAACTGATTTTCATTATGACAAAACCGGAGAGTGGAATCTTAAGCCGGATCTGCTATAAACTTGAGTTCAATCAGAATCTGTAGCCCTACCTATCAGCGGAAAATTCGCGCAGACAAACACTCAAATGCGCTTCGAAATGCATCAGTCGAATCAGTTGAACAACTCGATAATCGACAAATAGCCATCCTCACCGTGTAAAGCGAGAGTGTGGACAGGGATATGAGCAGCACGGTCATTGTCGTGCGAAGGATCCTTCGGGATGAGGCGGAGCAGAACTTGAAAAATAAATAAAGAGCGTCTCGAACTGACATTCCGCTCTCAAGCGACAGGAGTGTAATAAGAACGAAGTCTTCCTTATTTCAAACGGTCAAATGTTTAGAATAGAAGAGGAGCGTGAAGAAACTAGTAGCATTAGCATGAAGTTGTGTTTTCTCGAAATGACAAATATGTTCCAACAGAAAGTGAGATCAGTAATAGTCGAGGAGCGTAGGGGAAAATATGTTTCACAAGCACTTCAAGAACCCACGATCACAGTGATTTACAATATTGTTCACATTCGTTCTTCGCACAAACCTTCACTCTTCTCTCAACTCTCTTCTCAATAGTCCGAACTCGGAGCTCAGTCGCGCGTTGTCTTTTCAGTCGCTATGAACATTGCACGATTTCGGAAGAACTCCTATCGGTTTATCGGTCCTTTGGTTTCCACAAATGTTAGATACACGAACAAATATCTTTTATTTTCTCTCTTTGCTATCATTTTTTCGGTGTTTCGACAATCAAAAAAGTGATTGATTATATTAAAGGAGTCAGGGAATTGAGAAAATTAGGAAACTTGGAGAGGTAGAAAATGTTTGTCAAACCGAATGTACCACTCTCACCATTCTTATCCTGAAAATGATGGGAATGTAGAGAAGTGCGCCGAGAAGTGAGAATATCACCCGGGTGACTCGAAGTGTAATGTAGACCTGTTCGGTGGTAGCACTATTGAGACCGCACTCTGTTATCGTCTGAAAGTTAAGGAAGCTTCAGACTGTCTTCAACATTATTAGAGATACTTGCTAATAACGCAAATATCATATCCCTGCCGCTACATAGTAAGGGGTTCACAAAACCCATCATTCTCCATTTTATCTGGAAATGCGAAAGCGGATGCTGTAACCGCAAAAAGAATCGCTCAACCGAACATACTAAGCCATGCGCAAGTGATCGGCGTTTTCCTCGATGCAACAACCAACCGGAACGCCAGGCAATTGCGCGGTCGTGGCGAAAGACACTACGAGAAGGGGCACGGGCATCAGGACGACCAGCAGGAACATGAAGCATACTGTAATTATCGATCGCACATTACGGTACGATTATCGATTTTCCAATCTACCGTATCTGTGAGAGAACATCATGTATCGTGTAGGGAGGAAAACGCTGATAAATCTGTCGAGAGAGATTATGAAAACGAGGAAGCCTGAAATGTTGTACTGATGAAAAACTCCACAATCTTTTCCAATGTTACCCCTAGAAATCATTCTGAATAGTGTTACGTGTTCTATGTTGCAGTGAAATTGTCCACTCACCAACGCATGGCGTGATGTAAACGAACAGTAACACGTGAGGTTGTATCAAACATCCGAATGCGTTATGCAAGGGGAAATCTGAAACCGAGGGATGAATTTAACCACAAACGTCGCCGGCAAGGATCTCATTGCTGTTCTTTTTTCGAGTATCAAGTGCTCCGTTTACATGCATGCACTCCACTCACATTCGTTACTGTAGTGAACACCCAATCGATATGCACCAGCAACGGCGTAAGTTACACCGAAAAGCACCTCAAACTGTAATTTTAGTGTATATTCAATTATTTTCATCACCTCAAAGACTAGACAACCGGCATAGAGCGAGAACTCTTTCTGTGCCCGTAATTTCTCCCTGAAGCATCTTTCAGGATTGTTAGACAGAAGAGTCGGAAACGTACTCTTTGAGGATAATAATCATGAGTAGCGCATTGAACACGATTATGAATAGTCCCTCCCAAAGGTAGAGGTGATGGATAAGGGTGTCTGCTTGATTCTGAAGACATTATTTGTTGAATAGCAGGGTGATTGACCAAAATACTTTAGACGAATGAATTCAAAGATAAGACAATTGTTTGAAAACATGAACACTCACACTTTCCGCCGAAATTCTCGAGCAAACTTCCGTCATCTTGCAATTGTGAACTCGTGAACGAGAAACGAAAACCTTTCCGCGACAATTCCAATATTTCGCGGCGCAGAAACAGCGGGGAAATTTAATGAGCGGGTGTTATGCGATAAAATCTGATGGCCTTACGATATTTCCTCCATTCCGAAACGCCGCCAGGACAAGATAACACGGCAAAGGGGAAGCGTGAGGTTATGGGAAGGTGGGGAGGCACTTATGAATGGGGCGCTAATTAGAACGAGAATCACAAGATCGATGAGCGCAATCTCTGGTCTTGGAATCACAGGGAAACAGGAATCCTACTGAATCGGGCGCTGATTCGTTCAAATAGCAACTGAACATTGTATAGTGTGTCTGTGCGTGCTTTTCGTGTCTCTGAGTTAGGTCAGTAAATCAAGCTGGTAGCGCTGACATAAAGATGCAAGGTAAAGAGAAGCAGTAGACAACGAACATGTACGACAGAGTAGCAAACTTAGTACGACTTAGTTTCAGCGGAATCGTATCATAGTTGGATCTGAATGACAACTTCAAATTGAGAGCAATCACATGACTCTTCTCTGAACACCGCACTAATCAGGTTTCTGCATCACGAGCTGGTGACAACCATTTGTGTGGTGATACTTGATAGAATTGCAGATGTATCTCGTGACGTCGTTTGGATGCTTGAAGGGATCGTGAATTTCATAGCATTCATTTGTGTACAAAATTCCGTAGACCCTTTTAGCGGCTAAACCAGTGTAACTAGTACGATTTATCCGATATAATTTTATTGAGAGATGCATTGGATACGCAGAGTTACGCCAAGAAGAGAGATGAAAAAGCGATTTTCGGAATCGTTCATGAAGTTGATCTCCTCAGCAAGGTAGATGTTACAGTAGAAGGCTGACCGATGTCTCGGCCCAGAAGAAGAAGTCGAAACTAAAAGCGTTTGTTATTTTTCACAATAAAGCTGAACTCACTTTGGGAAATAGAATCAAGAGAAACATCGTGAATCCGATTTCTCTCAGTTTTCCAGAGATCCTATTTATAACGCTGAACAAAAAAATAACACGTCGTATAAAAAGAGCAACTCTACCGATAATAAACACGTATCATACCAGGATGATGTTCGTTCATAAGTCTAGTGAGAATATGTGTTTGTAGGAAATCATCGTAGACTACCAAACTACAGACGATATCGACTGCAAACTATTTCTGAGGCGTTTAAACCGCACACATAGCTCACATGAACACAGTATCAACAAAGATACTGTAGTCCGCAGAACCCCCGACGGGAGCGATCGATTTCTGTTAAATTCTTGAGAACGAAAACAATAATGCACTTTTTGAAGATGTGCTAATATCGTAGTAAATCGTTCAGATTAAAAAACATACCGACATATGTTTGAGGTATCCCAATGTGAACAAATAGAAGATAACTGTGATGATTGAGAAGAGAAAACTGACGAAGATCTGCAAGGAACAATAGTTAGTATTCACCTCCCAAACTAGTAGTCACCATGTCCGCATTTTGTTGCTTGCAACAATTGAATCTGAACGATTTACTACGATATTAGTTCTGAAAACATATTTGAAGGAACTGAAAAGCCACTCACTTACAACCGTTTTATAGTATATTGGACATCAGTCTGAGCACTGCATGAAAAAAATGCAATATGGAACTTGCACTTCCGAAATAACACGTCTCAAGAGGATGATAAGTAGACATGTTTGAAATATTCATCAAACCTCTAGTATTGTGATTCCGATAATCTAAAACATAATTTGTTGAACTGTTGAAAGATTTTTTTTTACATATTGCTTACCAAGCAGTTTAAACGATTATTAAAACACTCGTCTGAAATTTCGATATAATTGACGATATAATTGAAAGCAAGCATCCACATAGTGTCCATGTATACGAAAAAGTGTGCGAAAACTGCAAGTAAATTGGGTTATTTTATAATTTTCCATTTCACATGCATGTATTACGTAAGTTCAGGGTCATAATACGCAGTAAAACTGGAATATTATCCTTGTTCCGAAGTAACACGTAGAACAACCTGCTGAACATAAGTTTTTACTTTTTAAAAAGACAATTTTCCCACCTCACTAGAACAAACAGAAGCGGGATCATTATATAGGAGAGAATCTGCGAGAAGTATATCCAGTCAAAGTCCATTGATCTGAAAAGATAAATTGTAAAGCACACTTTGAAAAAAACCACAATAGAGTAAGAACTTTTTAATTCAATTCAGTTATTCATCATTCAGGGGAAATGACCGCACACGCTTGTATGAGATTCTAAAAGCTAATGAAGTGCAATTAGCGTTGATAAATTAGAGAAGTGACTAAAAACGGTATTCCTATCCGATTCCATAACTATGGGTAGGGGCCACAAGACCCGCTCCTTTTCACTCGACTCCATTCCAATCAAAAGCGAGATCGAGGAAACACAAATCACGTTCTCAATAAAAACACAAGCCCAAGAGCTCATTGTGTAGCTCTGACCATGTTCTATCGAACGAGTCCTGTCCGAAGTAGATCTGACTTTTTGAAGTAGGTCAATATTCGAGAAAATAGCCCCGAAACATCGATTTTGACACTTTCTAGTACTACCACGTAGTTTGGACAGTGAAAATATGGGAATTTAAAGCACAAAATTGGATTTTTAATAGTTGCCCCCGATTTGTGTTCGATGCGCTGGATGATATCGACGAGAGGGCGGGGGAGCGAGAGAGACACGTGAGAGAGAGGCTCCGCCCCTTTTTCTCTCGTCTCGCCTCTCTCTCTCCTCTCATAGGCGCGCGCACTTCGAGAGCTCTCCCGGGCTTGAGAGAAGAGTTATCGACATATACCCAAAAGCAAAAATGATATTGAGAACCTGACAGTTACATTAAGCCCACTTTGGACCATATTCCACAAAGTTGGTTATCCACTTTGTGGCCCCAAACTATGGGTAACTTGCACGTGTCATTAACATTAGATATGCTCCAGTTCGCCTCTGTTATTGCAGGAAATTTGCCTCTAAGCGAGCCAATCAATTTTCAGAAATAAATATAACTATAGTATTTAGGGGATTCGCCAGATAAATGAGTGCGAATGGCCAGTTTTTATGTCCTCTTCGACTGGAAAAGAGAGTGAATGAAAAAATCGATAAATAAATAGGTGAAAAGGGAACTGCAGCAGATTAGTTAGATGATAAATGTATATCATAGCAATGCATTGTTTACATTCTATTTCACAGACACGGAGCCGATAGAAAAGGAAAAGCACGATAGAGGTATTGGTTCCCCGTCCTATCTATCTACACATTCGATCGCTAAAACAAAACAAAAATGCATTAGCGAGTTCTCGTGACTTATTTCGAAAGAAACGTCTCTTCACAGTTCATTGCATGGGATCGAAATGACAAAAAAAACCTGTGAAAGCAAAGACATAAAAGATTCATACAGGGTGTCTAAGCAATCGTGACTAAAATGTGGTATTGACGCTGCAAGAGCACCAATATTCCCCGTTCGAACGCAATGGATTGCTGGTGTAATGGAGGTTGTTGCAGATTTATCGAGAATCGCGTTCCGCCAAAAGCTTTCGCGGCATAAAAATTTGAAATATGTGAGCGTGTTTATATTGAGCGACAACTAAGTGATGAATCCATTGAGGTATTCTAAACATGATGCAAATAATCAATCACATTCAGCATCGATTACTCATAAATTGTCTTGCATCGCATAATCGAGGAACTGATTTCATGCCTATTGATGGGTGTCGAAGCGACAAGAGAAGGTTTGAACGACACTTTTTGTATTTTTAAAGAATTTCATTTATGGATGCCTATTTTTCCCAATTCCCGAAGCTTCAGAATGCAAATTGCTCATCTTTTTGGATACTGAAACGAGGTTGTCACTCTTCCCAATGCGTCACATTTCGGGAGAAAGAGGAGAACGTTGACATAATGGAAGCGATGAGTCATTGCGAGAGTTGATGAGGTTCCCTAGACGTTCTTGAAAATGCAAGATGGAAACGAGGCGATTAAAGGGGCCATGACTGATGTGAATGATACATGTATCCAAGTACGCCACTCTGTACATGCATCGTTCATTTTTCGCGTTCTCGTAAAGTTGGAAAATTCCAAAGCAATCAGATACATGACAGCACCATGTTCATGTATCTAATTCATTTCAATCAATCAATCAATCAATCAATTTATCATGTCAGGCAATAGATGCTCAGAAGGGGATGAGTCGGCGGTATTCTTCATAAGTTGTAGACCACCAGTTAGCGCCAATAGCTCGCTTCAAGTCGTCTCTCCAGCGCACTCTAGGTTTGCCCTGGGGGCGGTTCCTGTTGTATGGCGTCCAGACGGTAGTCGCGCGACTCCATTGATCCAAGTCCATGTTCCGTACCTTGAGAGCCCAGCGAGCCTTGCGTTTCAATCCCTCCTCGACCCAGTCTCGCAGTTTTGTGATACCTCGCACGCGGTCGTTTCTCCATCGGTCCCTCAGCGAAACTCCAACCATTTTCCTTTCCATCTACCTTTGGGTCACACTCAATCTCTCCTTATCGCTCGATCTTAGTGCCCATACTTCACTTCCGTAGAGTACTGTAGATGTGACGCAGCTTTCGAAAAGTTTTCTCCTGGTCTTCATGGGAAGTAATCGGGATGAGAGGAGACTTGAAAGCTTGCTCCATGCATACCAGCCGAGTCGGATCCGGTGTTCTATTTCATCCGAGTGATCGAGGGGAAGGGAGATTCTTCCTCCAAGATAGGTGGCAGACTCGGTGAATTCAAACTTCAGATTTCCGATGGTGATTGGGGCTCGTGTCGTGGTGCATGAGGTGAGCAGATTGGTCTTAGAGGCATTGACTTCGAGACCTACTCTACTGCAGGCTTCCATCAACTTCTTCAACATCCTTTCCAGTTCCGGTCGTGACTTGGCGATGAGAGCCACGTCATCTGCGTACTCCAGATGGCTCAGGTTCCTCCCGTCTATCCGAATCCGTCGCTTTCCCAGTCGATGTCATCCATTGCCGAACGAAGAACCACGTTAAAGAGACGAGGAGACAGAGTGTCTCCTTGGTGGACTCCTCTTCGAACGGTTACTGGGACTAGATCTTCGTTGACGCGGATGAGGGTGGAAGACGATTCGTAGATGCGACGGAGAAGATGAACGAGGGTCGGATGTCATCCAGCTGACCAGAGAGACTAATTCATTTACAATAAAATAAATTTTTAACCATAAATGGTTGATTGATTGATTAAGTTGTATTATCGCTACACACTCATCAAATGGCTGAGAAGAAAAACTATGAAAGACGTAGGAAACGCTCAGACATGGCAACAACGGAACCGAGTTCAATACGTATTGATCGTGATCTGTCGTTCAATAAATCAGCCCCATGTTTTGCAGGAAGTTGTTTCTCACGATTGTCCCTGCGCTTCTGCAAATAGCTCATTTGACGACGTCGTTCGCTAATTCGATAAATGATAAATGAGACGAGTTTCGTTCATTCTTTGAAGACATTTATACCTTGCTAAAACAATTTGGGCAGAAAAGTGGAGTGTAGTTTCGGCAACGCTCACACGGTTGAACTTCTCAGCAAGGTAGAAGGTGCTATAGTAGAGGGTTGATTGATGTCTCGACCGAGGAATAGGAGTCGGAACTAAAATTGTCTATTAATATTAGTATTATTAAATTTTCAATATTGTAAAATTCGAGTGCAAAACTCGCCTTGGGAAAAACAATCAGAAGCAATGTTGGGAACCAGACTTCTCTCAGATTGTAGATGATTGGGATTGCCTTTCTGAACAACCACATACACTGTTGTTGTATGATAGTGATTTTACCTATAAAAAACAGTTGCTGATACGTCTTCTTTGGTTGTTAGATTTTTAACAATATCGAATTTAAAGTAATAATCGTCGAATATCAAACGGCATACGATGTCAACTGAAATTAAGTTTTCTCTTTTTTGTAGTCATGCACATTGGAACATAGAATCAACAAAGATGCTGTTGTCCGTTGAAAGCCCGACGGTATCGATGTATTTCTGTTATGTCGCTGAAAAAAAAGAACTGAAGTATTGTCATTTTACGTATTTTCTCTGTAAAAGACAAACTCAAGTTACACATAGTACCAATAGCGTTTTTAGATATCCGGTTGTGAATAAATAAATTATTATAGTAGCAAGCGCGATTGCACTGTTCATGATTGTCTGCAAAAAACTTGACTGAACTTAGCGATCTTCCGAACCGTGTAAAATGATTAACTCGATAACTGTTCTTTCAAATGATTCACTTACATTGTATAGCATAAATAAATACCAATCATCATTCAGCCAGATTATGAAAGATGCGCAGAAAAAAGAGGCCAAAACGGTGTCCGTCAAAATTTCGATAAATTTTTTGGTATATGATATTTCTGAAGAAATTTTTTTTAAACAACTTAGCTGGTCATAATCAGTAGTAAATTCGGAATCTTGTCCTTGTTGAGAAGTAATACACACAACAACCTTTCAAACATCAATTTCCTGAGTATGCGCAGAAATCACCCACCTCACCACAACCAAAAGCAATGGTAACATGATGATGCATATTGAATGATTCAGGATCGGAAGATATACTTCGACAAAATGAGAGTCCATGGACCTGAGCAATCAATATTTAATAAACATGGATGTGTGCAGAGTTGAGATCATATGTCAAAAGGGTATCTTCGGCAAGACCCATATCGGCAAAGCGAGAAAAAACAGCGTAATGTATGGTAAAAATCGAATATATCGAGTAGACCACGTCGGCCATCTTTTTTTGGCATATCAGCAGAAAATACTAGGCGACACCTCATTTGACGTATGGTTGCGATACAATCGTGAAATTGAGAAAGAACGATGTTTCGACATAGCGTCCGCAGAAAATGAGAGAGGTTTGAAGTATGGACAATGGAAACCGAAGAAATATGTGGACAGAAGAATACATTATAGGTACAGTACCGGTCAAAAGTATGGAAACTATTTTCAAATCGCTGTAACTTTTTTCGGAATTGAGATAGAGACCCACGGTTCGAAGCATACGATTGCAAAAACATTCAAGAATAACGTGATGCTGTTGAATTGGATATTGCTCTATATCTTATTTTTCAGCACTCATAACGCGGAGTCGCATAAGCAAAATGAGGTCATAGCTCACCAACATTTTTGTATAGCCTCTCAAAAGTGCTGTTTAGAAAGTACAACACTAGAGATGTACGATAAAAATTACGACCCGTTGAGCGAACTACGATTGAGCCCCTCAGCTGAATTTCCCAACAACTCCGAAATTCAGAAAAATTTGCATAATTTTTCGTTCTAGTAGTGCTACAGTCTCCAAATTACATAGAATATGTCAGTACAAGCTAAGACATCACTGGTTAAAGGTTGGGCACGATCGGACATTTGCGGCGAAAAATCGTTTTTCGATAAAGTTCAATATTGGGTCACTATATACTCCCTAGCCACTGTCGGTAAAAATCAACCAATTGAACTTTTCTTCTCCGAGTTCATCAGCAAAGATCCTCTCTAAATTTCATATTCAGTGAACACCTTTGAGGAAAGTTATAGATCGAAAACTCGGGTAGAAAACATTGTAGGAAAACCTTGCTTCGATATCGAAAGCTGCAATATAATTGTTCTGGTCAAACAACTGTGCTCAAAATTTGCATGGCGTGTCAGGAAGTGGTGGAGAATTCCCGCTTACAATTATAGCACTGTATTAAACATTCTACGAAATTTCGTTTTTGAAGCAATGGTTTAGCTACAAGGTTTTCTACCCAAGTTCTCGATCTATAACTTTCCTCAAAGGTGTTCTCTCAATATGAAATTTTGAGAGGATCTTCCCTGATGAATTCGGAGAAGAAAAGTTCAATTGGTTGATTTTTACCGACAGTGGCTAGGGAGTATATAGTGACCCAATATTGAACTTTATCGAAAAACGATTTTTCGCCGCAAATGTCCGATCGTGCCCAACCTTTAACCAGTGATGTCTTAGCTTGTACTGACATATTCTATGTAATTTGGAGACTGTAGCACTACTAGAACGAAAAATTATGCAAATTTTTCTGAATTTCGGAGTTGTTGGGAAATTCAGCTGAGGGGCTCAATCGAAGAGCGCTCAACGGGTCGTAATTTTTATCGTACATCTCTAGCGTTGTACTTTCTAAACAGCACTTTTGAGAGGCTATACAAAAATGTTGGTGAGCTATGACCTCATTTTGCTTATGCGACTCCGTGTTATGAGTGCTGAAAAATAAGATATAGAGCAGTATCCAATTCAACAGCATCACGTTATTCTTGAATGTTTTTGCAATCGTATGCTTCAAACCGTGGGTCTCTATCTCAATTCCGAAAAAAGTAACAGCGATTTGAAAATAATTTCCATACTTTTGATAGGTACTGTAACTGTGAATCATATCTCGAAAGAAAATGAGATAATTGCAGAGCAGAGAAGTGTTCAGAAATGGTCTAAAAAAAAAGGAATTCTATAGCTAATGAAGATCAATGACACGACGCCGAAAAATTCGAGAAGCTGATTCATTATGTAATTCTTCCTAATTTAATGACTAGCTTGTACCTTGTGAGACGGCAACTTTCTCATGCAAGCAATAGATGAGACAATAAAACACGAATGACATCAATATCTGTGTTTTGCGAAAAGGGGGTAGCCAAAATGAAGGAGGAAAGGTAAGAAGTAGAACCGGTAATTTCAAAGGAGAAAGAAATTGGAGAAATAGGAAATTGTATTTTTTACAAATAGCCTTATGTCTTCCAAAAAAAGGAGTATGTTGAGAAGTGTTGGTTGCCCATTATCTGCACTTTCGATCACGATAATATAAAATCATTAGCCAGTTCTGGTGAATTTATCTGCGATGAGCGTTACATTACAGTTCATTGTGAGGGAACGTTCTAGACGTCTACCTATCATTCGTCGGCAAATAAACAATTTACCAAAGAAGAGCTTATGAGGGTGCCTAAACAAAAAAACGAAAACTGGCATTGAAAATGTAAGAACTCCAATGAGAAATATTTCCCGTTCAAGGCGAGAGAATCGAATTGTCGGTGTAATGGGCGTTGCATGCCGGCTTCCCCCCCCCCCGTCATCCATCTCACACTTTTTGCTAGTGCCGCCCTTCTCATTCTATCAAGAATTGATGCAGTATCCTCGAGAATAGCGTTCCGCTGCTAGCTTTCGGGGGACGTAAACGTGAAAAATTTGAGTGTGTTTGCAATTGACTAACTCAAAAAACGTTCAAAATCGCTGACGAATATGCTGAAGAGGAAGAACTGGAAGAAGAAATGAGCTTGAATTCTTGTAAGCCGCTATGGCAGAAGTTATAGAAAAGCTGTTCCCTCCATGAATGTATGCAATTCATACAAACGTTATTTAAGAAATAATCATGACTTCAAACTCCAGTTTTATATTAGAGCAATGCAATTGATCTGAAACGGTCGCAGAGAGTGAAAGGTAACGCGAAATCGCGAAATGAGACCGCGCTATTGATGGCGAGAGTGCGAAATGACCCGGTGAGAGACAGCAGAAAATGATGTTCAAAACTTGGCGAGGGGCAGTTTTTGGGGATGGAACCCAACTCACCCCCTCGGTATGAGAGAGCAGGACTTTCAATTGAATCCGCGTGATGAGATCTACTCCCTTGAACAATAATATTCGTGGCTTTTCGAGCAGTTTTCAAGATAGAGCTCGTTGTTTCTAGCGCTGTTCTGAAGAGAGTTATCAACAAACGGGTTGTGTAGGCAGATATAACACCGAAAAACGAAGAGCACGTTGAAGTATAAGTTGAGTTGATGGCATGCTGCACCCAGCAGGTGCTGCAGCGCGGCCAGGAATGATCCCTGACACTATTCCGTCTACAGGGGTTCTGGGGGGGGGGGGGGGGGTCTAGTGGAGTACGAATCTAAAAATTCAAAAAATTACCCGCTGATAGATCCAGGTCGAGAATAAGGTAAGACGTGTGATAAGATTATGAAAAGTCGATTGTTCGAAAAATACGCTCGAATAGGCATATTTCAAAGATGTGTGAAGAAGATCGTTTCGGTGTTAAATTTCCCCGATTAGTGTTCTACATATTTCCAACAATGTACGTAGCTCCACAATTTATTTGTGTCGACCCTATATAAACAATGTGGCTATGCATTTGACATGCAAACAAGTTCACTTCTTTTATTTCAGCAATGCCAGTGGAAAACAGTCATATGGACAAAGATTCCAATTTGTTTCAGCTGGTCGATTATTCAGTTATTATATTGGATGAAATGGTTCTTGATAATAAAAGTTAAAACTTGGGTCAGTACCAACAAACTTTAATCAAAAATACAATTGAAAGAAGTCGAGGAAAATGAGGAATCCGAAGGGGAGTATAAATCAGTTATGGGCGACGGAGGGTTCCGTCTTCGTATTTTTTCTCTCCTTTCTTTCCTTTCTTTCCTGCCTTTTCTTTTCTGCTTGATCAGTGAACTTAAACTTAGCGATTAACTCTTCTTTCTCTTGTTCTTTCTCTTGCTGCTTATCCATCTTCACTCGTTGAACAATCTGCGAAGGTTCAAAATAAACACAGACAAATAAGTATGATTTTTTTTCGCAATTGATATGCCTGTTTACCATTAGAGAATAAAGTATGAACAATTCAAACGTTTGCATGATATTAAAAATGCCCATTTTCATTCTAATATGAATTATGTTTTCATACTTTTACTTTCGAATGGTAAGTATTCCTACTTTTCTTTTTCTGTATTCGTTATGCAAGATATGTAGCTCTTAAGCTGATTTTAGAGCAAAGACTCCTAATGATTGTGTTTGAGACCTAATAAATCATTTTTATTATTATCATAATCAAATTTTCCTCTAATTACCAAACCTGATTTGTAATACCCCGATCACCTGTTCCGTGTAATAAGGCTTGAAACTAGATTCATCCGAGCACCATTCCAACTCTTTGTACACGTGTAGTAGCAACTAAGCAAAGGATTTGTTGATATAATTGGGATAATGCCAACAGGGTCCGTACAATAATTTATCAACCTGTGACAAAAATCTGCCTCTAAAGTATAATTTGAATTTAGGGACCGAAAATCGACCTTATCTTCAAGTCCCATTTCACATTTTGTACAGTCATGGGTGAGTGGTATCTCAAGAACCGCGTTTCGGAAACCCACAATGTCAAAATAATGCTAAAAAATCTCGACGATACAAGAATTTTTGAAATTGGAAGTGTAGCGCTAGCTCAACTGTGAAAACAGTTATGTACTCCGAAAAAAATTGTCAACGTGAAAAAGTATTGTTTGAAAACGAGTTTTCTGTTCTAGTGACAGTGAGGTGGCACAAGGATTCAAAATGCTAGTATCGTGCTGATACTTCGAGGGAATGATAATTATGACTCGTAAATATATCTTACAAACTTTTTCTAAATTTTCATTCGCGATTTTCAGACAATGTGTTGTATATCAAACGAAAGAGCATCAAAAGTTGTGCCTAAATCTCGGTTTTCATTAGGATTCATTATCATAGGCCTGATTAATGTCTCGATATGTAGTTTTTTCAGAGGTTATTCAAGGATGTTATCATAAAGATCTAATTTGTGTAAAAAGTGCTTATTCTCATTAAATTCCTTTCCCAATTCTGCACCCGAGTGAATATTTGAAAATATGAAAATATTGCCGCTAAGGGGTAGATCATCGCGTTTTCTGTGGAGAACACAACCACGCGGGTTTAAATCCGCCCCGAGACGAACTTTTTTGCAGCTCTTCTTTTCGTCTGATTTGGTCCCAAATGATAAGTTTTACCTCATATGAGCCCCTCAAAGTTGTTTCTTACCAAAAAAAGAGCTGCAAAAAAGTTAGTCTCGGGGCGGATTTGAACCCGCGTGGTTGTGTTCTCCACAGAAAACGCGATGATCTACCCCTTAGGGGCAATATTTTCATATTTTCAAATATTATCTCGGTGCAGAATTGGAAAAGGAATTTAATGAGAATAAGCACTTTTACACAAATTAGATCTTTATGATAACATCCTTGAATAACCTCTGAAAAAACTACATATCGAGACATTAATCAGGCCTATGATAATGAATCCTAATGAAAACCGAGATTTAGGCACATCTTCTGATGCTCTTTCGTTTGATATGCAACACATTGTCTGAAAATCGCGAATAAAAAATCGAAAATTTTGTGACCTACTTCTCCAAAAGTTTGTAAGATGTATCGGGTTGAGGAATAAGTAACGCTCGTTTTTCCAATTTCAGATTATGACCTCTCCCGTCTTTCTAAATTGTGCAATTATATTCCGGTTTTTGATGATCGATAAGGGCTTGTATACTCTCTTTAGCGCACACTATATAATATATCTCCGATCATTTAGGCGATCACAATGGCTGGCTCAATTCAAAGTTGTCGCACCTCACCCTGAGATTTTGACAGGTCAGCACTGAGGGAAGAAGAATTATTGAGCCACAATTAAGCTGCAGTAGGCTTAGGCTTACACTGATGATATTCAGAGGAATATCCAAGTAAAGGCCTGTGTGCGATATGCGCCTAACGAGAGTGTAGGATTTTCAGTTACTGACTGAAAGAAGTTTTGCTAGCCGCGTTTTCTTAGCAATAGATCTAAAGACCTCAATTATGCTTGAATGTGGAGTACCTTTCCTGTTGAAAATATGGACGAATTTTGTGTGGATCATTCTCTTTATGAGTTAAATTGCTCGTAAGTCCGATATAGAAAAACAAGCCTCGAAATCGACATTTATTGCTATTTCCTGTAAACCGTACTAATTGAATGTAAGGCCTTAGATGGTTAAATGGACGAGCAACTTTTGCACTATCATCCACCAAGAGGCCACAATTATAGAATGGCTACTATGTCTTGGGTATGGTTTAATCCAAAGTCCTCAAAACACGCATTTCTTTTGATTCCGTCACAAAATAATATTTTTGGAAAACTGTTATTTTTCAAATAGGAGCATAAGTAGCACCAAATGTTTATAGTGATTATATAGCTCCATAGTGAGTGACTGGAGCGCACTAGTGTATAGGCCAGCACCTTCGATCCTCAAGGTAGACAAATAAGTTAAGTGAATTGCAATTTTTCACGAACGTTCCCCTTGAAACGTCTATAAAAATACAACAATGAATCGAGCACCATTCTCACTTCATCATGAAAGAGGTGTAGTATCGGGCTGCTCACCTGAGAATGTGTGAATTTACCGAACAGTTTCCACGTTAAATTACACAATTTCGAAAAAATCGAAAATTTTCGAAAAATATCAGGTACATTGAAATCTAAATTTCTCTCCTACACAGGAAGCGTGATATTTCTAATAATAACGGCTATGATACTCGAGCATACCCTGAAAAAATGCTATAAAGTCAGCTCGTTTAGATTTGATTGGCGGGAGATATATGAGCCCAAACACGATGCTCAAAAACGAGCGTTACTTATTCCTCAACCCAATATTTACGAATCATAATCATCATCCCTTCAAAGTATCAGCTCGATACGAGCATTTTGAATCCTTATGGTAACCTTTGTAGTCGACGGTTCCACTAGTACAGAGAACGCGTTTGAAAAACGATGAGCTAGATGAGTTGGAATTACCATACCTTTGTGGGTCTCCGTAGCGCAATTCTAAACATACCATTCACCCCCCTTTCAGTGTAAGTGTGCTACAGGAAATGGGGCATTGAAGATACAGTTTTCTCTCAAGGTCGATTTTCGGAATCTTCCAAAATTGACTCTAGGGCAGTTTGGACTCACCTCGGGAAATTTCCTTGTGAAGTAGGTAACAAAGCTGTCAGTGGTCTCACCGAACGCGGCTTGAACGTCAGGCAACCAATTCCTGCAACAAACAACGGATTATTCGCAGGGTAATGACGCTTGCAAACGTAGTGCCTAGTTATCTATGTATGCAGTCTAACCTAAATGACACAGGAAGTCGGGTAGGCGAGGGAGACATGGATCTGTTATTTTTCTTATGCAACTTCTGAACAATCGCGCGCGTTTCTACCGTGAAAGGGCCATAGGAATGAATAGGTCAAGAAACCTGGGGTGCTGATTCTTGTTCCTGATCGCTCTCACCAGATGTAGCACATCTTCTCCCTTGTACTTTCCACTTTTGTTTTCATGACTCAAAAGATCTGCAAGGATGAATCGATCATACATTCGCACACGGAATTACCAAGTATAGCTTAAACACAGCAAGTCTAGCTAGCGAATGATCAGAAACGGTTACGATAATGGATGATATCTAAGTGACTAACATCTTCCGAACAAATAATATATAAAGATCATACCGTTCTTGACAGCTTCACACATGGACGTCAGCCAGTCATCCTTTATAACCATGGATTGGTTCCTCTCCATTCTCATCATCAATTTCTTCATATCTGCGTCGCCTTTCCCTTTTTTGGGAAATGTATTTGCCACCTGAACACAAGTAATTGTAAGTTGATAAGACCGGTAATGATTGCTAAAGACAATGTGGTTTAATTTTTACATATATTCGAACCACGTGTTTTTCTGCATGTGTTTCGTATCAATGGTCACATTCTTTTGCATATTGACGTTGTTTTTTTTACTAAAAAATACTTTTACGAAGAAGGAGAGCTGTCGTTCGGCATCCCAGAACAGCGGATGATTAAGTATGTCTGCTGCTGAGGTACGAAGATTGGGGGATCTCTTTATGGAGAGTTCGATGAGATGGGCTGCCAGATGGTCATCTGAAGGAGGATGGAATAACTAAGGTAGAAGAGAAAAGATAAGGCAGATGCAGACTGTGAACTACACCAATCGCTTATCTATAATAGATACTCAAAGCGAATTCTGATGGGCTGACACCAGTAGTGGAAAAACGTGTTTTGCAGTTGCACTTCACTATCATAGATATGAGGCCGTTGGTGTTAGGATCAACAAGGACTCAACAGGGGTCTGGAACATCAAAAAACTTGAACATGCTAGAAACTTGCTCCTATGGGTAACTTTCAATTCTGAATCGATTGACGTTTCCAGATTTTTGATAGGACCCTTCCGCACCGAGTTATGGCACCATGTTGATTTGGTCAAAATTCTTGTTCTCCGATAAAAACTACCACAGGGAGGGTCAAAATGGCCACAAATCTCGCGTTCCCGACCAGAATATAATTCTCTACAAAATGAAAGTTTGGACGAAGCTCAAGATCTGTTGTGAATGGAGGTGCGTTAGTCCTTCAGTGGTTTGAAGAAGAATCTCTGCCGAGGAAATATTGGCGTTCATTATCTGAGACCAATCAATTTGAACAATCAATATGTTTATATAATTCATACCATACATTTTTTCTACATATTTTGAATATTTTTCCTTCATTCCTTCATTTTTTTTTCTGTGAAAATTATGTTTACTGATTTAGATAAGTCAATTGGTTGTACCATGTTTTTAACATGTTTCAGCGTGCCGTTCAAAATAGTTTCATTTGATTTGAAAGGAGTATACATAGCTAGAGAGATCCGCGCACTTGGGAGGGATAGAGAATTGCCAAAAATCCGCAAGAGCTTGTACACATCCAGTTCTCAATCATTTGAGCCGATCAAAATCATTTTCTGTAGCTGTCAGTAGTCTTCACAAATGACGAGTGGAGCAGCCTGATCGTTCAAGTATAACTATTTCAAAAATCGAAGAATAGGGTCGAAGAGAGGGTATTGCGACACTTCCAATGAATGAAGCATGCTGCTCCACTCGCAATTTATGAATTACATTTAAAAAATAATAATTTCAGAATAAAAATAGAGCTGAAAAATTAAATCTTCGAATTGTACATCCTCGGCAAAAGTTAGAGTACGCAACGTAATCATATTCCGACTTCCGTTTTATTTATCTTGACAACTAACAAAACTGGCTGCAAAGGATGGCACTCGAACCTGTGGTTTCGGGTTTGATGAACGAGCGCGCTACCGATTGAGCCGCAAGACAATGTGATAGCTCGTGTCACATGCGCTACATGGTTGTGAGGGTGGATTAGGCGAGTAGTGCATAGTGGGAGCCTCGAGATCACCTTTTCAATTGTTTCTCGACAATGAGTTGAAATATCGACAAACGGCCAAAAGTTTGATTTTATTGGGTCCCAGAGGGGTACTTTGGCACTACTTTTTGCCTGACTGAGTGAAATCGGCTCTCGACCCTGTGGTCTCTATGCATAGCTCATTACGATCAGCTACTTGCATTTGCTAATTCTGGTTGTTGATATCTAATCGTAAACAACTCACCTTCTTCTCTACGTAATCATACAGTGAAGCATCACATAGCTCGAGAACGAGATATCGAAAATTATTGTCAGATTCCTGAACAGTTATTATGCATCTATGCATTGATGGTCAATTAACAAATACACGTACCGTGAAGAAGTACGTGATGATATTTTGGTGAGCACGACAGCGCAACAACATTTCAATTTCTAATTGGGGAAGGAATCGTTTCTGCACTCGTTTGACAGCGACTTCTCGATGAGACGCAAAATCAGCGTCCTCGCCACCTTCAAGATCGACGCGAATTCCTCTGGGAAACGCAGTTGTTACCAGCATTTCAAATGTGTGTTTAATACCTGAACACAATCGTTCCATTGCATCCGGTGCCCAACTCATGATTTTCAGCATACCATACCTGAAAAAAACCGAAAATAGATTTTCTTCTGAGATTTATCCTATGAACTAGGAGCCGCAAGATTACATGAGCGATTGTCTGTTTTGTGAGCTGTTAAAACGTTTTCGAATATTGTATTGAACAATGAGCTGTTGACTTTGTGATTTGCATCCACGGACGTCTAAGAAGAACGAATCTCGTTTTAATTAGCATACCTTTCCGACTTTTGTCCATGGCTGAACTGATGTTTATGTTTTGATCTTCTCAAGGAGCAAGGGCATAATATTCATGCTCTCAATTTTGCCTTCTGTATTGTTCTCCTGAGCAAAAGAGTATTCTTGTAGAATTGCATTCAAGAGTTCTGATTGGTAGTTTTTTTTTTCGATCATAAAAATTTAAAGAAAATTATGTTGTTGTGTTTGCAGGTAATATACAGATTCGTCATTCCGTGCCCTCTACTCACCGAGCTCACATTTCTGTTAACGTCAGCATGAACGGCCATTACCCCCTTCTGAAGTGGAGGGTGGATCCTAAGATCATCTCCCTGAACGAAATATGATTCAATCATAGGGTTAGTTAAGAGTACTGATCCATAATTTCTCAACTAATACTATTTGTACTACTCTCTCCTGCGATTACCGTACTCGACTAACCGTCTGGACATTTGTGCTGACGTCCGCATCAGCGGCCGATTCCCTGATCACACTCGACTCAGCTAACCGCCATGCATCCTCCTTTGACATAATCCCCGTCGTATGCTTCTTGATTTTATTCATCTCCTCCTGTACCTGAATTATCCATTGCACTAGATAACTCATAGTACACTTAATTTGTAATGCACCAGGGGTATTTGAGGGGTTAGGTGTCCTGAGATTTCGTGAAGAATTTGGCCGATTATTGTCGTTGTTATGGGTAACGATTTGTATGGGCGAGGTGTTTTGGGTTTTCGGAGAATACAGCGGGCTGGTGGAAAGACTAGAGACTCAAAAGCGACTTTTTTATATTTCAAAAGCGAAGATATATACGAAATCAAGAGCTTGTCCTGGATCCGAAGTCATTCGCTTATCTCATGGGACATCCGAATAATGGCAAGGACAAATAGCCGTTGACGGTAGTACTTGGGATTAAAATATTATATTCTATACTAACCTCAATCAATATCGAGACGACGCCTCTTCAAGAATATGTCTAGCCTTGGGTAGACTTTGGGATCGATGAAATCGGCCTGGAATATTGTAAGAATCAAAAGCTAAGCAACAAAATGCTGCATAGCAGCCCCGCCCCATCAAATGATAGTATTGATGCACGTCATATTTCATGACTGGAACAGTGACTAGCCGATCATTGAAACAGTGAGGGCGTGTTATTCCCGTTTATTGCTTTTGTTTTCATGGAATTATATTTATTTAAGCTAGTTTTTATTTTGTATTGCTGCCTGCTACGTGAAACTCTTATGCACAACGGGACGCCCATACCGAACAGACACACACACACACACACACACACACAGACTTTTGCGCTTTATTATATCGTATGGATTGTTCGAGAGTGGGTCCTTCAAGCACTCTCAAGAGTGGAAGGGACCACCGATTTTTTGTTTTCATATTTATCGGAATCACAATCCCGCTTTTTTGATCCCCGTGTTTCGACGCCATAACGTCGACTACGATTTTGCTCTCTTTCTATCACTCACCCCGTATTGAGCGCCTTGATATCCCTATCAGATACTCTCCAATCCCGTCCTATCTTGCCGGCCAGAGAAAAGGAGAGCGTGTGTGAAATTAAGAGAATCGATCTCGATGTCCTTCATATCACTCTCGATGAATCACTCTCGATGAATCACTCACGTCTAACGCCAAAGCGCGTCGCGCCTCTTTTTACAGACTATTATGGAGCTGGTTACATCATGACTTTCCGAATTCTAACTGAAATGTTTAATGTATTTTTCGCTTCTCTAAGTTTCATCATAACAAGTAAATTATTTCAATTCGTCGTACGAGTCGTTCACTGGCATGTGCTCACGTCATTTTACCGGTCCATATCTCGTCCTTGTTTTGAATTGTTGTCTATTGTCTTTCATTTCCCATCTGCTAACCAAACTATTTCTAGCAGTCAAACATTATCCCTATGCCCATCACGGATCTGCCTGGCATCGGACAGGCAGCTGCCGAGCGTCTGGCATGTGCATTATAACTAGGCAATGTAAGGTCTGAATCTAAGTTGAATAAAATAGTGCACGGGTGTCATACCTTAATACTATAGAGAGAATCGACCTATGTCTTATCGTTCTCTCAAAATAAAATAAAGGAAGAAAATGAACGAACTTTCGGATCACCCCTATATATCTCACTAGCGTGTCTTACTTACTGCTCCCGGGAGATCCCCCTTCAGAGCTTATCCAAAAACTTTAGTTCTCTAACACAGAGCGAGTCTGGTCAGAATCCCAAGCGTACCTTTAGATACTGGGTAAAAACCGAATTGAGAAGGGCAGTGTGATCTCTCATAGACACGGTGCTCTCTGCATGCGACGGGATAGAAACGGCAGGGAGAGGAGAGAAATGGGGGCGGAGTCTCGCGTTCTCATCTCTCGTTCCTGACAGCCTCATCCTTCATTCTATGCAGTTCTCGATTTGTTTCTGGTGTGAGTGCACTTTAAAGGGAGTTGGTTAATTTTCAGACTTCTCGAAGCGGAGGCATAATTGACTCCACTTTTCAATCTACCGGCATCTAATTGCTTCAAATTACGGTTCCCGCATCAGACAAGTGGACTACACCTGCCGATCCTAGACCGGCATTTGTCAAATAGTGCACTCTATCATTTATCCGAATTAGGTATCTCCGAGCGAGAGCTGTAGTCAACAATGTGCGAACTGAGGAGGTATTTCTGTATTTGTCAAAATTGAAGTGTTCCTCCAGAAGCATGTTGTGTCGACGTGTATACTTTCTGAAAAAGGTCGCATCTCCGCTTCTAGTTAGATGGTGCAGATACTCGCCGGATACGAGACTCGACTTCCTCTCAGGAAGGACAGCTGTGTTTTCCTTGTAAGCACGATGTCATTTTCTCCACCTTTTTCCAGAATGTTCGCACAAAATTGGGACAGATGCGAAAAAATGAAATGATTCACGAAATGAATTTATATAAAAATGATGCTAATGATTGGCGAGATATTGCATAGTAAATATAATAAACAGACTTCCGGATGTGCTCAGTTGTAATTCACATTTCAAAATTGCATCCTCAGCATTCAGTAGTCAACAATCTGTTATCGGTCCTTATTTTTCACATTCCTCCTCACGCCCATGACAAAAAATCGAAGTGGTCTCGTACCTTGTCGCCTAATCTTGATAATGAAAGTGTAGCCAATCGTGACCGTACGAATTGATGAAAAACAAAATTTAATTATAAAAGACTAAATATGCCCAAAATTAGTTGCTTCCCTGAGTCATCAGCGGCGCCAAACAAATGTGTGAGTAGATCCCTGTAAAATGAAGTTAGGAAATTGAAATTCGTTGAAACTCAAAAGGATTTGGCACATCGAACTCCTCACCTGACATGATTAGCGATAAAAGGTAATATAGATGTATTAGTTGGTGATCAATATGCCGAATTGAGAGGTTAAATCGTTTCGGAATCCTCACATAGTATATCGCAGTGAGGAACATCCACAATGGCTGATGCAGGCAATGCGCGAGTGAGAAGGAAACAATTGCCGTCGACGAACACGCTAGGCAGAGTGACTAGAATACGATCATTCGAATCTTTGTGATTAAAGCGGGTACGCTAAAGATATAGCAGTAACATAATGTTCGCTCACGCCATAAACGACAAATCCGCTCGAATCGCCGTTGAAAACTATGAGCAGTATGACAAACATGATTTCCAGCAGAATTAGTGCGGCATACACTTTCGATGCGGTCTGGAAACAATGCGGTTGGGTGCCTTTTATCGCTAATCATGTCAGGTGAGGAGTTCGATGTGCCAAATCCTTTTGAGTTTCAACGAATTTCAATTTCCTAACTTCATTTTACAGGGATCTACTCACACATTTGTTTGGCGCCGCTGATGACTCAGGGAAGCAACTAATTTTGGGCATATTTAGTCTTTTATAATTAAATTTTGTTTTTCATCAATTCGTACGGTCACGATTGGCTACACTTTCATTATCAAGATTAGGCGACAAGGTACGAGACCACTTCGATTTTTTGTCATGGGCGTGAGGAGGAATGTGAAAAATAAGGACCGATAACAGATTGTTGACTACTGAATGCTGAGGATGCAATTTTGAAATGTGAATTACAACTGAGCACATCCGGAAGTCTGTTTATTATATTTACTATGCAATATCTCGCCAATCATTAGCATCATTTTTATATAAATTCATTTCGTGAATCATTTCATTTTTTCGCATCTGTCCCAATTTTGTGCGAACATTCTGGAAAAAGGTGGAGAAAATGACATCGTGCTTACAAGGAAAACACAGCTGTCCTTCCTGAGAGGAAGTCGAGTCTCGTATCCGGCGAGTATCTGCACCATCTAACTAGAAGCGGAGATGCGACCTTTTTCAGAAAGTATACACGTCGACACAACATGCTTCTGGAGGAACACTTCAATTTTGACAAATACAGAAATACCTCCTCAGTTCGCACATTGTTGACTACAGCTCTCGCTCGGAGATACCTAATTCGGATAAATGATAGAGTGCACTATTTGACAAATGCCGGTCTAGGATCGGCAGGTGTAGTCCACTTGTCTGATGCGGGAACCGTAATTTGAAGCAATTAGATGCCGGTAGATTGAAAAGTGGAGTCAATTATGCCTCCGCTTCGAGAAGTCTGAAAATTAACCAACTCCCTTTAAAGTGCACTCACACCAGAAACAAATCGAGAACTGCATAGAATGAAGGATGAGGCTGTCAGGAACGAGAGATGAGAACGCGAGACTCCGCCCCCATTTCTCTCCTCTCCCTGCCGTTTCTATCCCGTCGCATGCAGAGAGCACCGTGTCTATGAGAGATCACACTGCCCTTCTCAATTCGGTTTTAACCCAGTATCTAAAGGTACGCTTGGGATTCTGACCAGACTCGCTCTGTGTTAGAGAACTAAAGTTTTTGGATAAGCTCTGAAGGGGGATCTCCCGGGAGCAGTAAGTAAGACACGCTAGTGAGATATATAGGGGTGATCCGAAAGTTCGTTCATTTTCTTCCTTTATTTTATTTTGAGAGAACGATAAGACATAGGTCGATTCTCTCTATAGTATTAAGGTATGACACCCGTGCACTATTTTATTCAACTTAGATTCAGACCTTACATTGCCTAGTTATAATGCACATGCCAGACGCTCGGCAGCTGCCTGTCCGATGCCAGGCAGATCCGTGATGGGCATAGGGATAATGTTTGACTGCTAGAAATAGTTTGGTTAGCAGATGGGAAATGAAAGACAATAGACAACAATTCAAAACAAGGACGAGATATGGACCGGTAAAATGACGTGAGCACATGCCAGTGAACGACTCGTACGACGAATTGAAATAATTTACTTGTTATGATGAAACTTAGAGAAGCGAAAAATACATTAAACATTTCAGTTAGAATTCGGAAAGTCATGATGTAACCAGCTCCATAATAGTCTGTAAAAAGAGGCGCGACGCGCTTTGGCGTTAGACGTGAGTGATTCATCGAGAGTGATATGAAGGACATCGAGATCGATTCTCTTAATTTCACACACGCTCTCCTTTTCTCTGGCCGGCAAGATAGGACGGGATTGGAGAGTATCTGATAGGGATATCAAGGCGCTCAATACGGGGTGAGTGATAGAAAGAGAGCAAAATCGTAGTCGACGTTATGGCGTCGAAACACGGGGATCAAAAAAGCGGGATTGTGATTCCGATAAATATGAAAACAAAAAATCGGTGGTCCCTTCCACTCTTGAGAGTGCTTGAAGGACCCACTCTCGAACAATCCATACGATATAATAAAGCGCAAAAGTCTGTGTGTGTGTTTCGAAATAAGGAATCGATTGAGGAGAAAATATTCAAAACATATTTGAGATGATATGAAATTTCCGCGGATTTTTAAGAGACAATTGCTAACTCGGAGCAGTGGCAATATATGTAGAGACCGCAAGCTCCGCCCCCCTTTGAGGGGAAGCGAATCTCTCAAAACCTGCGCCCGAGGCGCACAATTCTAGTTCTTGATGGAATTGCATAAAAACTTAGGATCAGTGAGCTATCAGGATGATCTTCAACTGTTCTTAGGCGGAACAGTAATGGTCAACTTGAAGTAGGTCAACATCGACGATTTTTGGTCCAAATTTGGGGTTTGTAGGGGTTCTAGTGATCGCACATAGTTCCGCCAAAAGAATTCCATAGATTTATATTTTAGACGAATTTTAAGCTTAATTTCAGAATTTTAATAATTTTCCCTGAATTGTGCGCGAGCGCGGGGAGAGGCGAGCGAGAGAGCGGGAGGAGCGAGAGAGACATGTGCGAGAGAGGCTCCGCCCCTTTTCTCTCTCACCTAATCTCCCTCTCCTCTCCATTGCCCTCGCGCGTGCTTTTCGGGGGAGAACTCGGCGCAGAGAGGTGATAGAGACTTACTCTAAAAAGCAAAAATGTTATTCAGACCGAGACCAAGGTTTTGAGCACACATTTGGAGCGGTGCGACCAATTTGGTCAGTCACCCTGCGGTCTCTAAATATATGCATCATTTTCTCTAGCTGAAGGAGAAATTTACAAAATCGGTCGAGCTGTGAACCATCAACGCCGCACCTTGTGCTTATCTTCTATAGCCAAACCTTGACTCACTCGTTTTTGTATTCAGCTTTGATGTTCTTATCATGGCTGCGAAAGATTGAGAGATTATGATGCACACAACAGCGGATTAGGAAGAATACAACGATGATTCACAATTTTAAAAAAAACAATTCGACATTCCGGCTTGAACATTAATATGTTTTTGCTTCCACTGAGCACTACGAAAAAAATCCAGGTCAATCAATGTGTGTTACTCGGGCTGGTGTTCATTGCGAAATCACTGCTGCGCAAATACATACTGGAGAAAAAAAACCCCATGTCTTATCAGTCACACCTGCGTCCATATCTCTCCAATTCTTCCTATCTGCACACCCACTCGTGATCGTGTCTCAGCTGTTTCACTTTCGCAAAACATAGTTACATCATCATTTTAAAAGCCTGAATTTGTTACATTCGACTTTTCAGATCCAATAACAATGGATGATGAGCAACCGCTAGTGGATCAGGAGCAACCCGATCGTCAACAGCAGGAGCACATGCAAAATGAGGTAATTGTGTTTTTCTCGATAGTCCAAACAAGGTCATATTTGATGTTTTAACATTTTTATCGCCTTTCTTCTCTTGCAAGCGCACCGACAATTCCTAGATGCATAATTTAAGTCTCTATCACCTCTCTGCGCCGAGTTCTCCCCCGAAAAGCACGCGCGAGGGCAATGGAGAGGAGAGGGAGATTAGGTGAGAGAGAAAAGGGGCGGAGCCTCTCTCGCACATGTCTCTCTCGCTCCTCCCGCTCTCTCGCTCGCCTCTCCCCGCGCTCGCGCACAATTCAGGGAAAATTATTAAAATTCTGAAATTAAGCTTAAAATTCGTCTAAAATATAAACCTATGGAATTCTTTTGGCGGAACTATGTGCGATCACTAGAACCCCTACAAACCCCAAATTTGGACCAAAAATCGTCGATGTTGACCTACTTCAAGTTGACCATTACTGTTCCGCCTAAGAACAGTTGAAGATCATCCTGATAGCTCACTGATCCTAAGTTTTTATGCAATTCCATCAAGAACTAGAATTGTGCGCCTCGGGCGCAGGTTTTGAGAGATTCGCTTCCCCTCAAAGGGGGGCGGAGCTTGCGGTCTCTACATATATTGCCACTGCTCCGAGTTAACAATTGTCTCTTAAAAATCCGCGGAAATTTCATATCATCTCAAATATGTTTTGAATATTTTCTCCTCAATCGATTCCTTATTTCGAAATTTTTATTTTCGCATATACAGTCCAGTCAGGTTCCCATGAAGACGCGCGTGCGCCGGGGTGCCCCCCCGTGCCCCCCCCCCCCCTTGCCCCCATCTGTTTACATGGTCTGTGTGGCCAAAATACAGGGAGAAAAGGTGTATACTGTGTGCGATCCTTCGAATGAGCTCATTTGGAGTGGATTTATATAAAAACAAATTTTAAAATGATTTAAATATTTTGTAAAATTAATTTCAAAGAATTGAAAGAATAAATTGATTCGTGCATGCTACAGGAAATTCCTTTAATGCAACACTACGGTTAGCAGATTTTTGGCGTTTTGCCAACTCGCCACTCAAATTTCGAATCGCCCTCGGTTCTTTCTTGTTTGTATTGATTTATCTCGCGAATTTCACTCTGATTTGGTTTACATTCTCTCTAGCGGACCAACTTCATTGTTCTCACCAGTTTGGACCGGGTGCGGATAATGGGAACTCATTGAAATCGACTCTTTCCCAGTCATTTTCGAGCTTCCTCCTTCCTCCTTCTCATATTCGTTTGTTTCAAGTCTGTTGATCAATTGCGTGCCTTCCAGATGCTCTACACTCATCGGCCGCTGCAGGGAGCGGCCGCTTCTCCGGCTGCTTCAGTCAGGTGGGAAGACTCCGCCTGTTTCTTCCCCTTTGTCTTAGCGGTGTGGGCTTGTGGTTAACTCCACAGGCATACCCACTTCGTTCATCGCGCGAGGAGCGACAAAAACAACAAATACACAACGAATGGAGCAACTATCCGCTCAGGTGAGACAATATATTCATATTACAAAGTGATTAAACACTACTCACAATTGGTGAACAACCTTACTTCAAAATATTGACTCAATTCTGATTCGGTTCAATATATTTAATGATTCAATTAGCTACCTAGAAATATATTTCGACCGTGCTTCTAGTATCTTTGGCTAATAATACTGTAATCGTCAAAAATACAATGGAGCAAAAATACAATAATTACACTGGTCGCATTTCTTTACTATTCGCTTTCAGTTCGTCACCCCCTGAAGCGATATAATCGACGGACACATTTCTAGGATGGAAGGTGAGTCTATACACTATAACTGCTTCTTTTGAATCATTTGAATTTCAAAATGCAGGAATAACTTTAGCGAACAACCAAAAATAATGGTGAGGATGAAGCTATAACAATTAGAATAAGTGTCGTACTACTCTGTATCCATCTATTCTGTGAAATATTATCGATTCGTCGATTTCCGGGGGCTGAACATTATCGTTGCAATGGCGTACTAATCAGATTTCTATTCGACTAAATATATTTATTCAGAATCGTCGCCTCATCGAAGTTCGTCTTACCTCGCGAGTGGTAAGGTAGACCATAATTTGTTCTTCTTATTATTCGCCAAAGAAGTCAGCTGTTTACAGATTTTACTTTTAAATATTTAACTTATTGCTTTACCTTTCTCTCCCACGAAACTCTCTTCTTTCACAATGTTCTTTGAATCTCATATTGAGCTATACCACAACCTTTCCTTTCTAAAACCACACTTTCATTAATTAATTAATTAACCGATAGATAGGATTATTTGTGGAATACGTGAATATAGTTGTGACCATTTAAAACATATAATGCTCCAATTGCTCATAGACAATAAATGTGATATTCCAGAATCATTCCCCATCGTCGCTACTCGATTCGCTGGCTTATCACTATCATCGACTCAGGTTGGTTCTGTCTATATTTATCTATTTTTACTGCCCTGCTTTATTCTCCCCGTGTATCAGTACCACCCTGTGTGATGTTCCTCAGATTTTGTGATATTCGTTTCATGGAATAGACTGATCTTGAATTTCGGCGGTGAATCACTTCCTGGGCTTTCAATCCACAATTCGAAGAAAATATAGACTTACCATTATCCTTCACTCCCACGATACCCCCTTACCACCCCAGTTAGAGTGTACGTTAAGTCTCATGTTCAGCTATTCCACTCTCGGCGAGATCAGCTTTATCAAATGCGCTGATCTCCCTTGAGTGGCGAAGCTATACTGAGATGTCAACAGTACTAGATTCAAAAATTTTCAATTAACCGATTAAAGGGAGTTGGCGGGCGAAAATGTATATTTTTCAAATTAATTTATTTTATTTTCAGCCGTGTTGTTGCGTTTGTAAAACAAAAATAATTAAAGAATTAAAAATAATAATATTATTTAAAGCAGCTGGTGAAAAAGTATTTTTTGCGGTATACGGTATGAGCAGTACCGCATACTTTTCGTATTTTAGTGAAAGTGCTGCAAAATTTTAAACGCGCAGGCTCGCGCTCGTCTTGACTCCGCCCCTTCTCTAGCGTCCTCCAATTTCCTTTGTTTCGAGCTTCTTTTGTTGAGTTTTAGCCTAATTTTATAATAATTGGAGAGCTTGTTCTCTCAGAAAACCACTCTGTTGCATGACGCGTAGGAAACTTACTTCACCGGACCTCTTTTGCTCGCGAAATATCCATTTTTCTCTGTAATTTTCGCTGTCGTTACTCGTTCTCGTTTTACTCGAGTGTTAACTCACTTTATGTGCTCCATTCACCTGCTTTGACTTTCCTTATCGTATGTATATCTGTTTACTTCCAGTAAAGCGCAAACTGGACCGCTAGTTGAGCAGGGGCAAGCTGTGGGCTGACTGGACATATCGAGGTAAGAAGCTGGGGGTCAAACTCGACCTCAACGAGTTACTTTACTTTTTGTGTTAGACTATTCTCCATTGAAACATGAAACAGCGATGTGGCAATCCGTTATTAGTTTGAAATCCTCGTGCGATTTGTTTGTATTCACTTTCACCATCTTTCAGATTGGACTGGCGTCCCCTCGCCCATGAAGCCAGTGCCCTTCCCCAGCACCTTCATTCAGCCACTCCAGGTAATATTACCGCTCCCAATTATTAAATGGATTTATTTTGAATATTATTAATAGTATAATCCGCTTTTCCGCGATGCGCGCCACTCGCAAAGCTTTAGCGCGGCTGCGTGATCAGCTTCGCAAAAGTGGCGCGCGATCATGTTGAAGCTGTTTTAAAAAAAATGAATATCACGCACTTGAAGTACCAATATGTGTTTGCTAGTACTAGTAACGACGCTCCTCCTCACGCAGTAGAATATTTACCAAACATTCGCGTGGTGTGCCAACCGTAACCCTGTTCCTTGCATTCTAGAGCGGAATCGCGCCCTCCGTCACACGTCGGCCTAGCTCAACATCGCACCATGGACCCCAGCATGCAGCAGAAACCCCAGGTTGGAAAAAGGCGCCTTGGCGCACGCAGTGCAAGATGACGAGATTTTCGAGTGATCAGTTAAACGTCGACCTCCTTACAGTACTATTACGCGCTTGGCGTACCCGCCGGTGGCTCAGTACCGCCACCCGGCTACTACACGACGGGCGCCGAAGACTCGGCTACGTTCTGCCGATGTCGCAGCCGCAGCAGACGATGTACTACGCGGTGAGTGAGGGTGGTGTAGTGGGAAACGTCACCTGTCCTCACTCTGTGTAAAATTTGACTGAAAACCGAAAGTGATAAACGTCGACCTGATATTGCAGCCCGCACCACCCGGCGCCCGCTCCGCCTACGCCGTGCCCAACTACCAGCCGGTGAGTCTCGGTGTGATGTGAGAAACGGCTCCCTCACTTTGAAAATGCCGTACATTTTTATGCAACTGCCCTGTGTTGCAACTACAGTACTTCCCTTTGTGGTGTGGTGAGAAAGATCGCTGTGTAGTTATTGACTAGATTGTCGAAATGGTGAACGTCGTTCTGATTTTTGCAGCCCGACGCGGCGTTCGCTGCGATGTCGCTCTCCGGCCAGACGGCGCTTCCTGTACGACCATAAACGGCAGCCAGGTAATGGTGTGCTTTAGTGGGAAACGGTGATGGCACGTTTTGGAACCTCCATTTTGGAACCCTGAGAAATGACCATTTTGGAACCCTTTCAAAACAATGAGAAGGGACTTTAGAACTGTTATTTGAATACAGGTAACATTGCTACACTCATATATAATGAATAGAAACCTACACGTATTCAAATGACAGTTCTAAAGTCTCTTTCCATTGTTTTGGTAGGTTCCAAAATGGTCATTTCTCAGGGTTCCAAAATGGAGGTTCCAAAACGTGCCATCACCGTGGGAAACGTCGCCCTCAAACAAATATTGTGTTGTGCAGGAATCGTTTCCTTCCGCTTCGAGAATATTCTTTCCGATATGGTCAATCGATGAGCAGGACACACTCCACAAGTACTGTGCTTGCCGTAATCCTGTTACAGTGGTGTTTCTAACTTATTCGCATGTCGGGGATACATTACTGAAACTATCAGTCGATAACTGAACATTGTGCACTTTTTCAGCCTCGCGCCTCATTCCGAGCGAGGAGCCGACCGAACTCGGCGCGCTACCAACCTGCAATCCAACGATGATCCCGATGCACATAATGTACACGCAGGTTGGTAAACGTCGCCCTGTCGAATTTTCGAATAGGCAGCTGTAATTAGTAAATGTCTCCCTGGCCACACTGCCACCCTCGTTGCAGATGCCGCAGTAATTCCTGACTCCAAGCTCCGGCAACGAGGGCGGCGCGCCAGATGATGCTCAGATGATACCAGGACCCGACGACCGGCCAGATGATACAGCACATGCAGCAGCAGCATCAGTGCCCCCCGCATCTCATGAACAGGTGCGTACGGTGTGGAATTGCCGACGAATCGTACTCATCGCCTTGTCGAAAATGTCGACTAGACTATTCGAGTAGTAGATTGGCCGAACAATCTACTACTCGTGGACGTTGAAATTCAGAATCGAACCTCAAGTTGGATGAGGCGAATAAGGTGCCAAGAATGAGGTAAAATCTGCAAATAGCGTAGTGAATTTGAAATGTCATAGAAACAAAATCGTTCTGAAAATGGATATTAAAACTGACATACAAAAGCAAATTTCGTATAGTATACATATTTCAACAACATTGTCATGAAGATCCAAACGTGTGCAAAAACTGAAAAGACACGTAGACTTCAATTAATCTTAAATGTGTCTATCTTACGTAAGTTCAGTGTCACAATGCGAAGCAAAGCTGGAATATCGTCCTTGTTTCGAATCGTGACGTAGAACAATCTTTGTAAATTTTGTTGCATGTATCAAAAGAAGAAATTAACTTACCTCACAAGAACAAACAGCAATCGTAACTGAATTAAGTGTAGAATTTCGACAACAAAATATGAGAACTAGGTAACTTGTCGGACAAGTGAGTCACTTTGGTTTTCACACATCTCTCCTCAGCAATTAAGGACTTCTTAAGCGAATTATTTCTTAAGCGAACTAAATGAAGAAGATAATCAAAAATTCTGTTGCGTAGAATCGAAATCGCAAAAAAGTGAGGAAACAGAGCAGTGCAGATAAGTTAACCGAAATGACATCATAAATTGGCATTTAAACAGCTAATCAATAGACCTGTCAGGACGGTGTCAGGATTCGCGATTTGTTCATACAAAATTGCATGAATAGGACGGAGATTTCCATATGCTAGAAATCTCACGAATCTTTATGACTCCAACCGAATAGGTTGAAGCGAGATTTGTTCGCTAACCGTCAGGGATTTTTGCGCTAATTGATGTCATTGCAAAGCAAAAGAGAAATAATAAATAATATTTGAGAAACAATAGATGGCTTTGGCTTCAAATTTTAACTTTGATTGATTAAGAATGGCACGATTATCCGATGTTCTGCGACAGGAAATGAGATACAATTGAATGGTGGTGGAAAGGGAAGAATAGACCAATAAATTTGAAAGAAAAAAATGGCAGTATAGTTAGACGAGAAGTGCACAGAAATGACCTCACGATTTACATGACATTTCACAGAGCCAATATAAAAGAGAGAAGCGTGAAGAGAAGTATTGGTTTCCCCGCCAGTACCTACACTGTCGATCGCAAAAGAAACACATTAGCGAGTTCTGGTGATTTTTTTTGTGATGATCGTTACCTTACATTCTATTGAGAGGGAACACTCTATCATTCATAGCTTTGTCTACCTCTCATCCGTCGGCAAATAAACAATCAACCACAGAAGAACTTATGAGGGTGATCAAACAATTTTTAAATACAATCAAATACAGTCTGGCATTAAAAAAAGGAAGAAATTCCATGAGAAATAGTACTAGCTGATACCGAGAGAAACGAATCTTTGGTGTAATGGGCGTTACATTTCGAACCTCTTCCCCTCTGTCATCCATCTCACCTTTTTTTGCTAGCCGTCCTTTTCATTCCCTCAAGTATTGATGCAGTTTCCTCGAGAATCGCATCCCACCGATAGCTTTCGGGAGGGGGGGGGGCACAACCGTGAAATATGTGAGCGTTTTTGCATTAAGTGACGACAAAGTAACGAGTGCATTGAGATATTCTAAACACGATGAAAAATACAATAACATTCAGCATCTATTACTCACAGATATCATTTCATCGCAATATCGTGAAGCTGATTGCTTCCTTATTGATGCGTATCGAAGCGGCAAGTTGAATGAAAAATTGTTCAAAATCTTTTTTACGTTGATGACTGGCCAATTTCGGCCAATTTTGGGTAATGAGACGGAGTTGTCACTCTTCAATATGAGTTGCAGTTGCTGAGGAATAAGAGAACGAAAGCGTTCACACAAGAAAGCGATGTGCCATTGCAAGGGTTGATGAGGTTTCCAGACAGACCAGCTTGAGAATTCAAGATGAAAATGAGGAAATAAATGGAAAAATGACTTCTGTGCATGACTCATGTATGCATGCACCTCCATTATGTTCATACATCGTTTATTTTTCCCTTCCTCCTGTGGTTGGTGAATTCCAAAGCTTTATTAGGGACTAGCGATACAATCACGTGAAATGGGCGACAAGAAAAACGATGAAAAACATAGGGAATATATCAAGAAAAACACAACGCGGATCAAAAATAAAGAATGACAAGTTACCGAAAAATCTCAGTAGGTATTGATCGTGATGCCTCCAGTGAATTTGGCGTTGTAATTCAGCGCCATTTTCTGGAGGAAGTTGTTGCTTACGATGTTCCACGTGTACCTGAAATGAATCCCGTGGTCTCATTTACTTTTTTTTAATGCAAAATTTTCAACAATGAGGAAACATAACACGAATTATTTCACCAGATAGAACAATCAGAGCCACACAATGCAAGATATGCGATTGCGAGACAACTTTCTATTAAAGAAAGGATATGGTGACGTATCTAACCTGGTCGTCTGCGCATTCCTGATCGTGACGTCAACCGACTTGGCGTAGGGCACGTAGGTAATAGTGCCCGCACCCGTGTAGGTGCCGGTGATTGCGCCGCCCGCTAGCTGACCGTATCTGAATAGGTTTATCTAATATATTTCAATGGGGGATCGCTATTCATCAGAGTGAAACCACGTGGGATCAATAGGTTTCTACCGCTATTTGCATGCTGATGGGACCACAGATTACAATCAAATTTATGGAACCTCCCGGCATGCTGCACTATAAATTGCATGATCGAGAATGAAACCACTCACACTGTGCCAGCCACTCCGGTTGTCAGCATACCAGCATTGTTGATGGCGTCGGGTTGGTAGTCATCCGTGATCTGTATTTCTTGTAAGATTCTTCATTCGATTTTTCGAAACAATAAAATATCAACGATAGACAGAGGTATTCAATCCGTTCATCAATCTGATACTAGCAATCAATTATAAGATTGTCGTGATAATTGGGTACCTGCACATTAGCAATCGGCAACTGCGCCTCGACCATCGCTTCGATCATCTAAAAAAGCAATGTTTTGCTAAATAATAATTTCGAATTTACCGCCGCCATGATTTCCGTGTCCGCGCGCATCTTTGCTGTGGTCGTGTCGTTCGACTGGCCCACGAAGAACAAGGCAGCGGTACCAGCCGCAGCCTGAAGAGATTGAGAATTCAACCGAAATGCGTTTATATTAGGCGCAAAGTATGTACGTGTCTATAGTTTTGAAAACAATACACAAATGTGCTGAAACAGTCGAAAAGAAGGAAGATGAAAAGATCGCACCGCAGGCGAGAAGTAAGTCCATCCAACAGGCGGCGAAATGTCCATGTTGAACACCGGGTCTTGTATGATCTGGTACTGATCCGTGCTTCCACCTGCGAATAATACCGAAATTATCAAAACCATTTTTCTGGGTCGTTTCCTACAGCATTCAAGCAGAAGTGGTTATTTAGTTTCCATTCATATCAGGGATTTCTGCTTATTTTGTATCGAAAATGGGTAGAGAAGAGACAAATCGGAGCGCGATTCTCCTCAATTCGCGGTCTAGAACGTTTCTCTGACCGGCGAGGGAACATGCGAGTTGAGGAGAGTCATTACAGAATGATCGTCAACAGTAGAGAATGTCCATTACCTGCACCGCATCCAGAAGCAGTCCTGATGAGGAGTGAGACGACAACGAAAGATACGAAGAACATTATTTTCAGTGATGGTTTGGTGATACGAATGTCTCCCGGCTCTTATAGCGTTTGCACTCCTACCCTCCAAGGTTGTCAGAAGGAACAATCAGTGTCTTCGTTCCGCGCGCTCTCTCGCCACCCCATCAGGGTAGAGGGTGTGTAGAACGAAGAGTCATCTGACATCTCTGCTTCACACCCTCTAAAGCAACAATGCACAAGCAGTAAAGTGACCGGCGAGACAGCGGTATCTTCGTTCCGCACACTATCTCTCGCCCTGGGTATTTATTGTTGTATACTCAAGATCCATCGGAACTAGTCGCCTTTTTGATGAAATTTCAGCACAAAAATGATCAGGATCAAAAATTAACAAGGGTATTTGGCCAGATTCTAGGATGAGTTGGTGATTCTATGATCACATTCAGGAGAAGGAGATATAAGCCGGCTGAGGAAAGCGCTTGCGCGCTCAATCTTTTCGCAATTGTGGTTGTGGGCTTCAAATTCCAGGGTAGACCTGGTGGACTAGCACATCTGCGGTGTTCAGCCTACTGATTCTTGTTTACGCATTTTATTTTTTCAAATCAGTTATCCCTTTTAATTAAAAAAAAATTTACGCGATTTTCCTGCTGGATCAGACGCGAGAAAAAAATGCGTCATAAATATCGTTCATGACTTGGTATATGCGTCTCGACTTCGTGCCCGGTTATGCTTCACAAAACATTTATAGTTCGTAGGTTTCGAAGCGAGATGATTCCCGGTTCGTTCAGGTTTCAAAATATAAATTATGGGATAATGCACCTTGTCTGAGTGCGCGATTCGGATGAACATCACTTCGTTTCGCTTATTTCTCGATCGGTAGAGTATGAAGAACGCACCCGAAAGCGCACTCTACTGCCTGTCTCGTATTAGCTCACCCTCCATTGCGTCGGATCTTCTCGCAATAGTTACTGCTAGTATTGACAATCCAAAAACTTTATTACGGGCTCGCACAAACGCACATCAAATGGCTGGAAACGAAGAAAGACATAGCACAGAGATCAAAGATCATATTCGAAGGGGTCCAGTTAAAATCGATTGACAGTGATGTCCCCGGTAAACTTCGCATTGTAGTTGAGCGCCATCTTCTGCAGGAAGTTGTTCTTGACGAGGTTCCAGGTGTATCTGGAAATTGGTTGCTCTCATAGTGTCAGAAATATTTTTCAGATTATTCCGAACTGGTTTCTAAAGGCGCAATAGAGCTATAAAAGAGCTTGTTACTACAGCTAGTTAGGGAACAGTATGATTCGCTTATGGTTTCTTATGCACTAGCAAATGGTTATGTATCGGTGTGATAATCCATACTTGGGGGTTGGATGCAAATAATATTGATTTGAGAAGGTCACCGGATAGGCGACATGCAAATTGGTTTCTGATACCTGGTGGTTTGCGCATTCCTGATCGTGACGTCAACCGACACGGCGTAGGGTACGTAGACGATCATCGCTGCTCCTGTGAAGGTGCCGGTGATGGCTCCTCCCGCCAGTTGACCGTATCTGATGTTAAATTGGTCTATTGTCTTATTTTCAACCATTGAAGGGGATCCAAGTCGATCTTTGAGATAGAAAGCTACTTTTTCATGCAATCAGAGAGTGAAATGCACTAACACTGGTCCCGCAACTCCAGTCGTAAGCATTCCCGGATTGGTGATGGGTTGGTTCGGCGAGTAGGTGTTGGTGACCTGAGAGCAGATTCGCATATGGTTTATTCGAAAAGGTCGAAATACTGGGTGTCGTCTCTTCATTTCACACACTCTCTGACCGGTTAGAGTGACGAAATCATGTGTGAAATGAAAAGACGGCGACCCGTATTTTGAACTCTATTTCTTAAACTCCTGCAATAGCGATTATGCTCATCCATACTTTGAAGTTAGATTGCAAAAATTGAGCGTTTTGAGGAAAGTCACGTCTAGATCTGAAGTCAGTTCGTGATCACGATACGGTAGGTCAGGAAAATACTAAAATGAAGAATTGTAACTATTTTTGTTTGTTACCTGCACATTGTACACGGGCAGCTGCGCCTGCACCATGGCCTCGATCATCTGAAAAGTAGAGTTCGAAATACGGGTCGCCGTCTCATCATTTCACACACTCTCTCGCCACTCTGACCGGTTAGAGAGTGTGTGAAATGAAGAGACGGCGACCCGTATTTCAAACTCTACTGAACATCATGTGATTGCATTTCGAAATCGGTGATAGGCCAAGGTGTAAAAATTTTCTCGGAAAAGCCCATATCGTAAATTTTTAGACAAATGATGTTTACGCCGATCCATTGTTCAAAAATTTACGAGATGGACTTTTCCAAGAAAATTTTTGCATATTGTCCTAGCACCTCGAAATCAAATCATGTATTTCCTGTATATTGTCATGCCGGGGATGTGAGGGTCCATGCCTTCCCATTCACGATTAGATGGGGTGAGATAAGAATTTCGAAATCAATATTTTCGAATATACCGCCGCCGTGATCTCCGTGTCGGCGCGCATCTTGGCCGTCTGCGTGTCATTCGACTGCCCGACGAAAAACATGGCGGCGGCTCCGGCGGCAGCCTAAACCCTCTCATTGTGTAAATGACAGCGATTCAAATTTAGAGTAATATCAGTATAATAGTAGAAACGAGAAAATATTGTACCGGTGGGAAGAAGGTCCATCCAACTGGCGGAGAGATGTCCATGTTGAACACCGGGTCTTGGATAATCTCGTAGTCGTTATTAGCGCCCCCTTAACGTATCACATTTGCATGCAATTCTCAGAAACTAATGATGGTAAAACGGCATCGAATCTCCTCATTTTGCTAGATATCTAGTGGGTAGGAGAAGCGAGATAGTACGCGAAACGAGGTGAGTCGGTTGCCGATTTGTCATCTCTAAGTTAAAAAAAACGTACCTCCAGCACCACAGGCGACGGTCAACCCGACGAGAAGCGATGAAACCAACAGCGAGTAGAACATTCTCAGAGAGGAGTGAAAAGAGGGAGTGAATGCATTCAGAAAGGCTTGCACTCTTATACCCCTTTTGCCCATAGAAAAATGCTACAATACCGCGACACTAAAAGTGACCGGCCTGACTCATCTCTTTTCCTTTCGCACACTATCCCGATCAATGCCGAGTTTCAGCGATGTGTACATTGGGTCTGTTGTACTGTACGATTCTTTGCAGGGCCGAAAATAGCTCAAATGTGCAGCCTCCAGAAGGAAAGAGCCGATTCTTTTTCTCTCAATGGCAGCCTCCAGAAGGAAAGAGCCGATTCTTCGGCATCAAGGTAAATGTCCAGGATCAGTACGATTACACGCAGTTATAAGAATACATGAGCAGGGTTTATGGAGTTTCTTGCATATTTGACCAAATTTTCTTGCGGATTTGACCAAATAGTGGTGAATACTACGCATGTATTGTCTTCCCGCAACAATATTCAATTATTGACATTCAATAAACTTTATTACGGGCACACACAAAAGCACAACAAATAACCGGACAAGGATGAAAGACGAAGAGAAGAGATCAGAGATCAATAATCGAGTGGGTCGAATGCGGCATCAAAACCGATTGACTGTGATATCTCCGGTGAATTTCGCGTTGTAATTCAGCGCCATTTTCTGCAGGAAGTTGTTCTTGACTAGATTCCAGGTGTACCTGAAATCATGCTAGTTTTTGTCAGCATTTCAAGTTGTCTAAAACAATTTCGAATTGTGAGGTTTTTTTTTCGAAAATTATAATGCAAAAAATAAAGAGAAGCTAGGACACACACCTGGTTGTCTGTGCATTCCTGATCGTGACATCAAGCTTCTTCATGTAGGGAATATACACGATCATGCCGGCTCCCTCGTAGATTCCGGTGATGGCGCCACCCGCCAACTGACCGTATCTGAAAATATTTTTGAGTGTAATTGCCGGCTTGACCGAATGGTTTCATGCAGTGCGCTATCAAACACACAAAACTTGAAGTGGGAATTACGGGAGGGCAGTGCGGAGTAGAAATGACAAATCAGTATCGTACTCTCTTCAAGTTCAACGCTCTCGCTTGTCAGAGAAACTAGAGAATTTTAGAGATTCGAACGCCGATGTGTCATCACTATTGCGGTTAATCACTACTCACGCTGCACCCGCAACTCCGGTAGTCAGCGCTCCCGCGTTGGTGATATCGTCGGGCTGATAGTTGTTGGTGATCTGAAGTCAGTTCGTGATTACGATACGGTAGCTATGAGCTACTAAAATAAAAAAATATTTTTAAAAAAATATTTTTGTTCGTACCTGCACATTGTACACGGGCAACTGCGCCTCCACCATTGCCTGTGTCATCTGAAATATTTATTTTAAATTCATTAAATACGATTTAAATTAATACCGCCGCAACGATTTCCGTGTCCGCTCGCATCTTGGCTGTGCCCGTGTCGTTCGACTGCCCAACGAAGAACAGGGCGGGTTGTGCTGTCTAAAATTGTTGACTAATTAATGGAACATGTAATGGTGCAAAAACTGATAGGATCCACGTTCACTGCATCTGTCTTTTCATGAATTGGAGACGAGAAAAAAGTGCTCACCGGTACCGGGAAGTAGGTCCATCCAACAGGAGGAGAGACTTCCATGGAGAATACCGGGTCTTGGAGGATCTCGTAGTCGTTATTGCCGCCCACTAAACTTGGAATTTCGAATGACCACTTCCCCCTCCTGCTACACGGCCACAACTCGCGAGGCCGTTCCGGCAAGTGCCTCTCTTCATTTGCTCTCACTAGTCAGAGAGGCACGACAGGGGGAAGTAGGAACCAGGTTTTGCCCTACACGATGCCACTACTCTGCTCAAGCACTTTCGTCAGTCAGGGAGTAAATTGGTAATTCAAGGACAGACTATCTTCACCTATGAGAGATTATGCAAAATGAGGAGAGTCAATTGTCAACCCTATTTAACATCCATGAATCAAACCTCCAGAGCCGCAACCGTTCGCGGTTCTTGATAGCAGGAGAATCGCCAGAATCGATTGAAGGAACATGCTGGAAGGAAGGTGTGGGGATACGACTGGCATAAACCGACGGATCCCGCCTTTTATCCCCGCCCTCAGGACATGCGATCGTAACGATACTTCTTCTGCCGTAGGCTAGCGTTGTTGACGGATAGTGATCTCTTCGTTGTACACACTCTCTAGTTGGTGAGAGAAACCAGCGAGTGTGCATAATGGAGAGAGTAACTATCCGACAACGCTAGGCATGAAAAGAATTGTGTGGTCACCAGGCCCTTTCAATGCCCGCAGAGACATGTTTCAGTCGGTTGTTTGACTTGTGAGTTTTCTTCGAGAGAGAGGCATTCATGTGACCAAAGGATGACTCGATTGTACGAATCCGATGATTCATCGAGCTGCACTTCCGGTTCAGGAAATTTCGGGATTACTGTAAGAATTTGGGCCAAATTTTCTCAAAAAACTTCGCAATCTCAATTTCACAGATATTCTTTTGTAAATATATTTTTAGAAGTATAATTACATGATTTATTTTTTCGGTAATTCTTTTTCTAAAACCAATATTTCGCAAACACATAACGTGGGTTATGGTGAGTAGGAGGGGAGAGGATTGGGTTCGGGACCCGGAAACGGATGTGACACTGTACCAAGGAGGAGAGAAAGCGAAGAAATAGTCATATACTGTTATACTCGCTGACTCTAGCTTAATTTCTCGGAAACTCGGAATGTTATGGTAACTCGTGTGATTTCACTAATCAATAAAAACAATTATGTAGATTTGATGAATATTTAGTACACACCAATCAATAAAAACAACAAATCAATTTACATCGTCATTTCCATTTCTCCCTCCATTCTCTCCTCTCCCCCGCCTTTCATTCTCGCCTCTTCTCTTCACGCGGACCAGTCGTCTCTCCTCTTCGGCTAGGTTAGTATGATGGGAGGAGGGAGTCCGCGGGTCTCAGAATGAGGGATAGGAAACAGTAATGTAATTTATGTTTTCGACTCTCCTCATTCTGCACACTCATTCGTTTCTCTGACCGGTGAGATAGTGTGTGAAATGGAGAGAGTCAAACCCGAAAATACGTCCCAGAGAGAGAAGTTGACGGTACCCGAGAGATGTGATGCAGGTTTCGATATTGAATGATGAGATGGCAATTGAGAGATGGGCTAGGTACCATGCTATAAATTTATTCAATCGGGTACGGTACCAAGTACGAGATATATCAAGCGATGAGTGATTTCTCTGGGTACGGCAGCAGCTTGGTGATTAGGTACGGTACCGAGGACGGGAGAGGGTTGGGTACGGTTGGGGATGGGGTACTGTGGAACGGATGCTCGTCGCATCTTGCCACGTCCTATAAAATTCATTTCAGATGCGACTCCGCAATCTCTTCTCTTCACATGCAATACTGCTGATCGTCGCGTATGCATCGCTGGCCGTTTGCATATCATTATTACGGTGAGTTAACACCAATATTTTCGGAACTTCTTTGGTTTCTGGTCCAGATTGCAATCGCGCAGATTAAAATGAGAGGGTTGAAATGTTGTGATCTAGTTGTGAAGGAAGATAATGCAATCGCAGAATTGTCGGGGCCAGAAACCCAAGAAATGTATATTGTTCAAAAATACGTTGGTTGATTTAGAGCCTGGACTCCGTACATTTCGCCTGATCGTCAAATGAACTCGGTTTGGATGTTGAATGAGTACCGATTGAAGCATCAGAGATTGCAGGAAAAGGTGCGCTTACCAACAGTAGCTGATCCAAATATTTTAAAAATAGATCTTTTTTTTAAAATTATTTATTTATTTATTACAGATTCCATCTCGCGCCTCATCACGGGATCTCGCCATCACCATCGTGGCTGCAAACCGGGCGCAGCCGTACATTCACGCGGTTTGTCTTTCTTGTTTTAATGTTTTTTTTTCTATCAATATAGTTACCGAACACGTATTGGTGTACACAACACGTATACACGTATCGCGATGCGCCTCTTTTGCAAGCCATCTGAAACATCCAATCAACAGTCTCCGATCAGTTCAAATCAGTTCGATGTACTGTTGATGTGTCGGGTTGAGGAATAAGTAACGCTCGTTTTTGAATTTTTTTTCACTTTATCATAAAAACTTTACAAAGCACGATAGAATCTAAAAATATTCTCCATGCGCATCGATGAACTTCTGCCATCTACCAGGCAGCTTGTGGATGCCCTCGTGATAGAAGTACTGGGGCTGGTTCTTGAAATAGTTGGTCAGTACGGTCTGGATAGTGGCTCGGTCTTTGAAGCTCTGTCCCTTGAGGAAACGCTGGAGGTCTGAGAAGAGGTGGTAATCGGAGGGGGCAAGGTCGGGTGAGTAGGGAGGGTGGGGGAGGACAGTCCAGCCAAAGCCCGCCCAGCTCAGCCTTGGTCTTTCTTGCGTCATGCGGGCGGGCGTTGTCGTGCTGAAAGTAGATTTGAGCGTCCTTCCCGCGTGTTTGTTCGACAGCGAGTCTCAGCTTCCGTAGCTGAAGAGTGTAGAGCTCTGCCGTGATAGTCGTCCCCTCGGGTAGGAGTTCCCAGAACTCCACTCCCCGCACTGACCACCAGATGCACAACATCACTTTTTTGGGGTGCAAATCGGGTTTGGGGACATCTGCTGGCTTCTGGTCCTCTCCGACCCACTGTCTCATGCGCTCATGGTTGTCGTAGAGCACCCACTTTTCATCATCTGTGATGACATTGTCCAGCCAATCAAACCGGCGATGCAGAGTGAGAAGAGTCGAAGCTATGTCCACTCGGCGATCCTTGTCATAGTCGGTCAGGTCATGGGGGATCCATCTCCCGAGTTTCCACTTCTTTCCAATCGCGTGAAGTCCATTCACGGCAGTTTTTTGGTCGACCCCAAGGAAGTCAGCAAGATCGCGCGTAGTGAGATACGGGTCAGCCTCCACCTCAGAACGCAATCGATCGAGGTCCAACTCCATGGGGCGACCGGGTCGGTCTTCATCTTCGAGGGAAAAGTCGTGTTTCTCGAATTTGACTACCCACTTTCTCACGGTGGTTACATGCGGGGTATGTGTGGGGTAAACCTGCTCCAGTTGTTCATGAATGGCGGGCGGTTTCAAGCCAGATAGAAAGAGAAAGAGCATCACGTTCCGAATGTGAATTCGGTCGGGGACGAAATTGTACGGCATTCTCGCCTGGGAGACTAGGGAGAACTGAATCGAAAACATGTGTGGAATGCCCGAGGGGCCCTCTCTCCAGTGTAAACAGGGTGGCAGACGGCAACAACAAAAGAGCGAGCACGAGGGTTCTAAATTCAGAGAGAAAAAACGAGCGTTACTTATTCCTCAACCCAATAGATAGAAAACGTGATTAGCAATCGACTAGTAGGTGCCTTAGTATCGTGAGTATCCTAAGCAGCTTAATATTCTCGGTCCCTGATTAACTTCACCATCCCTGTAAAGGTGGTCGGCAGTCTCGCCGACGCTTACGACGCTGACGTGCCGCCCGTCACGCTGTGTAGTGTCGAGACGTACGATGTTGATCTTTGATCTTTAATCGATAATCTTTGATCTATGATCTCAATCATTCATTCAGGTACGACGTGATTGATCAGTTGAGGAACGAGACGTGGAGAGTGGTCGATGTCAATAGTTAGTTGTATTTTACAAATATTTTAAAGCAACACAAAAATCAAGTTTTTTTTTTTAGGATTTTTCTCTTTTTTTCCTCTCCTGATTCTGTTTCACACTGTGCGTGTTGAACTGAATCAGGAGCTCACTGAAATACAAATAATCTTGATATAATTGATCTTTGATCTTTAATTTCTGATCTTTGATCATCATGCAGCCATTCCAGAAGGCAATCAATTTAACACTTCCGAACACTCGCAGCGAATCGCCAAGGAGACCGCGGACTATTGGAGTTGTCTGAATCTGACGAGGGACAGTGAAGCGAGGTACGTTTTTCATTGATCAAAGGTCAAAGATCAAAGATCAGAGATCAATGTCCATAGTACAAAGATACTAAGAGTGTCTGAATCTAACATTGTTCCGAACAGTTGTTGCGTAGAGAATGGCGTATAGGTCGGTGCGGTCTATATCTGCATCATAATTCGCTAAACTTTCTCAACGTTGACGTCATCTTCCTCGCAGGTACACGGCTCGAAGACGACGTCGTCGTGCTCCCGAGCCTCCGGCCGATGATCGCATCGTTGATCTACCAGATGGACGTCACCGTTGGCAAAGTGGACTACGCCAAGCTGTACCACACCAATAAAAGGAGATATATTTCGAACGTGCCACAGGTTGTTTTCTCTAATTTAAAATGTTAACTAGAACGGTTTCAAATAGAAATTTATGTTTCAAACTGCGAGTATTCCCAGCTGTGTCTCCTGAGAGATAGAGTATGTTATAAAATGTGTCCCGCGCTCTGCAAAAACGACTGTACATCAATGTGAGAATGCGATGTGTTTCATCCAGTTCCTAATTGCTCGAAGTTTGCAATAGTGATGTCTAATCGAGACTCTCCGCAATTTGCATCATTACTATGAAAAAAGGGTGCCCCTATCTAACACATCGGAACTTGTTTCTGGCCTTATTGGTACCGCTCAGATTGAATGAAGGGGATAGAATGAAAATATGTCAGATAGGGGAGGTAGAGAAAGCAATCGCAGAATTGTCAGGGCCAGAAACCTATGAAGTGTCCATTCATCTATTGAAAAATCTTACATTAATATATCAGATCATCGCGGTCTCTCTCCTTCTCTCCTCCCTCCTCCACTGGCTGCTCTCTCCTCGTCCCGTCCTCTCTCTCATGGGCTGCCTCTTCCTGTTGATTCACCTGAGGAACCAAGGCAATCTGGTCAGTTCTATTTTAATTGTTTTTTTTAAAGATTTTTTTTTCGATTAAGATTTGACCGACAGCTTAGGTCGAGGTCCTAGCCAACATCAGTCACCTTAGTCTGATAGGAGCACTCTATTCTTTCTGATTCACCTGAGGAACCAAGGCAATCTGGTCAGTGCGAGTAACGATTTGACCGAGTGTTTCACCCCAAATCACTTACGTCAATCCCTGGTGGTTGCCTCAGTCCTTCTGATCCATCTCAATAATCGAGGAATCTGCCGCTATGCCAAATCCACCTAATTGTAAATATGCCCATTATTTCCTCATTCTCTTCTCGAGGTTGATTTGGTTCCGCGGCTGGTACGACCTCAGCCGCTCCGATCGCAATAGAAGGCAATTATAGAAGTAGAAGTCAAACTATCTCAAGAATTTGCAGTTCCCCGCCGACTTCCGATACGCTGTGACGGGCTCAGTCTACGTGACGGCCAGTGAATCCTGCTGCACGCCTGCAGGTTGGTTTCAGGGCACATCGTCGCTTCGAAGAAACGAACATTACTACTCATTCATTAGATCATTAGATCGATTCATCAGATCAACTCATTAGATCGGCAAATCGTTACATTAATTGCACGATTATGATTCGAGATACAACTCATTAGATCGGCAACACGGTCAGGGAACTGAACTTTTCCGGAATATATTTTGCGCTGACCTTTTTCATGAAACCGCATCTTTTTTTCGAACCGATTGTTCTCTGATTGAAAATATGTCAGTAGAGAAACTATGTATGTTTAGAGACCACAGGGTCGAGAGCCGATTTCACTCAGTCAGGCGAACACCAGTGCCAAGATACCCCTATGGGACCCAATAACATCATACTTTTGGCCGTTTGTCGATAACTCAACTTTATCTCGAGAAACAATAGAAAAGGTGATCTCGAGGACCCCACTGTGCATTACTCGCCTAATCCATCCTCGCACAACCATGTAGCGCACGTGAGACGACCCAACACATGGTCTTGTGGCGCAATCGGTAGCGCACTCGATTGTCAAACCCGAAGCCTCCGGTTCGAGTCCCATCCATTGCAACCAGTTTTGCTAGTTGTCAAGATAAACAACGGAAGTCGGAATTCGCATACGCGCGTACTCTTACTTTTGTCGAGGTCCGACAATTCGAGGACTTAATTTTTCCCTTATATTTTTATTATAATATTAATTTAAAAATATAATTTATCAATTACGAATGGAGCAGCATGTTTCATTCATTGGAAGTGCCTCAAACCCCTCTTCTCAACCTAATTCTTCCAATTTTGACCTACTTAGACTTTGTCGATCAGGCTGCTCCACTCGTCATTTGTAGAGTAGGTCGATATCTACAGAAAATTTTTTGGAGCGGTTTGATCGGTTAAGAATTTTGTCGGACCTCTTGCGGATTTTTGGCAATTCTCTATCCCTCCCAAGTGGGCGGAGCCTGTGGTCTCTATGTATGTTGGCTCTTTGCATTCAGCGCCGTTTTCAAAAATTGTCCAAGAGAGGGAAAATCTGAATAGGGAATGGTCAAACTTCACGGAAACGATATGCAAATCGGTTGATATAGAAAAATTGAGCATGGTGAGGAATGAGAAAAACCGTTATCCGAAAATCGATAATAGATAGGTCGTATTGTGGTCCATAGGTCAAAAATCACAGAACCACATCCCTATAGGTTTTCCAGGCGTATTTTCGCTCGTAGAAACCGAATTATTATACTAGAGCCAGGGTTGGGATTTAACGTTAACGGATTTAACGGTTTAACGGTATCCATCCGTTAAATTTACTTTTAACGGATTCCGTTAAATATCATCCGTTAAATCCGTTAATGTTTTTATAGCGGAAATCGATATTAAATAGACCAGAAACGATTTATTTTGATCAAATTTTCAAGTTTCAATACAAATTTAACTGAAAGTTTTTCCTTCTGTTAGCAACCAAATACGACCATTTTGAAGCAATTTACTAAGACCGAAATGTTCTAATGCACTCAAATGGAGAATAAATCAAGCTTTGATGGTCAAAAACGTGTATCTGATATCGAGAAACACAGTTTGAAATTTTTAACGGATTTAACGGAATTTAGAGGATTTTTGAACCGTTAAATTTAACGGTTTAACGGATCCGTTAAATTTGCATTTAACGCCCAACCCTGACTAGAGCAAACAAAAATTCGAAAGAAAAAAGTTATGGTCGAAGAATTACGACTTCTGTGGCTTTTCGATCATAACTTTTTTCTTTTGCATTTTTGTCTGCTCTGGTATGAAAATTCGTTTTCTACGAGCGAAAATACGTCAGAAACCCCGATAGTGATGTGGTTCTGTGATTTTGACCTTTGGACCAAAATATGGCCTATTATCGATTTTCGGGTCTTCGATTTTCAGTTTGGCAACTTTTGATAACGGTTTTTCTCATTCCACACCATGCTCAATGTTTCTATATTAACCGATTTGCATATCGTTTCCGTGAAGTTTGACCCTATTGAGCCCAAATCATACTTTTCAGTCTTCTTCCGTACCTCTTCAATCCCGGATTCGCTGATGCTGGAGAAATCGTTCACCGGCCGTGCAAAGGACCACATTCTGGACGAGAGTGTTCGTTTTTTGTTGTTTTTATCTTATGCTTGTTCGGTGACGGTGATTGTTCGGTGATTGTTCGGTATGGGAAATTCCATTTGGAAAATCTCCATTTGGTAAACTTTTGCCGTGGAGCAACGAGCTCGCAAATCACTTTAAAATTCATTTTCGCACGATCAAATTATGTTTTAAATGTCATTTGTTGTATAATTTACAAATCATGTAGAAGAACACGATAATCACAAGAAAATTGCGCGAAAATATATTGCAAGCTTTTTTTCCCAAATGTCAGTCTCCAAGGTGGCAGTTTTCCAAATGGAATTTCCCAAACATCGTCTTGCTAATCACCGTTTTTGCTCTTGCATGGAATCAAACTTTACAAAGCATGAAACTTAATGTATCATTCCGCTATATAATAACTTTTCAAAAACTCCTGGGATGAAACTGACAGATTGTATGTGAAATCGTGAAATTCAGCGCTTCATCGGTCGAGAAAGCGACTTCAACCTCGTCTCGCACATCGGATCGATTTCAACTCTGAAAAGGCCTAAGCCGAAGACTAAAACCCCGCTATTTAAGCTGTGGTAATGCAGGAAATGTTCCCAAGCCCTGAAGTATACGCCCTGAGAATAAAGGAACTTCCATAGTGTTTCTCGAATCATAATCGTGCAATTAAGTTATCCTTTGACCACATGCATTATTGAAGTGTATTTATGAGGAGAATCGATGAACACACAATTGAATTCATACAGACTCTAGAACCTATAAGAACTGCCAGAAGAATTATAGTGAAAATAGCGTTCACTGTAGAAGGATAAAAGGATCGTTCCGCAGTCTTATTCACATCTTCCACCTCTCAAATGCACGAGAATTTTTTTGCATCGTCTGAGCGAGTGTGGTTCTTGAACTGTGTGATTTTTTGCGACTAGACAGTTTGGAAAGAAAAAATGCGTTTTATCGACTAGAAACTATTAGGAAATGTCAGCGGAATGGTCGAATCACAGAAGCAGTGAGGAACACCGGTGGGTACAATACACCCGAATAAAAAAATGAGATCGGTAAAGGACTGGAAATCATGAAACATAACAGAGCACACCACAAGACAACAGAAACAAACGGAATCGTTATAGCAGTCACTACATCGACAATAGAGAAAGATAGAGCATCATTTTTTTTTTCAAAATGAAAACGAGCTCGCTCAACTACTATCATTTCGTACACTCGTCCCATTATTGTGCGCTCGCTGAAACTCAACTTGAAACTAATCGAGAACTACTTTAAACTGCGCAGAATGCAAATGATGATGGGCATGCGATTGAAGAAGGGAGTGGGGAGAACAGAAAGCGCTTTCGACTTAGTCACAACTCGATAAGTCGGTCAGCTTCAGGGCTGATTCCTCCTCAGTGAAGAGATGAGTCCGATGTGCGAGACGAGGTTGAAGTCGCTTTCGCGGCCGACAAAGCGCTGAAAAGTATGGATGGTTGATAAACTGAGAACGACTCCATTCATTTCTACCAATTGTATAGTTCTAAGAAGTGTTCTTCCACAATATATATTAATCAAGTAAAGATGTTGAAAAACGAACACTTTCGTCCAGAATGTGGTCTTTGGCGTGGCCTGCGAATGATTTTTCCAGCGTCAGAGTGTCAACGATGGCAGGAATGGAAGACGTGCGGAAAAATACTGAAAAGAATAGATTCAGTTCATGCAATCTCACTATTCTGACATCTCTCTCTCTCTCTCTCTCTCTCCTTAGTGTCTCCGGCTACATCAAAAATACAAAAATACGGCTGATTTTGTCAGTTTTTCAATTGGAAAACAACAAGATTGGATCGAAAATTGATGATTTATAACTACGAAAAATGCCTAATATCTGACCAGCAGGCGTGCAGCAGGATTCGCCCATGGTCAAGTAGACTGAGCCCGTCACAGCGTATCGGAAGTCAGGTGGGAACTAAAATGACGAAATTGGGATTGCGGCTTCTGAGCATGACTTAACGTCTATCGAGTTTTCAAGGTGTGAAAAGGTACTATATAATTGCCGTCTAACGTCCTTTCACCGAGGCCTATTTCTTCTGAGAAGAACCGAATTGCCAGGCTAGGAGAGCGGCAACTTTAAAGCTTAAACTTAGAAAACGCCCTAATTACTATTTAAGTTTTTCTACAGCGACCGCCATTATGGTTAATTTTTCTCGTTATTGTGCACACGCTGAAACTCATGCGGACGCAATGTGTAAATCAATGAAGAGATAGTTTCTCCTGCCGCAGTAGGGATTGGTGTAGATCTCAAAAACGATTCCTCACGAAATCACATATGGAATGGAGAGAGCACCCTTGATCTTCCGAAATCTAGGGGCGGGTATTTTATTATCGCGGTGGATTTCTTTGCACACTTACCAGATTCCCTTGATTATTCAGATGAATCAGCAGAACAAGATAGCCAATGAGCGTGAGGAGGGGACGAGGAGAGAGAAGCCAGTGGATGAGGGAGGAGAGGAGGAGAGAAACGGCGATTATCTGAAACATACTCGGTATTGTTTCTATTTTCAACAAAAAAAAAACGATAAAAATATGTTGCGGGAGTTCTCATCTCTTATCACAATCTCGCAATGACCATTTGTTGATTCATAATTGTATTTTGACGAGGGCAATTCAGTTATCGATTCTCGCTATCGGCCCACTACTTGTGAACCGGTTCAAACTCATTACGTTCTGAGGAGAGCTGTCGTTCTGCACAATTTGAAGCGGGCTTTCAGATTTTTGAAACATATTTTTATTAGAAGATACAATGTTAAAAGCTCAGAATTGTGTTAGAAGAAATTATCACTTGTTATGGACTGTCACGAGCTAGCAAATTATCGCGAAATTGTATTATTATTTTTTTCTACCGGGAGGCTCGTCACCACTATCATCTTCAGCAATCATCAATCTTTGAGCACTGGTTGAAACTTATTCCATTCCTTCTCCGAAGAGTGCGGTCGTTCATATTTCCACTGCATCTCTAACATACCCTTTTCTGACAAAACAGCATAAACAGAGAATAAACAGCATCAAACGCTTCATACTTCACCATAATCTGAGGTTACGGTGAACTTATAAAAAAAAACCACCTGTGACGTTACGGTAGATCACTGTAGTCTACGGTAACCTACGATACAGTAAACAACCGAATAAAAAGTCTATCTAACCTGAGGCATGCTGGAGATGTGCCTCAGTCGGTTGATGTGGTACAGCTTGGCGTAATCCACGCTGCCGACGGTGACGTCCATCTGGTAGATCAACGATGCGATCATCGACCGGAATCTCGGATGCACGACGACGTCGTCTTCGAGGAGCAGCGTGTACCTGCGAGAAACATCGTCATCGTTGAGGAACTTCCCGAACGAAGTCGTCACAGAAACCTCACAGTGACACCTCGAACTGTGATTATGATTCAAGCATTTGTATATTTTTTTGCGACTACAGTCCCCGCTGATACTATTTCTTCCCGCGCTCCTCTCGTAATTAAACGCACTCTGAAACTCATCGCGAAATCTTTTCCCCTTATTTCAAACTCGGTCAACGCATTCATTCTACACGTCATCCTATTCGCTGATTCAATTACTGTCCTCCCTCTCCTCTAATCTCTCATCCCTCCTCTCCCCACTCTCTCCCCTTTCACCCGACACGAGCGGTCGCCACCAATGGAATCTCTCGCGGAAAACAACCACGTCGCCGAGCTCAAGGTACTGTACCCGCAGATTACAGTAGATTGCAGTAACCTCGATCTACCGTACCCTTCTCTGGCTCTTGAGTCCCGTAGCCTTCGATTCTACTGTGCCCTCGACTTTGGGTAGATCACGAAGTCCTATCGTAACCTCAGTTTAGAGGTGCCTACAGGAATCTCGATCTAGCATTCCCTACAGTAGTTGAGTAGATCACGATGCCTACTGTAAACTTTCGCATGATGTATACCACGGTAGATCACGGTAGATCACGCTACCGTAACCTCAACTATTATTGATTTTCCTCTCAGGAGGCGTTCACGCTGTTCGACACCGACGGCGACGGCCTCATCTCGGCCGCCGACATCGGCAAGGTACGGTATCGATTGGATCTACCGTACCCCGTGACCTACCTCACACCTACCGTACCTCAACCTACAGCAACCCGGAGCAGAAAAACCAAATCCCTACCGTATTCAAAGATCATTGTAACCCTGAGTGAATCGGTCGCCATGCTGTACAGTATCCCTACCGTAGTCAACTCCTATCGCAATCTGATCGATATATCTCGCATCTCAGGTGATGCTTCAACTCGGCTTCAACCCCACCGAGGCGGAGGTCGCCGACCTCGTCGTGATGGTCGATACCGAAGGTACAGTATCACTCGTCGACGCCTACTGACTACAGCCTGAAGAATATAGTATTTTCAGACGTAACCTCATTCTATAGCAATCAATACAATAGTGCGGCTGGATACAGCACCCTATACTTTCGTTCCGCTTTCGCGCACACTTCTTCTCGATTACAGTACTCCAAAACATTACCATCCCCTCTGATACAGCCAAGGGCACAGTTCATTCATACAGTACTCCCGAAATCGTATCCTCATATTACGGGTCCACAGACATGCATACTACAGCACAGTAGCTACAGTGTCACTCAACTACCGAATCCCTGAACTAAAGTACGCCTGAAACTACAGTACCCCTCATCTACCGTAACCATCCTCCCCTGATTCAGGCAAGGACGCCGTCGACTTCAACGCCTTCCTCGCCATGGTGGACATCACCACGCAGAATCAGGCTGCCGACCCCGAGGAGGAGCTGCGCGCCGCCTTCCGGGTACGGTAGAGGGAGTACGGTTGTGGCGTATGGTGGGATACGGTAATCGATCATCGATTAGGTACGGTAGGCCACCGTTATCAATGGGGTACGGTATCCGGACAGGGTGCGGTTACAACTTAGTGGATCAAATCACTGTGTCTCCGGTTCTGCAGCATCCGCTCTCTGATTTTTGATCTTTGATTATTGATATTTGATCTTTCAGGTGTTCGACAAGGAGGGCAAGGGCTACATGGACGCGGCCGACCTGCGCGCCATCCTCACCTCGATGGGCGAGACGCTGAGCGAGGAGGAGGTGATCTATGCTCTTTGATCTTTGACCTGTGAACTTTGGTCTTTAGCCTTTGAACTTTGATCTTTGAACACTGACCTTCGATCTCTCCTCTTAGTCTAGCTGAATGCCTCTACTACTAGTCAAATCGAGTACCGAGGCAATAGCCTATAGAAAAGGCGAAATGAGCGAGATTGATCTTTGATCTTTGAACTCTTCTAGGTCGACGAGATGATCGCGGTGGCCAACGACGGCACCGGCAACATCGTTTTTGAGGGTGAGGGTGATCTCTGGTCTTTGGACTTTTGAGTTTGGTCTTTGATCTTTGATCTTTGAGGGTATAAATCTAGTTAATTGCAGATTTCATCAAGATGATGTCGAGCAAGTGAACGAGAGGCGAATTAATGAGAAGCCCTCGTACACAATCGATAAAGTGACTTGAGTATCGACAACTGACTTGTGTACACTACAGTGTCCACAGACTACGTAATTTCTAGGGATCACTGCACGCAGACAATATTCTTTGTTACTATGACCACATTGACCGAGAATCGACCGAATCACTTAAGCCATTACTTGTACGTTAGTCCTACTTCTCCTAGGAAGTTCGCATATCCCGGTATATGAGTGGAAATTTCGCAGCAGTTTCACCAAGTATTACCTGTTAGACTCGATTTCCTCTCACGAAACAGAAAGAAAACAAACTACGATCTACCGGATAGCTCCTAGCGTTGAGTATCAAATAGTAACTCTATCCATTCTGCGCATTCCTATGAACTACATACCTCGCTGTTCTTCTTAAGATTCAGGATCCTCAGTATCTAGGCACTATGTCATTGATCTCTGATCTTTGATCTTTGATCCATGAAATACGTACCTCGCCTCACTGTCCCTCGTCAAATTCAGACACCGCCAGTAGTCCGCGGTCTCCTTGGCGATACGCAGCGAGAGTTGAGATGTGTTGATCTGCTTGTCTTCTGAAAATAAACAGGATTAATCTCTTATTTCACTGCTCAATACGTCGTTCGTAAACTCATATAAATTTTTTAAACACTAAACCATTGCATAGATGAAGAGGGGTCCAAACGATGTCACAATTGGATATGTTTCAGCAGGGATACAAAGGCTATTCGTGCCGGAGCGATCTCAATATTTCCGTTTTGGGCTGATCAAAACAAACAAAAAATAAATTGAAAATAAAAGAAAACAAAAGTGATGGCAAACGTAAACTAACTGTTGATATCCACCACACTCCACTTCTCGTTCCTCAACTGATCGATCACGTCGAACCTAATTGCACGTAATTATCAGCAATTCGCAATTGAAGTTCAAAGATCGGAGACTCAGTGATCAGAGATCAAAGATCAACACTGAATCTCACGTCGCCGTCTCTACACTGCACAGCGTGACGGGCGGCAGGTCAGCGCCGTAGGCGACGGAGAGACTGCCAAGCACCTGGAAAAGAATTATTTTAATAGCGTAAAAGCTAAGTTAAGGTTCTAAGCGTGGCAAGGCATTCTGAAGAGCTAAATAGCTAAATGCAAATGTTGATCTCCAAACACGTTGTCTATCTCCTATTAGTGCATCGAACTGATGAAATGTTAAGATCTTTGAGAATTTTAAGGTTATGTTTCACAGTTTGGACAAAAGCACTTTGTTTTGAAGACATTTTAATCGTTTGCATGAAAAAAATATTTTAAAACAAAAACAAAACCAACCGCGTGAATGACCTAGTTGAGCACTAATTACGCCATCTATCGGGTTGAGGAATAAGTAACGCTCGTTTTTCCAATTTCAGATTATGACCTCTCCCGTCTTTCTAAATTGTGCAATTATATTCCGGTTTTTGATGATCGATAAGGGCTTGTATACTCTCTTTAGCGCACACTATATCACATATCTCCGATCATTTAGGCGATCACAATGGCTGGCTCAATTCAAAGTTGTCGCACCTCACCCTGAGATTTTGACAGGTCAGCACTGAGGGAAGAAGAATTATTGAGCCACAATTAAGCTGCAGTAGTAAAGTATCATGGTTATACATTACACTGATGATATTCAGAGGAATATCCAAGTAAAGGCCTGTGTGAGATATGCGCCTAACGAGAGTGTAGGATTTTCAGTTACAGACCGAAAGAAGTTTTGCTAGCCGCGTTTTCTTAGTAATAGATCTAAAGACCTCAATTGTGCTTGAGTGTGGAGTACCTTTCCTGTTGAAAATATATACGAATTTTGCTTCTCTTTCGGAGCATTCTCTTTATGAGTTAAATTGCTCGTAAGTCCGATATCGAAAACAAGCCTCGAAATCGACATTTATTGCTATTTCCTGTAAACCGTACTAATTGAATGTAAGGCCTTAGATGGTTAAATGGACGAGCAACTTTTGCACTATCATCCACCAAGTGGCCACAATTATAGAATGGCTACTATGTCTTGGGTATGGTTTAATCCAAAGTCCTCAAAACACGCATTTCTTTTGATTCCGTCACAAAATAATATTTTTGGAAAACTGTTATTTTTCAAATAGGAGCATAAGTAGCACCAAATGTTTATAGTGATTATATAGCTCCATAGTGAGTGACTGGAGCGCACTAGTGTATAGGCCAGCACCTTCGATCCTCAAGGTAGACAAATAAGTTAAGTGAACTGCAATTTTTCACGAACGTTCCCCTTGAAACGTCTATAAAAATACAACAATCAATCGAGCACCATTCTCACTTCACCATGGAAGAGGTGTAGTATCGGGCTGCTCACCTGAGAATGTGTGAATTTACCGAGCAGTTTCCACGTTAAATTACACAATTTCGAAAAAAATCTAAAATTTTCGAAAATTATCAGGTACATTGAAATCTAAATTTCTCTCCTACACAGGAAGCGTGATATTTCTAATAATAACGGCTATGATACTTGAGCATACCCTGAAAAAATGCTATAAAGTCAGCTCGTTTAGATTTGATTGGCGGGAGATATATGAGCACAAACACGATGCTCAAAAACGAGCGTTACTTATTCCTCAACCCAATAACTCCATCATCAGTGCCATTATCTTTATCAAACCGATTCAATTGTTAGATCAAGGAACGATGACTGGTTAGGTTTCGCTGGGCTTGGATACGCGGTTCATCTAAAAATGATGCTAATCTGGAAAGACAAAAATCATGATAAAATTCAAAACCAACCGCGTGAATGTACGGCTGCATTCTGGTCGCTGTAACGATAGTGATGGCCAGATCCCGTGTTGAGGCGCGAAATGGAAACTAAAATAAATAATATAATTAATTAATTAAATATTTTATTTTATATAAATTATATCCGCAAGCTTTGTATTTTGCATTATAAGGCCCACCTTTTCCTGCAACCCCTGATGTTTCAATCGGGACGCGTTCAAAAACAGCTCCTGTTCAGCAGAATTCATGCGATGATCTTCGAGCGAAATGTGAGGGGTCCATGCTCTAAAGAGACTCATTTTGGACTTATTGTGTATACTTGTTTAGCTCCCCGTAATATTGAAATGAAAGTGGCCTGTATCAGTGATGTATCGGCAAATATCAAAAGGAATGAATATGGAATTCTTTTGTATTATTTTGGAGGATACTCACCGTAATAAGGATATCAAAATAACCAGCGATCCATAGGAAAATATCAACGGTATTGCATGCGACGCATAGAGATTGAGGTGCAGCATCTGGAAAAGATTTTGATACAACTGAATGATCAGACATGCACTATTCAATTCGAAGAAACACGATTGTTCATAGCAAAGAATCCCTTGCTTAGAAAGCCGAAAACGAATCACCAGTAATCAAAGGAAATGCAGAAAAAGGTTTTTGATTGGCTACAGATTGAATACTTGTATGTGGCATTGAAAAGATAAATTAGCAAGCATGACAGAAGTGTAAACATTGAGCGATCAAAGTATCAAGTATTCCAAGAAGGCGACTATTTCGGTGCATAATATCGCTAAACGTAGCGCGTTTCAAATGCAAGGTGGGGAGACGGAGACGGGAAACCAGGGACGAGTGGCAGACTCTCTTCAATTCTCGCGCTCTCTCGTTTCTCTAACTGACCAGAGATCACGCAAAATGAGGAGAACGTTCACGTTTCAGCGAGAGTGAAAGTCGAACTGAGCGCACGGGAAAGGGAGCTGTTCACCGACTTTCGGGGCAAAAAAGCGAACTCGACCGGCCCATTCCCTCCATTTTGACATGAATAGGAATGACTCACACGGTTCATTGCAACTTTAGCAGAAAACATTCTTCGAGGGGCGGAAAACAGCGCGCAAGTCTCAATCTAAAAATAGTCAAGAACTTCCGATTTCGATTCAATAGCAGTGAATACGAGAAATCTAGAGGTGAATAGTGCACAACAGAATACGATTTGGAAGGGGAGCGAAAGAGGGGAGAGAGAGGGTGAATCGTCAGATAAGCCATTGAAATCGAGAGGGGAAGAGGGTAGACAGGGGAGATAGAGAGGGGGGGGGAGAAAGAGGGAGAGGCAGAAGCCCGATAACACCTTGTATCTATGACAACTCTCGCGAGATTGGAAGTTCAATTTGGAATGAGTCAGTTCGACTGGACTTTCTGAATCCCGCAAGAGAAACGAAACAATTCGAGCGTTTGCTGATAGAAATCAGCTGAGTTTCGCGGGTTCTAGAAATGAACGTTAGGGAATGGTGGGGAGTAAAGTTGCGGATTCTATATGAGAACAATTTCCGGAGAAATCCAGCCCCTGAGTCATTTGACCTTTCAAACGATCAAACGATTCCGCACTATCCGTCCGTTCACCTGTGGCTTTGTGCCAGTTACTCCTCTTTTTCTCCTATCCTCTCCTCCCCTCCCTCCCCCTCTCCCACTCTCCCTCTCCCCCCTCCCTCCTTCCTCCTCTCCCCTCTCTCCCCCACTCTTTCTCCAATACCACTCCTCTCCTTTCCCTCTGTGCAAATAGCTGGCACTAGTGGGTAGAGATAATGCGTAGAGGGGAGAGCGACAGAGATAAGTGCGCGCTCGCACGTAAAGCGTGTGTTGATATCATCTCCGGGAATGAGTGGTGAAACGATTTTCGTTCAAATCCTCCACAATCTAACTTAGAAACAAGAAAAACGTTGCGATACACACCGTTTGCGAGAAGTTCCTCAAAACTGAGCTAGAAGAGGAAACGTGTACTAAAGTGCACTAACTGAGCAGAAAGTCATCAGCGAGAGTGGTTTCTGCAGAAAAATTCGGCACGTTCGGGGCGTAATTATCGGAATTGCAAAGATCTATGGACGATATCTGGCTGCTTCAATGCTCCTGTACTGGAAGCCGAATTTGATGTTTACCGTAATCGAGCTACCGTAATCAGACCTAACGTAATTTATTGTATCCGAGCTACCGTAATCTTAGATGTTTGGGCTTCATGAGTTAGCATGTGGATATGCCGTCCTCCTTTGAGATTCCAGTGCAATATCCAAGAATGAGACGTGAAACATCTCCCGTGAGTGAGGTCTAGAATCCAGTGTGACCGGTGGAAAGAGGTGAACAACTCTTCCCTTTCACACGTTATTCTCTCAGTGAACATCTAGTAAAACACCTTCCAACTATGCGACCCTGGTACCACCGCATCTCGCTAAACAACAACACCTAGGGATATCGTTTCGCTGCTCTGCCCTCTCTCCATTCTCCACACACTCTCTCATCGCTCTAACCATCGAGACAGTGTGCGGAACCTAGAGCGCCTGAGATATCATTAATAACACCCCCACCCCACAATCAATCAGGAAATAAAGGAGGTCATCTATTCAACGACCCGGTGCTATTCAGTAATCAACACCTCCCATCCTTGCACCGATCTTTTAGTCTCTCGAGATACCATCGCTAGGATACTGTGGCCTATCCTCTACCGTAATCATACCGTACCCGAAGTGGCCCTGGTCAATGCTCTATTGTGATTACAACGTATCGTAACCTACGCTCTACCGTAATCATACCGTATCGTGACCAACAGTAATCAAGGCACCCCGAGGATGGGCCGGTTACGGTATGTGCTGGTGTTGCTGCTGCCGGCGCTCGTAGGAGCAGCGACGACCAACTGCGCCCAGGTGTGACCTACCGACCTACTGTATTCTGAACTACGGTAAACTACCGTAACCGAGCTACCGTAATCTTTGATCTTTCCGATATTTTTAAGCAGCGTTTGATTGCCGTAATCTCAGAATCGTCCATCTGACCTTCCGGACCCCTATCGTAATCAATCCTCCCGCAACCTACAGTAGTCATTCAGGCACCCTCGCCGGCGCTGCGCACCGTGTGCCTGCAGCTGAACGAGTGGGACAGCAATGCTAGGGTGAGTCCCTTTCCCATTTTTTTAATGAAAAAAAACGAATGCACCCGAGAAGTTTACGAGTTTCTACAGAAAATTTCTTGTGCGTCTTGTGCAGATCATTTGCTCAAATCTTGATAGTTTCATCCGGTAAGTACTGTTTTGTTCCGTTTCAACACTCGAAAATAAAAAGCATCCATGAAATTGAACAACTTTTGTTTTGGATTTTTGTCCGAATCATCTGCACAAATCATGCAAGTTTCATCTCACGCAGCGCATGACAGCAGTCACTTCGATCGATTGGAAGTATTCTTAAACGTGCAATCACCGTCAATTCAGATTCAACCAGTGTCCTCGCCCATGGGAGGCATCGCAGCGCCTGGAGTGGCAGGTAGAGATAATTACCCAATAATTTCCAAAAAATATATATAAATTTTTTTCAATTGCTCAGTTCTGTAGTATTTTTTTTTTACTGTAATAAGCAAACGAACTGTAGTTTCAAGTCCGCACTTCATTTTGAGGTGCCAGTGAAACATATCGAGATAAACCAAACAAGAGCAAAAGCAAATGAAACATCAACGATATTTCCTTCCTCGTACATCCAGTACTTGTTGAAGCACCTTCAGTCGTGTACGATAAATAAATAAATAAATGAATAAATAAATAAATAAATAATTAACAAAAAAAATAATTAAATTTCAGGCATGGTCTCGGTGATGTCCGTTCTTCCCGCAACTGTCACCGATCCGGCGGCGTGCAATGACATCGGGTGCATTTGTGGACTGGTAGGAGGTATGAATATCACTTTAGAAAAAGGGGAAACGGCAATCAATTCAGGGATTTTAGAGCGATTTTTGGAGAAACTCCTGATAATTCCATTCACAGGCAGCCTGTCCGGCGCTTCGTGCACCCTTTCTTCAGGCGCAGTCTACGCGAAAGGCGTGAGGTAGAGTTTAGAGTCATCGTGAAATTATTTGTTCTCCTGATCCAACGTCCACTCATTCGATCTTTCCGCTTGTGATCAGTGCAAGCTGTCTTGCATGACAATATTATTAGGTTGTCTAAAAGTTCCTGACAGGTTGTATTTCATACATTTTGAATTGGTTCCTATCACTTGATTAAATCCACAATATAGCAATATACGGAGCTATACTATGGCATTATAGGCCTGTATTGGAATCGAATCACGCCTGCGTAGAAAAACGATAAATAAAATCAAAGCTAAATTAGCAGATTTTCGTTAATTTTGGTACTCCTTTCATAGACCGTTCCTACCAAAAATGTTCATCGCACAATTCTGCCCAAAAAGCAAATGAGAGGGCAAGGAGTGAATGTTATTTTGACGCGAAAATATCTGGCCTTCCGACTATACGGAGAATATAAATTATCGATTTTGACGTTTTAATCTCAAAATCACGTTTCATAAAACATCAGATCTTCTACGGTGATTCGGATCTTCTTGTAAATAATATTGGGAACTTTGATTTGTATTTTAATTGAGATCTGTAGGTCTATCGACTAGAGAAAAAAATAAGAAAATAAATTTCGGTTTACGTTCAAAAACAGCAAATATATTTTTCGGCGCCTATTTCAAGAAAGCCAGATATGACCGAGTCGTCGCCCTAACTATATTGGCATCATCAGACATTATACTTTACAAAAGTGACTTAGGTTGGGCCATATGCCAGTTCTTCGAATAGCTCTGATCCAATAACAAAGTGTATGTCATGGTCCAACTCGGCGAGTTCGGCTTTTCATTGTGTCCGTCTCACTGATTAGCCAGCCCTGATTCAATGTGCGCTATAAAGAGTATCCCAGCCCTCCTCATTTATGAAAATCATTAGGTGGATAGTGCAAATGCTAAATACAGGAGAGGCCAGAATATTCGAAAATTAAAATCTGCCAGGAACTTTTTAGACAACCTGATAAAAGAAGCACTGCCCCTTCGGAATGTTGAATTCTCTGCCTGACCACTGGTGAGAGACAGTGTGAATCGAAAGAGCTGACAATGTCATCGACCCTGCGCGACAAGAGCTAAATAATTTTTTTTAAACGTGTATCAGGAAGGAGTACCGAATGATGACCGACGACGAGCGGATGCGCTTCCACGCGGCGATGTGGACAATAAAGAAGTATTGTTTACCTTTTAAACATTATTTAAAATTTTGTATTATTTGTATTATTGAAAAAAATCACCTGAAGTTCGTCAGGAAACTATTTACAACAACGGACAAGCAATATAAACATTTAAACAGTTATCATTATGCTTCTGATGATGGCAGTACTACCTAGGAGATGATACTTGAAAAGACAAGATTAGTTCAGATTATTTTATAGGGACAGGGCCATTCTTCCATTGAACAAGTCGATAAACGAAGTCTTGTATAGAACGCCTGAAACTCATTCAAAGAACGAAAGCACTGCTATTTTTTGTTCAAAAAAACAAATAAAAATACAGCAACGGCGACTACGATCGACTTGCGCACATCCACGCCAACGTCAATCAGGTTCGAAATTAATTCCAATAAATAAATAAAACAATTAGTTTAAAGCGAAAAAAATCGATGAATTTTGCATCTTTTCACCTTTTTCACAAGTGCTCGCAACGTTTGAAGAACTTTTCTGAATTTTTGAATGGAAAAGAACTTGTTTTAGATCAGTGAAAATAAAATAATGGAAAGTGATCTTTGATCTTTGAACTTCGAGCTCATCAGGCGCCATCAGCCCACTCTGGCCCGGCGTTTGTCGCATGGCATCGGGAGTATGTGAAGAGGTGGGCGGATTCATTCCTAAATATCTTCTGATCAACATGCCTCATTGTAAATCACTCAAGGCTCGAAAATACAGTATTTTTCTTATATTTGATTATTGTTTGCGACCTATTGATTTTCACTTTATTTCCCCCATATACCAAACGTTTGAAACGAAATGCATTCGAAAACCTGGATTTCGAAATAATTCAGATTCGAGATCGCTCTCCGCCTCATCGACCCCTCCATATCTCTCCCCTACTGGGACACGACGCTAGAGGGTGCACTGGCCGATGTCAAATACTCGATACTGTGGTCAGTTCTGCTAGCTCCTTTATCGTTCCAGATGTGAATTTTCGTTAGTTTTATTTTATTTTCATCGACGGTTCATCGTTATCTCATTGATCCCTAAGACCTCTTCGCGCTTCTATAAACCATCTGAAACCTATTCTTGTTCTATTTTTCATCATTGATATCTGACGCAGCATCTGTGGAAATCAACAAGGAAAGCGTTTTTTGAGGAGATATCAGTAAGGGTCAAGGTTATAATAATATTATTATTTAAATAATTCTAGGACGGACGAACTAATGGGGAGCACGATGAACGGCGCCGTCGACGTGGGCACGTTCGCCGGATGGACCAACATCGATGTTAGTGATTTAATTATTATTTTAATTATTTTGTGAACCTCTCAATCGACTCACGCCTGCTTGCATCCACAAAGATCTACTCCGATTCGATAGGTTTCACAAGTTCTACAAGTTGCCCAGTGAAAGTAAGGTTCATTGGTGTGCACGCTGAATATCCAATAAACAATTTTTTTAACAATGAATATTTCGATAATTCCATTGCAGGGCGACACAATCGTCCGGAACCTCGGGCAGGATTCGACTCGCGTTCTCAACTATAATGATCGGTCGCTAGCATTGGGAAAGATGCGCATCGAGCAAATCATGGCGTACACTAGTGCGAGAAACGTGAGTTTGATCTTTGATCTCTGACCTTTCTCTGATATTTGCGAAACCCCATTCTTTTTCACGTATGAGATGCAAAAAATCGCAATTATCAAGCAGAAAGAATCGGTAAAAAATAATGGGCATGGTGTCTGACTGGCATGCCGACGCAGGCAGGTTCGACTCCCGCCCGCAGGTGATGTTTTGCAAGAGGTAGGGCGGCCTGCCGCAGGGAACGCTTGACGGGGACTAGTGGTTGGGGCGCGCGCCTTTCTCTACCTCTTGCAAAACATCACCTGCGGTCGGAAGTCGAACCTGCCTGCCTGCCTGCGTCGGCATGTCAGTAATGGGCATGGTGTCTGACTGGCATGCCGACGCAGGCAGGCTCGACTCCCGCCCGCAGGTGATGTTTTGCAAGAGGTAGAGAAAGGCGCGCGCACCAACCACTAGTCTCCGTCAAGCGCTCCCCGCGGTAGGCCGCCCTGGCCCAATGGGCATGGTGTCTGACTGGCATGCCGACGCAGGCAGGCTCGACTCCCGCCCGCAGGTGATGTTTTGCAAGAGGTAGAGAAAGGCGCGCGCACCAACCACTAGTCTCCGTCAAGCGCTCCCCGCGGTAGGCCGCCCTGGCCCAATGGGCATGGTGTCTGACTGGCATGCCGACGCAGGCAGGCTCGACTCCCGCCCGCAGGTGATGTTTTGCAAGAGGTAGAGAAAGGCGCGCGCACCAACCACTAGTCTCCGTCAAGCGCTCCCCGCGGTAGGCCGCCCTGGCCCAATGGGCATGGTGTCTGACTGGCATGCCGACGCAGGCAGGCTCGACTCCCGCCCGCAGGTGATGTTTTGCAAGAGGTAGAGAAAGGCGCGCGCACCAACCACTAGTCTCCGTCAAGCGCTCCCCGCGGTAGGCCGCCCTGGCCTAATGGGCATGGTGTCTGACTGGCATGCCGACGCAGGCAGGTTCGACTCCCGCCCTCAGGTGATGTTTTGCAAGAGGCAGAGAAAGGCGCGCGCCCCAACCACTAGTCTCCGTCAAGCGTTCCCTGCGGTAGGCCGCCCTGGCCTAATGGGCATGGTGTCTGACTGGCATGCCGACGCAGGCAGGTTCGACTCCCGCCCTCAGGTGATGTTTTGCAAGAGGCAGAGAAAGGCGCGCGCCCCAACCACTAGTCTCCGTCAAGCGTTCCCTGCGGTAGGCCGCCCTGGCCTAATGGGCATGGTGTCTGACTGGCATGCCGACGCAGGCAGGTTCGACTCCCGCCCTCAGGTGATGTTTTGCAAGAGGCAGAGAAAGGCGCGCGCCCCAACCACTAGTCTCCGTCAAGCGTTCCCTGCGGTAGGCCGCCCTGGCCTAATGGGCATGGTGTCTGACTGGCATGCCGACGCAGGCAGGTTCGACTCCCGCCCTCAGGTGATGTTTTGCAAGAGGCAGAGAAAGGCGCGCGCCCCAACCACTAGTCTCCGTCAAGCGTTCCCTGCGGTAGGCCGCCCTGGCCTAATGGGCATGGTGTCTGACTGGCATGCCGACGCAGGCAGGTTCGACTCCCGCCCTCAGGTGATGTTTTGCAAGAGGCAGAGAAAGGCGCGCGCCCCAACCACTAGTCTCCGTCAAGCGTTCCCTGCGGTAGGCCGCCCTGGCCTAATGGGCATGGTGTCTGACTGGCATGCCGACGCAGGCAGGTTCGACTCCCGCCCTCAGGTGATGTTTTGCAAGAGGCAGAGAAAGGCGCGCGCCCCAACCACTAGTCTCCGTCAAGCGTTCCCTGCGGTAGGCCGCCCTGGCCTAATGGGCATGGTGTCTGACTGGCATGCCGACGCAGGCAGGTTCGACTCCCGCCCTCAGGTGATGTTTTGCAAGAGGCAGAGAAAGGCGCGCGCCCCAACCACTAGTCTCCGTCAAGCGTTCCCTGCGGTAGGCCGCCCTGGCCTAATGGGCATGGTGTCTGACTGGCATGCCGACGCAGGCAGGTTCGACTCCCGCCCTCAGGTGATGTTTTGCAAGAGGCAGAGAAAGGCGCGCGCCCCAACCACTAGTCTCCGTCAAGCGTTCCCTGCGGTAGGCCGCCCTGGCCTAATGGGCATGGTGTCTGACTGGCATGCCGACGCAGGCAGGTTCGACTCCCGCCCTCAGGTGATGTTTTGCAAGAGGCAGAGAAAGGCGCGCGCCCCAACCACTAGTCTCCGTCAAGCGTTCCCTGCGGTAGGCCGCCCTGGCCTAATGGGCATGGTGTCTGACTGGCATGCCGACGCAGGCAGGTTCGACTCCCGCCCTCAGGTGATGTTTTGCAAGAGGCAGAGAAAGGCGCGCGCCCCAACCACTAGTCTCCGTCAAGCGTTCCCTGCGGTAGGCCGCCCTGGCCTAATGGGCATGGTGTCTGACTGGCATGCCGACGCAGGCAGGTTCGACTCCCGCCCTCAGGTGATGTTTTGCAAGAGGCAGAGAAAGGCGCGCGCCCCAACCACTAGTCTCCGTCAAGCGTTCCCTGCGGTAGGCCGCCCTGGCCTAATGGGCATGGTGTCTGACTGGCATGCCGACGCAGGCAGGTTCGACTCCCGCCCTCAGGTGATGTTTTGCAAGAGGCAGAGAAAGGCGCGCGCCCCAACCACTAGTCTCCGTCAAGCGTTCCCTGCGGTAGGCCGCCCTGGCCTAATGGGCATGGTGTCTGACTGGCATGCCGACGCAGGCAGGTTCGACTCCCGCCCTCAGGTGATGTTTTGCAAGAGGCAGAGAAAGGCGCGCGCCCCAACCACTAGTCTCCGTCAAGCGTTCCCTGCGGTAGGCCGCCCTGGCCTAATGGGCATGGTGTCTGACTGGCATGCCGACGCAGGCAGGTTCGACTCCCGCCCTCAGGTGATGTTTTGCAAGAGGCAGAGAAAGGCGCGCGCCCCAACCACTAGTCTCCGTCAAGCGTTCCCTGCGGTAGGCCGCCCTGGCCTAATGGGCATGGTGTCTGACTGGCATGCCGACGCAGGCAGGTTCGACTCCCGCCCTCAGGTGATGTTTTGCAAGAGGCAGAGAAAGGCGCGCGCCCCAACCACTAGTCTCCGTCAAGCGTTCCCTGCGGTAGGCCGCCCTGGCCTAATGGGCATGGTGTCTGACTGGCATGCCGACGCAGGCAGGTTCGACTCCCGCCCTCAGGTGATGTTTTGCAAGAGGCAGAGAAAAAAAAAATCGCGTGCTAATTTCTCTAGTCCGAGATATAATAATTTGATCTTTGACCTCTCTCCTTCGTTCAGGGCTGTCCGTACGTCACCGAGTGGGACAACCTCGAGTTCGCGCACGGTTACTCGCACGTCTATGTAGGAGGTATCAATTAATTGCTCTGACACTGTTCCTTTTTCGTGCAGTAAACCATGTATTGATTCTATAATGATGCATTTCTCATAGCAATATTCCACAATAGTGATGCCAAATCGGCATCGCCTCTCCTCATCTTGTGTGATCTCTCGTCGGTTATAGAGGCGAGAGAGCACGCGAAACGAGGAGAGTCAGATGCCGATCTGCCTCCACTAATTCACATTTTGTGCAGGAGAGATGCTTGTGCAACACACTGCCGCCTTCGACCCTCTCTTCTTCCTCTACCACTCCTACATCGACCAGATGTGGGAGGAGTGGCGAACGACGCGACAGGCCAGAGTTTGAGCTTTGATCTCTCCATTTAATACGTTATCATGATATTTACATTCCTTCTGTTTTTATACTAAAATCGGTAAACTGCCAAAAAAATAAATATCTTTGATCTTTGATCTCAAATCTCTGTTTCAGAGTCGCGCAACCAGGCCCGTAGCTTATGCGCCGAACAACGCACTGTGCAGTTCGATCGCGCATTTTAGCAACTCGACCATGTCGCCGTAAGTGTAGTCTGATCTTTGATCTCTATTCTCCGCAGTTTGATCTTTGATCTCTCCCAGATTCGCGCCTCTCCAAAACATCGACGGTTGCTCAAATGACTACACGGACAACCTCTACTCGTACGACCGAAGGCCATCGTGCTCGTTTGGGGAGAACTGCGGATCGAAGTGGGTCTTGCATAGTGATGACAAATCGGAAAGCCACTCTCCTCATTTCGCCTGCTCTCTCGCTTCTCCGACCGACGAGATAACACGCGAAATGAAAAGTTTCACTGCCAAATTGTCATCACGGAAAGTTTGACTGTCCTGAAATTTTTTTTAAAAAAAACCTTCGTTGATTTCTTAAATATCTTGGATTTTTGTTTTTTCTTGTAATTCGGTCCCAATCGTTAATTGACGCTCCGCGATTACAGTCGCTCATAATCAAAGCCTGAAACCTATCCATTTCAATGCAAAAAGTACAGTGCATCTGAGAGTTTGTAGTCCCTTTGTATTGTTATAACATTGTTGTATTGTTACCTTGTTTACTCTCTTCCTTGAGCGGTGGGATCACCAGAGAAGCGAGAGACAGGAAGGAGAGGCAGGGGAGGGAAGGGGTGAGAGAGTGTTCAGGGTCAGAGACGCAGAAAGAGATCAGCGAGAGGCTCCTCATCCCAACGTTCCAATGCCATTTGCGATGGTTTCCAGACCGTTTTCTACGGAATAAAAAATATATTTAGAAAAAATATATATATTTAAAATCGACCAATACAAAAATATCGGGATTCTTTTGTCTCTCCCATTTAATAATTTTTCTAATAAAAATATTTTTGAAAATACAGGAAAATGAATTAGACAAGCGTGATCACCATCAAATTCTGGCCAGGGAGCCATATTCACGTAAAAGTAGATGCTCAAATGACCGAGAAATGGAATAAAATGACTTTTTGACGTCACTCCATCTGGAGCCAACGGGTCGCCTGAGAGCAAAAAAAAAAAAAGCAAAAAAAGCATGCCCATCGTCATCAGCACCCTCGAGAACCCCGAAACACAGAGGTTCAGAGAATCGACTTTTTTAGCTGTGCCAGACTTTGTTCGACTATTATACAAACGGGCTCTTATGCAACCTTTGGTACGTTATCCCATCTGAACCTACATCCAGTGACTACCTCTAGCAGGTACATCTAGTGACTGTCATTTCGGCTTTCGACTCTCTTCATTCTGCACACTCTCTCGCTGCTCTGACCGGCGAGATAGTGGGCGGAATGAGGAGAGCCTAATTTACATCAATATGCTGCAGGTATCTCTTCTGCGACCGGTCGCACGGCAGCGCACAATGCGCAGCCAAGATTCGAGTAGGACAGCCGTGTACGGGCTATTCGAGAGGTAGGCGAGTTCACTGTTTTCTTGCCAAAAGAAAGACTTTTAGAAAAATCTCATCATTCTCATCGTCTATACAGAGCATTGAAGATGCCTTTATTTTCTAAACTTTGTTTAAAAGTTTAATTCGATTTCTGTAGGCGAGAACGTGTGCTACAATTCGGTGTGCACAGGCGGAGTCTGTACCGCGGTAGGTCAAACATTTGGAGAACGTTGAGATAATGGAGATCTTGAGCGAAGTTTTTGATATATGTTTCAATCCTAAATGTGCATGTATTAAATATGAAAAAGGCGTGCTAACAATCGTACGACTACCAAAAACACAATGTATCATTGTTATTTTCGTACTCCTGAAATAAAGTTCATTGATCAGACCAAGAGTCTTTCTCAGAGAATCTTTCAGACCGTAACGCCCACCGATCCCCCTGCAACCCCGCCGACGATGCCGACGATTCCCACCGTTGCCCCGCCGATGACCGAGGTATATGGTGGCCGGCGATTCTCCGGCTCTGGATCAAGACATTTTTGCAGACATGCTTCAACGAGCACGAGTGCTGCGGGCCGTGGCAGGCGCGTGGAGAATGCTCTAGCAACGCCGGTAAGGATACTGATTAAGGTCGGGGTGATCAGCCGTGTTTTCGGAATACAGCCTATTTTTCAAACACTGATTGAAACTTGCTTGCGAATGTCGAGATTCGTTCTGAATCAAACTTCAGGCTACATGCGCATGTGGTGCCAGGCCTCCTGCAACATCTGCATGCCGCGCACGTACAGCCTGGACACCGGTTAGTGATCTTTGATCTTTCTGGACATATAGGGAGACTGATCGAAGATGGCTAACATTGCTGAGATAGGAGTCTCACATGAGTACTCATCTCTCATTATTTTAGTCTAATTTTTGTTGCATATTTTGATCTTTGATCTGTCCATTTCAGAATGCGGCGATCGTCACATCTCGTGTCGTTCATGGGCAGCCGGTGGAGAATGCGCGAACAACCCGCTGTGGATGACGGAGAATTGTCGGCAGTAAGTTGTTTACACAGGAGTTATTGATGTTTCAAAAGTTTCAACTGACAGTTTCAGTAATGCCTCATTTCAGTTGCATTTCCACAACTTTTCGATAAGTTTTGTTACTGAGCTGCACCGCTCCGTTACTCACAAAGAAATAGACAATGACAGATATTTGAAAGATTTTATTTCAAAAGGAACTTTGAATCATTGATTGGAATATGTTTCAACGCTTCTGATCAACGGGAAGTGTTGAGGATATGCCAGTATTTGTGCGCCAGGTGTTTCAAAAAATAAAATAAAATTTGTACTAAGAGTGATCTCCATTCCAGATCGTGCAACAAATGTGCTCGCACTCGCGAGCAGACATGCTTCCCCCGTACGTTTCTCATCTTCACACTTTTGGTATTATCTTGTATCCAGGTTTTCATTAGGCCAACTTTCTCGTTTTCTAAATAATCATCTTTTCAGCTAACACCGCAGTAACGACGATGGCTCCAGTGACCTGGAGTCAGTTTTAAAATCATTTTTGTAAATACATTTTTTTCTCCGTTTATTAATTTTAAGTAATTCAATTTATCAGGTTGTCTAAAAAGTTCCTGGCAGGTTTTTATTTTCGAATATTCTGGCCTCTCCTGTATTTAGCATTTGCACTATCCACCTAATGATTTTCATAAATGAGGAGGGCTGGGATACTCTTTATAGCGCACATTGAATCAGGGCTGGCTAATCAGTGAGACAGACACAATGAAAAGCCGAACTCGCCGAGTTGAACCATGACATACACTTTGTTATTGGATCAGAGCTATTCGAAGAACTGGCATATGGCCCAACCTAAGTCACTTTTGTAAAGTATAATGTCTGATGATGCCAATATAGTTAGGGCGACGACTCGGTCATATCTGGCTTTCTTGAAATAGGCGCCGAAAAATATATTTGCTGTTTTTGAACGTAAACCGAAATTTATTTTCTTATTTTTTTCTCTAGTCGATAGACCTACAGATCTCAATTAAAATACAAATCAAAGTTCCACATCATATATGTTCCCAATATTATTTACAAGAAGATCCGAATCACCGGAGAAGATCTGATGTTTTATGAAACGTGATTTTGAGATTAAAACGTCAAAATCGATAATTTATATTCTCCGTATAGTCGAAAGGCCAGATATTTTCGCGTCAAAATAACATTCACTCCTTGCCCTCTCATTTGCTTTTTGGGCAGAATTGTGCGATGAACATTTTTGGTAGGAACGGTCTGTGAAAGGAGTACCAAAATTAACGAAAATCTGCTAATTTAGCTTTGATTTTATTTATCTTTTTTCTACGCAGGCGTGATTCGATTCCAATACAGGCCTATAATGCCATAGTATAGCTCCGTATATTGCTATATTGTGGATTTAATCAAGTGATTGGAACCAGTTCAAAATGTATGAAATATAACCTGCCAGGAATTTTTTAGACAACCTAATAATTTCAGCCCGACGCTGGAGAACGCGCCGTCCAAGAACGCGCCGGCCGCAGTTTACTTGTGAGAATTGTTAATCTTTGATCTTTTTATATTTCAAATTATTTTCAAATAATCATTTCAGTCGGAACGACCACCCCACAACCCTGGTGGGTCACAGACAGTGAGTTTCAATTTTGAAACTTACTTAATTTGTTAATATTTATTTTCTCAATCAGCTCTGCGCTTGGTAGAGCGGGGCGTTTATCGGTTACTGATCTGACTCTTTAGATGACTCGACTGACCTGCACTGGGTTACTGTAGTCGTAGTCATATTGCAGGTCCCGACACGACCCCTGCACCAACTGGAGACAACTGCGCACCCGGCTGCACTGACAACTTCCTCTGCTGTGCTTATTGGGCAAGGTCTGAGAAATTGACGATTGCGAAATATTTGCTGTCGGTGAAAAGCGCTGACGATCCTGAGTCGATTAACACTTCTCCCGAGCCTCTCCGATGATTTTGAAGCGAGTTATGAGCAAAAACGTGAAGATTGTGTAATGATGACGAAATCGATAATTGCGAAATCTGAGCACGGTGTGTCGATTGGCACTTCTCCCGAGCCTGTCAGATGATTTTAAAGCGAGTTATTAGCGCAAACAAGTCGGTACCCAAAAAAGCCATGAGGTACCAAAGTACGAGATGTGGTACCAAGTGGGTATCCAAAAAAGACAAGAGGTCCAAAGTTACCAGATTATCGATTTTGAAAAAGGAGTTTACGGTGGTTCGATTGGTCAAGGACTTGTCCTCTGGCGATGCCTAGAAAGCGAGTTATTGAGGTTTGAAAAGTGTGACAGACATCCTGACGAACGAACGGACAAACAGACAGACATTCTGACGTTATAGTAGGGGCCACAAGGTGGATATCAGAGTTATGGGAATCGGGTCAACAGTAGGCTCATTGTGACCGTCAGGCTCTCAATATCATATTTGCTTTTGGACGTATGTCGATAACTCATCTCCGAAGACCGTGAGAGCTCGAGAAACGAGCGCGCCTCTCCCAGTCAAAGAGGGGGGAGAGGCGAGACGAGAGATAAAGGACCGGAGCCTCTCTCGCACGCGTCTCTCTCCCTCCCCTCCCCCCGCTCGCTCGTTTTCATGAAGGCACCCTTTGAAAAAATTATTTTTTGTGCTTAAAATTCCTCAAAAATTCTAACTAATCTGAAAATCAAGTTCCAAACATTGTGGCCTCTTTGGAAATGCTCGAATCGGCCAAAATCGACCGAATTCTCGAATTTTGACCTACTCAAACTAGTCTGACAAAGTTTGGCACTCGACCATTGAATTTAGGGTGGTCATAGCTACTGATCAAGCTTTTGGGCGAGTCATTTAGTTGCGTCTACGATTTGTGCTCCCTAGATCTCGCTTTAGAGAGGAAGCGTGTCGAGGGAAAAGGGGAGGAGCTTGTGGCCCCTAGTTATAAGAGATAGAGTAATGAGTTTCACGATGGGGATAAATTGCGTTGGAGTTGTTCTCTTTGATTTCATCGTGACAAAACATAAATAATGCCTGCATTTTTTAATCCATGATGATTGATCTTTGATCTTCAGGCAAAACTACTGCACACGCTCTGCTGATTACATGCGATGCAACTGCCCGGTGGCCTGCAACCTCTGCCAGCCGAACTACGCAGACGGAAGTGAGATCTTTTTAATCTGATAATTTGAGATTTAAAAAAAAACAATAGAGCTTAAAATTGGAAACAAATCTCCTATCTACGTCGGAAACGAGAGTCAATGATGTGATCATAGTAATAATTGTCAAGCTTATAGCCTGAAAAATATCACTATACGAAGAGATTGGATGAGTTTCACGATGGGGATAAGTTTCGAATGGTTTGGAGTCTATCAGTGTCACTTCGCTTTCCTGTCTGGAACAATCATCACCGAACTTCCAACAAACAAATCTTGGAAATCAAATATCAAAGATAAATAATCCATTCAGCCTGCGTCAACTACGCTCCCGACTGCTTCTCACGCTCCTCGCAATGCTCAACGGATCATTGGACTGCGTCAAACTGCAGGGCATCATGCGGGTAAGGAATACAATTATATATTTTTTTTTAATTAAAAATATTTAATTCCGGAAATATAATATGACACTTATTTGCGGATATTGAACTAAATAAAAGTAGAACGAGATAGCACTATTAAACAAGCCGATTATTTACAGTTCCGATTATTTATATAATGACGCTAATTTACAGTTCAAACCAATTATTTATTTCAGAGGGTGCATGAATGCTAATCAATTGGTGAACTACTGTGGTTCGACAAGGAGGGCGGGATGGAGAGGTTCGACTAAAGCATCACAGCAGAGAACTCAGAACAGGAAGCTGCCGCCAGCTCAAGGTGGTTTTATCATTATAATATTTTACAATATATATATTTTTTAATTTGTTAAATAACTTTTTCAGGACCACCTCCCACATCCCCGAAGAGAACCCTGCAAAGGAAACCAGTGCTGCCAGCCAAAGGTTCTAAATGAAAATCTCGATTTTTTTTTAGAAAATTATAAATTTCAGCACAGCCTCAAGCACGAAAGGTTCAGATCAGAAGACCGGTACCGCATGCACGAGGTTAGATGAGAATTATTAGGGATATATTCGGATGTGGATCACTTGATCATCCACACTGTCTTGCCAGTCAGAGAAATGCGAGAGTGTGCAGAATGAAGAGAGTCGAAAACCGAAACTACATTCCTAATAATTAGTAATTTTTTAAATGCTCCTTTTCAGGACCTGCGAAGCCAGTGCCGAACAGGAAACCGGTTCCGCACGCCAAAGGTGATATTTTATTGATTCCAATGATCATTCCATTGTTCAGGACCATCTGGAAATACGAAACCTTTGAACAAAAGACCGGCGCCACCCGTGAAAGGTTATTGTTTTAGCTGCTTGTTAAAAAAACAATTATATTAGGCTTTGTTCGCAAAGATTAGCACATTAAGCACATTTGTTGTTTGGGAAGATAATACGTTTATTGAGATCCATTCAGGTTTCAACGCGACTGGCCCTTACCCGGAGCATCCCCACCTGATGAACAACAAGAACGTGAGAAGACCGACGCCGAAACACGGCAAGCAACAAGGAAAGGCGGGAGAACAACGAAAAGGATCAGGATGGGCCAGACATGGGCAACATTGAGTGACACTTTAGCATGTTTCAAGAGTAAAACCATGAAGGTTTACGGGAAATGGAATACGGTATATCACATTTAAATATTGTTTCTGTTACGGTAGGAACCGAATACGTAGTTACATACATTCTGACTTGATTGATTGCATCCGCGATAATAAATAAAAGATTTATAATATTTTGTATTTCCATTAGGCCGTCGAAACAACATTCAATTCTTCCCCTCTCCAAAATCCAAATATTTGGGTACGAAGAACTTTTGGCTGAAATAGAAAATAAAAAAAGTATTGTATTGAGATCCCTAATTCTAATCGTCGACCTGACGCACTCGCTGCTCTCAGTAAGAGCAGTTAAACATGAAATCTGAGCACCTCCATATCGCCAACCATAGCTCAGTTGGTAGAGCGGAGGACTGTAGATCCTTAGGTCACTGGTTCGAATCCGGTTGGTTGGAATTCTTTTGCTTATTTTTCGACCTATCTAGTTAGCTAAGATTTGCTTGTCTACTGATTGTGATAGATTTTCGCTGCTCTTCTGTCCAATAGTCTTTTTCATTCGGTTCCATGATTTTGTCGAATATAGAACAAAGTATCATGTACAACGTGTACAAATATAGAACAAATATAACATGTACAAATATGACGCCGTTCGCCTTATTTTCAAGCAAGGGTTGGCACAGCTCAAAAGTTCAATTTTGTGAAACTGTGCGAATCGGGGTTATCGAGGGTGGTGAAGACGATGGGCATATCCATTTTGTCCACAGACCCCTCGTTGGCTCCAGAAGGCGTCTCGTCGAAATCACGTTATCGCGTCCTACTCGCGTCCCGAGAGACTTAATTTTAGGTAAAAATTGTTTCTCGGGTAGAATTTCATGGCGAACACTCCTGTATAGTTCATTTTTCACGATTTTCAAAAATAATTTCTATAAAGAGAACTTTTCGCATAGGCCTATCGGAGCAAAACCATGTGGATAGATCGATCGGGCATGACGAGAGGATTCTAAATCTATATTTTTATACAATAAAAGGGTGCGATGTACGAGATAAGCGACTTACAGTGTTTTGAAAGTGCAAGAAAGTTACTCTTTCCTGCCCTCTCTCTCCCTCCTCTCTCGTGCGATCTCTCCATTCCCCACGCTCTCTCGTCGCGCGGGGTCAGGGAAGCGATCGAGGGGAGAGAGGAAGAGGCGAGGGAGCCCTTTTTCCTTGCACTCTGAATACACTGTAAGTCGCTTTTCTCGGACACCGCACCCTTTTATTGTATAAAAAATATAGATTTAGAATCCTCTCGTCATGCCCGATCGATCTATCCACATGGTTTTGCTCCGATAGGCCTATGCGAAAAGTTCCCTTTTTAAAAATTATTTTTGAAAATCATGAAAAATGAACTAGACAGGCGTGTTCGCCATGAAATTCTACCCGAGAAACAATTTTCACCTAAAATTAGGTGATTTCGACGTGACGCCATCTGGAGCCAACGAGGGGTCTGTGGACAAAATGGTTATGCCCATCGTCTTCACCACCCTGGATAACCCCAAATCGCACAGTTTCACAAAATTGAACTTTTTGAGCTGTGCCAGATCTGTCCAGATTTGCTCGAAAATAAGGCAAACGGCGTCATATAGAACAAATTATCATGTACAAAGTAAAATGCATAGTAGTGTGTAAAGTAGTATAGGCATAGTTTACTCTTGTATATTGCATTGCCTCGCATGTGCAGGTATACATTCCAGGAAAGTCACTGCAAGGAAGTGTTTTTTTTCAATTCCATCTGATTCATTTAGATAGTTTCCTAATCTTCCCTTTTCCGATCCTTCTTTCATTGTAAAGAAAGCAGGCTGGAAGCAATAACCCTGGCTTTCAAAACAAATGTGGGAAATTTCCAGAATATTCCAGAGAAGGCACAGTAATCTAGGAATTGTTTATGCCAATTTCCTCTGATTCCGCTAGGCGGCATCCTACTCTTCCTTCCCTTTCCCGAACCTTGTTTCATTATAAAGATGCTGGCTGTAGACAATAAACGAGGCAGTCAAGAGGAATGCAGTAAAATTAGAGAAGCATGGACGGAAATGGGAACGTGAATAAGCAATGTACCTTAGCCATTTGTCCTTTGCCTCTTCCGAAATAATTCCAGTCTGATCTATCTCAAATATCCCCTCAACTATTGGGTTGAGGAATAAGTAACGCTCGTTTTTGAGCATCGTGTTTGGGCTCATATATCTCCCGCCAATCAAATCTAAACGAGCTGACTTTATAGCATTTTTTCAGGGTATGCTCAAGTATCATAGCCGTTATTATTAGAAATATCACGCTTCCTGTGTAGGAGAGCAATTTAGATTTCAATGTACCTGATAATTTTCGAAAATTTTAGATTTTTTTCGAAATTGTGTAATTTAACGTGGAAACTGCTCGGTAAATTCACACATTCTCAGGTGAGCAGCCCGATACTACACCTCTTCCATGGTGAAGTGAGAATGGTGCTCGATTGATTGTTGTATTTTTATAGACGTTTCAAGGGGAACGTTCGTGAAAAATTGCAGTTCACTTAACTTATTTGTCTACCTTGAGGATCGAAGGTGCTGGCCTATACACTAGTGCGCTCCAGTCACTCACTATGGAGCTATATTATCACTATAAACATTTGGTGCTACTTATGCTCCTATTTGAAAAATAACAGTTTTCCAAAAATATTATTTTGTGACGGAATCAAAAGAAATGCGTGTTTTGAGGACTTTGGATTAAACCATACCCAAGACATAGTAGCCATTCTATAATTGTGGCCACTTGGTGGATGATAGTGCAAAAGTTGCTCGTCCATTTAACCATCTAAGGCCTTACATTCAATTAGTACGGTTTACAGGAAATAGCAATAAATGTCGATTTCGAGGCTTGTTTTCGATATCGGACTTACGAGCAATTTAACTCATAAAGAGAATGCTCCACACTTAGCAAAATTCGTCCATATTTTCAACAGGAAAGGTACTCCACATTCAAGCATAATTGAGGTCTTTAGATCTATTGCTAAGAAAACGCGGCTAGCAAAACTTCTTTCGGTCAGTAACTGAAAATCCTACACTCTCGTTAGGCGCATATCTCACACAGGCCTTTACTTGGATATTCCTCTGAATATCATCAGTGTAATGTATAACCATGATACTTTACTACTGCAGCTTAATTGTCGCTCAATAATTCTTCTTCCCTCAGTGCTGACCTGTCAAAATCTCAGGGTGAAGTGCGACAACTTTGAATTGAGCCAGCCATTGTGATCGCCTAAATGATCGGAGATATATGATATAGTGTGCGCTAAAGAGAGTATCCAATCCCTTATCGATCATCAAAAACCGGAATATAATTGCACAATTTAGAAAGACGGGAGAGGTCATAATCTGAAATTGGAAAAACGAGCGTTACTTATTCCTCAACCCGATATCATTCCCAATTTTCATGAACGATACTGCTACTATCTCTCACAGCTTCCCTTTTTGTGTGAGCATTAGTGATGTCGTTTCGGGTTTTCACTCTCTTCATTCAGCTCACTTTCTCCTCTGTCTCACCAGCGAGAGAGTGTGCGAAAATGAGAGAACTAAAATGGAAAGGAAATCCTTAGTGAGCATTCTATTTGCTCCTCTCCAACGGTGACGCATAAGTGACAACACCGGGTCAGAATCCTTAAAATTAGAGATATTGCAATTATACGCATCGGGAATCGTGTGAAAATGGCTATCCATTTACGAAGAGTCGTAAACTTGGCGCTTCGATACGCATCAATAAGCATGCAATCAGTTTGGCGATATGGCGATGAAAGGCTGGCTGTGAGTAATCGATGCTGAATGTGATTGTATATTTCCATGATGTTTACAATATCTCAATGCATCCAACTGGCGAGCAATGTTTCGACCATTGGAAATGTCCTAATCAGCCTATTCCCAACCTAATTATTGATTATTGACCTACTCAGACTTGTCAGATATCGGCTCGCCAGTCCTTCATTGATAGAGGACATCGAGAGCTATCCGTCGCACTTTTGGTTGAGTTATTTCGTTGCGAATTAGATTTGTGATTTCCTTCGATCTCTCTTTTGAGGGGAATGGTGTCGAGGGAAAAGAGTCGGGGCTGGTGGTCCCTAAACATGTAAACAGCTTTTCAGCTGTCAGAAAATTAAACTAAACACTTGACATACCGGCAATTGACTACAAATTAGTGCGAATTACGCTTTTTCACGGTATGATATGAAATGAGGGTCACCTCAATGAAAAAATGGTGAAAACGCCTGGATGGAATAGGAGATAGGAGTAAGTGAATTGGATTTTGAAAACTGAAATAATTGGTAAAAGTGGAGATAAATCAAAACTGTTAGATGAGATGTTTTCAGAAATGCCGTAGCTGTTTACATGTTTAGGGACCACCAGCCCCGACTCTTTTCCCTCGACACCATTCCCCTCAAAAGAGAGATCGAAGGAGCACAAATCTAATTCGCAACGAAATAACTCAACCAAAAGTGCGACGGATAGCTCTCGATGTCCTCTATCAATGAAGGACTGGCGAGCCGATATCTGACAAGTCTGAGTAGGTCAATAATCAATAATTAGGTTGGGAATAGGCTGATTAGGACATTTCCAATGGTCGAAACATTGCTCGCCAGTTGGATGCATTGAGATATTGTAAACATCATGGAAATATACAATCACATTCAGCATCGATTACTCACAGCCAGCCTTTCATCGCCATATCGCCAAACTGATTGCATGCTTATTGATGCGTATCGAAGCGCCAAGTTTACGACTCTTCGTAAATGGATAGCCATTTTCACACGATTCCCGATGCGTATAATTGCAATATCTCTAATTTTAAGGATTCTGACCCGGTGTTGTCACTTATGCGTCACCGTTGGAGAGGAGCAAATAGAATGCTCACTAAGGATTTCCTTTCCATTTTAGTTCTCTCATTTTCGCACACTCTCTCGCTGGTGAGACAGAGGAGAAAGTGAGCTGAATGAAGAGAGTGAAAACCCGAAACGACATCACTAATGCTCACACAAAAAGGGAAGCTGTGAGAGATAGTAGCAGTATCGTTCATGAAAATTGGGAATGATATCGGGTTGAGGAATAAGTAACGCTCGTTTTTCCAATTTCAGATTATGACCTCTCCCGTCTTTCTAAATTGTGCAATTATATTCCGGTTTTTGATGATCGATAAGGGATTGGATACTCTCTTTAGCGCACACTATATCATATATCTCCGATCATTTAGGCGATCACAATGGCTGGCTCAATTCAAAGTTGTCGCACTTCACCCTGAGATTTTGACAGGTCAGCACTGAGGGAAGAAGAATTATTGAGCGACAATTAAGCTGCAGTAGTAAAGTATCATGGTTATACATTGTGATTTAATTCCCTTATGGCCGAATAAATGCCTCAAATGCGTTAGTTCGAAAACTACTCAACCTTTCCAATTGTGTAGCGTTGATTTAAGTCGAAATAACCATACTTCCCGAGATTTTGAAAATAGTTTTTTTTTTCAATTTTGTTTTTTTCAATTTTGCATTTTTCCGACACTTTTTTGTCCTAACGCAGAAATAACGCAGACATTCACTATTATAATTTGGTAGACCCATCAACTATGCATCGAATCCTTATCAACTAAGCCATTCATATTTTTACGAAAGTCACCATTTTTTCGCTAGAAAATACGTGTTTGAAAAGCTTGAATTCAAATTTATTTTATTGTGATCGATCATGAATACAAAACAGTAAATGGCAGACACTAGTCAACGTTTCTGATTAAGGCGAGTTAATTATCATCGATAAAACCATGATTTGAAACAATGAAAAAAATCGAAAAATTGTAGATCGTTATTCTATCTCCAAAATAAAATTTTCCTTGAAACTTGCAGAACCTGGTTTTTTCGATGATAAGTGACTCGACTCAATGTGAAACGTTGACTAGTGTTTGCCATATACTGTTCTGTATTTATGATCGATCACAATGAAATAAATTTGAATTTGTACCTCTCAAACACGTGAATTCAAGCGGAAAAATGGCGACTTTCGTAAAAATATGAACGGCTTAGTTGTTAGGGATTCGATGCATAGTTGATGGGTCTACCAGTATGATAGTGAATGTCTGCGTTAGGGCAAAAAAGTGTCGGAAAAATGCAAAGTCAACAAGATTCAAAAAAACCGATTTTTCAAAATCTCGGGAAGTATGGTTATTTCGACTTAAATCAACTATACACAATTGGAAACGTTGAGTAGTTTTCGAACTAACGCATTTGAGACATTTATTCGGCCATAAGGAAATTAAATGACAATCTAACCCTCAGTTGACTGTCTTCAAACGTAAAAACGACGCTTTTCGTAAAAATTGAAAATTCCCACTCAATGAGGTTTTGATGCATGTGAGAAGGTCCCACAAAATGAGCATAGGGGGAGCCTGCGTTATTTTCTCGTTTTGCAAGAAATCCCAGAAAAGCAAAAAATAAATTTCAAAAATGATTTTCAAATCGAGTACAGTCATGTCATAACGGCTGATTATATACCTCGGGACACTCTTATGTTAACGTAATTGAGCAATTTAACCTATCTAATCTGGCTGAGAAAATATGATTTTTTGAGCATTTTGCCTACCGGATCAATTTTCAACCAGGTGATTTGAGGTAACAGAAAATAAAAAATGTTTTGAACAATGTACGACTAAAGTACTCATCATACTCGGGTATGGGCTTGTGGCTGCCATTCCGGGGGCACCGTGACCAAAGGGTGGTCGAAAATGGTCGAAAATAACGGAGCCGGTCTCTTAAAACGACGGTCAACTCGTTCAAAAGTTAGTTCATTATTCGCTACCTACCAGGTATTCGTGCAAATTGGAATATCATGCACATACGTAAATGTTTCAACATTTACTGTTTCAGTTTATGGTGGAATAATAAGACTTTGCACGATTTTGAGAAAAATGTTTTTTCGAATATCGATCTGTATCCCGTTCACTTGCCACCTCTATTGTTCAGAGTAATGGCTACATTTCCCCTTCCCGACCCTCTCGATCCCGTAGTATTCGTGTTTCACAACCCGATAGATCACTCCCCGTAATGAACATTCCATTCATTTCTGATGATTTTACTCGTTCTGTTCGAGACGCCTTTACTAAGGTCGATCTCGAGGTTAGGATTGTGGAGATACCTGCCCCCAATCTGCTCAGTTTGTTGTCTCGTAACCGGTATCTAGACCCCCCTATTTGCCCCTTAGGAGCACGCTGTCTCTTCTGCCCGACCGGTGGGAGTGGTTGCTGCATGACCTCTGGTGTAGTCTACAAACTAGATTGTTCTATTTGTTCCCAGTCGTATGTAGGTGAAACGGGTAGACCTCTGTGGCGCCGAGGCTACGAGCATTACAAGCCATCCCGTAATCCCAGTGGTCCTAGTTACCGTACCAATGCCATTTCAATCCATTCCCTTTCTGATCACAATGGGGTTCCCATTTCCCTCACTGGTACCATTCTTCACCACGAGAGCAATACATGTCGTAGGAAGATTGCTGAGGCGATGTACATACACAAACTTTCCCCTGCCTTTAACAATCGCACCGAGCTTTTGAAAGAAAGTGCCCCAATCACACTAGAGATCCTCAATATCTCTATGGCACACTATAAAGTGTGCCACAGTGAATGACGCTTTGAAGAACGGCTTTCTAAGGTCGATTTTCGAACTCTACGCCCAAAGTTCACCCTTAGAGCAAATTTTGAGCATAGGTTGCAAAATCGCTGTACGGACCCTGTTGGCAGAATCTCAATTATATCGAAAATCCTGTGGTATACATCGTGAGGACCATTTATTTGCATTTAATTGAACAACGACTGCATTTATTTACATTTATTCGTGAATAATGATTTCATTAACCGGAAATGTTATCTGACGAAAAAAGCATCGAGGACGGAACGGATCTATCGTATAGGCCAATCCCCTCCCTAAAACTACAGTAACATCGACGTGCCCGTATAGCTATACTGGGGCATGGACAATTGGGATACGTGCCAAAGATATTGTGCATTGGCTCATTTCAAACATTCGGAAGGACCTAATCAAGGAACTCAATTTTCACTTTCTAGCTAGAATGATTTTTTTTGCGAGAATTACAAGTTCTCTATTGCTAAACATTGTTTGTAGGAATTAAATCATGATTTGTATGAAGGCCAAAACAAACAATGTTCATTTTTTCAGGGGGATCGGAAGTTCCGGGCTACAATTGACTCTTGCCACTGACTACGCAGGGAAGGTGTGGAGCTTGATGACAGAGATATTTCGAAATGAAGAGAGATATAGGTGTGCCAAATGAGATGCAACCGTGCTATGAACAAGAAACTGAACATGATTCATCCACATTGATTTATTGCATTGCTTTTATAACAAACATTAAAATATGATACTTCATGCGTTGATAGTTATTTATCGTATGCTTCAGGTGTATTTTTTTCTGTTTACTACGTTGGGCCCATGCATCTGGTCAGCGTTTACTCGCATCTGTGGTCCATTGGGCATCAAGCATGTTGAAGTACCGGTCGGTCTCATTCATCACCATGCTGAAAAATCGACACTTATTCTATTTTGAAGAAGGGAATAATTTCTAACCCCGTTCTGATCCGTTTCCGGCAAAGGCAGTGGAGAACTGAGAATAGTTTCAAGAAGTGATCACCGTGCGGCATTCGCTTCATCGATCGCTCAAAGACCCGGTCGGCGAAGGGAATGTAGGTGATGATGACGATTGGGTAACTGCAATTATAGTTAATGATACAATGACTATAAATAGTGATGATCAAAGACCTTATCACAAGATTGGAATGTTTGTATACGTGCGATTACTTTATCGCATGCAGCTGAGTTGGTTTTTTAAAAGTGAACTTAGTAGCAAAACGACTGCGAAATTTACACTGCGATGATTAGATCAAACATCGCACGAATAATCATTCGCTTCTCCTCGCCAAACATGAACAAATGACAAAGAGTGGTACGTTCAACATGGCCATTCGAATTGCGAGTTTGGCAAGAGCCTGCAAATAGTACATCGTTTTGATGAATTTACATGCTATTAGATATCGATATTGAGAATAATCGATAAAAAAGTGTTCGAATTGAGCAAATAACCTTGATAACGACAATATTCTCGCGAATCTGGAAAGTTTGCGCTACAGAATATTGATTGATACGAACTCCAGCCTTCAACTTGATGTGTGACCGGTAATTGACAACAACGACAACAAGGCACACCTGCGAGAATCATTAAGCGTTGATAGAAATTGAAAATTTCTATTGAATTTCCTTATAAATTGTTGTGTAAGCTCACCAATACACCAATAGTACTCGAACAAGCGATGCCGAGCATGACGTTTGCTTTACTGACAAGTTCTGATTCCACGAATGACAGTATTTCAATGAAGGGAAAACGAACCAAAAACATACGCTCCTGCCCACAGCCAAGACCATATCATCGAACCGCTATCCATCACGATGAAAACGAGGACTGTTGATGACGATTCTTTTTCGTACCTTGATGATGCTCATTATTCAATTTAAAATCAATAATTCATTAATATCCTATAATTCATTCCAATATTGAATTACCATGACCAGGCGAATGTTGCGATCAATCTCTCTAAGGCAAAGAAGAAGAACCTGCAAAGTTGTTTCGAGATTCAAAATTTCAAAAAATCCACCCACATTCCACAGAACATCTCGAGCATCGCAGTTCGTAGAAGGGAAGCAGCAATAACAGAAGGCCGTTCTTCTGCAATATATCCTATATGGTTCTCGCTTTTCCGTCCATTTCTGTCATAATTCAGCGCACCTCTTAGA
>BTSX01000002.1:1922895-2082908 GCA_036245825.1 Pristionchus entomophagus
CTTTGGAATTGGTTTAACAAGTGCGTGTTTCCAGAGAGAGGGGACTTGACATGTGAGGAGAGACTTATTGAAAATAATAAGGAGAGGAGAGATAATGGATTCTCGACATTTAGTGAGGACTATACTCGGGATATGATCAGGAGAAACGTTAACCTTAGGAGCAAGTTTGCTTAGAGCGTAGATAATATCTAAGTGTGAAACAAACGGGACGTCAAAAATAATAGAGGGACAAGGCTGAGGGAGTGGGGAAGACTGAGGATGAGTGAAGACTGAACAAAAGAATCGATCGAAAGCAATACATTTTAAATTATTTGTCAACAATAGGGTTCCGTCAGAATCAATTATACCAGATGGTGTGGTTTTGGGAGCGGTGAGTTTACTATTACAATATTTGTAGAAGAGCTTAGGATTAGAAGAATTTACAATACGATTTTCGAGAGTACAGTGGAAACGGTTAAGGGCAGTGTTAAATCTATCTGTCATTTTAGAAGATGCATAGCTATTTGGGGCGATGCGGGTTAAGTTTTTACTCTTACTGTAAAGGATCTTGAGGGATTTAGGGTATCTAGAGAAAGGGGAGGGTTTTGAAAGAGGGACAAAGGAATCGAGAATATTACTGATAAAGGAAACGAAATATTCATAAGCTTGATGAACGTCTAATCCACTTAATGCAAGGGTCCAATCATGGGTGAAAATTACTGAGTTAATTGAGTTCCAATCAGCAAATTTATAAAGACGAGATGGGACATACTGTTTGGGTGGAGGAAGGGGGATGTAGAGATTAAAAATCACAGAAAGATGGTCGCTAAGTGGTGTGGAAGGAGATACATTACGAATTACATCCTTATTACTAAAGACAAGATCAAGATAATTGTGTAGTCTAGATGGAAAAGTTACATATTGCGTAAAATGATTGTCGGAAATGAAATCGAGAAGATCACTGTGGACAGGAGAAGAGAGGGTTGTCCAATCAATACTTGGAAAATTGAAATCTCCAAGAATGACGCACGGGAATGCAGTGGAAATATGCGTTTCTAGATGAGAAAGGAGTGCAATAAGAGAGTTAGTGGGGGACGTGGGAGAGCGATAAACAGTGACAATTCTTATTTTTCTAAATGGAAATGAGGAAGTGAAAGGCACGTTCAGATCTACTATACAGGATTCAATAAGAACGGAGGAAAAAGAGGAAATATGCACGGGACTAAGTGAGTTATGTACTAAACAGGCGACGCCACCACCTCTACCGTAATCCTCAGTCATAATACGATCACATCGAAAGGGGAAATACTCAGGGTATCCACAAACTAGAAATGAGTCGCTATCAGAAGGATTAAGCCAAGTCTCGGAAATGCAAATTACACGATAGAGAGAGCTAGAGAGGAGAAAGGAAAGCTGGGGCGACTTGCAACGAATCGAGCGCGCATTTGCATAGTAGATAGAGACTGGGGGATCGGGACTAGAGGGGTGCGCGTGCACTTTGCGACGGGGAGATGCAAATTGGGTTATCGATTGACTGACTGGTAGAGGGGAACGAGGGGAGAAAGGTAACGAAAGAGACATGAGGGGGGTGGGGGTGCCCTTGCTGCCGCGTACCTAGTGTCTCCTCGTGTTGTTGACGTAGTTGGGCGGAGCGGACACGGGAGTGGCATCCAGGCTAGAGAGGGCAGAGGCATCCGAGGGACGAGAGGTACCATACTGAGACGAGGGAGTGACGGGGGCAACGCCTGAACGAGATTCGGCAGATCGATTTGAGAGGGGAGCGCGGGGAGTGCCGTAGTTGGGTGGTAGATCACGAGGGATACGGTAGGTAATTACGGTGAAATCACGCAGTCCATAAACGATCTTTCCGGCAGCGAGATTCTTGGTCTTGACTTCTTCTCTGGCCAATCTCTCAAGTTCCAATTGACGAGGCGTGAGGTCCTTACGGAGGAATGCGGGTGCAGGGAGAGGTCGGCCAGGCTTAGAGCGAATGGAGGAAAGGAGGGAATCGCGAAGTGATTTCGATGGGAGCTCAATCTTTAGAGGTCTCTTTCCGGGCTCACGGGTTTTGGGGTGTCTATGGAAAGTGATCGCTCCATCATCCCATGCCTGAATCACATCAGGATCCTCGGAGTGCGCGATGAGTGACTGAACTAGATGCTGATCACTCGTCAATCGATCATTCGCGTCTTTCTTCTCCTCAGCTCCGATGATGACAACTCGCTTCTCCTTCGATTCATACTCCTGCTTGTCGCTGAGTGCCTGGGAGCAACTCTCATACACCTTACGAGTCACGTCCTCCAGGATGGGGACGAGAGAGTCGAGAGAAGGGGGAGGAACGGGAAGGGAGGGAGGAGGCAGGGCGTTCTTCTGAATGGTGATCCATTCGCCAACCATCTCCATCAACTTGTCCACCTTCTTCGTCAAGGCATTCACGCTCTCCTGAGTGGCGTATTGAATGCCGCGGGCGCCGGCCGGGAGAGTTGCCTTGGGGGTCAGACTAGCTGGAGGAGTCATCGCGCGGGGGGGATGAAGCGTGAGGAAACTACCGTACCTGGTGTGGTGGGATACGACCACCTTCGTCGGCTTCCCACTTTGCCGACTAGCGAACACCAGAGGTAGATCAGTCGAGGCGGAGGAGAGACGAGGCGAGAGGAGGGAGGGGTGGATTTGCCTAATCCCGGAGCAAAAGAGAGAGCGACCGCTCGGGACAAGGGAATGAATGAGAGGATGTATGGAAGGGTTGCTATCATCGCACTCGTCGGCATCTTGCAAGCATTCGGTACTGCTCATACTCATTTTGTTTCATCTTTTCTCGACCTGTCCTAATAATTATTTACTATCGCGTTTCTAAACTAGTTTACGTCAGTCAACTTCAGTTATGTCTCTTATCGAATAGTTGCCATATCCATTCCGCATACACTCTCCTTCGGGGGTAATAGTGTGAAAAATGGAGAAGACACATGCGTTACGTTACGTTACGAATAGAATCTTACTATCAGTATCGATTAGTATCTTTCGTTTCGATACCTTACTATTCGATCAGTGAACGCAGATCATTCCAGCCGCTCTTCCTCTGACTCTTGAGCGACTGCAAGAGACAATCAATGAGGTTGACGACGACGCAAAAGAGAAGGTCGCCGAGGTGTGCAGGAGAGCACTCGCGCTAGCGTGAGAACCCTTAAGATTGCCTCTTTTCCCACTTTTTTTCACATCTCTGGCCAATAAGACACATGATTCTCTCTCGAACGAGGAACCGACCCGAAACCTATCTGAAGCCATCCCTCACCAACTGGCGTCAAACGCCTGACAAATGTCTGACGTGATAAAGTATGTATCTGGAAATACGCAGGCGATGGGCGATCGTGTATTTCTTCACGCTCTCTCCGTTTAATCTGACGATCACCTTCGTCCTGTTCTTCCCTCTGCCGTACATCGTCGTGTTCATCATTACCAATTGGTTGATCAATGCAGGTACCCGAACGAGATAGTAGCCTCCAACACTTACATCTCTCAGGGGGGTGCTATGAATTTAACGCACTCCTCTTTTCCCATGCTCTCTCGTCTCTATCTGACCGGCGAGATGGCATGCAAAATGAGGAGTGTGGGATATTTTTGAACACGCCTGATATCAATATTCTACCGTTAACAATCAATATCCGAAACATAGAAAAATCTCCGCATTGGCCACGTTCCTGATTCCATCCGCTAAAAAATCGATAAGATTTTTAAGCCATTGGAATTAGGTCTGATCGTATACCAGATTCGTGATTATTCCCGGAAATTATTTCCTCACTTCGAAGTGTTTTATGTACGGCGAAGCGGATACAACCCGAAAATTCGATTTGAGTTATTGTTTTCTGATGGAGCAAATTGCAGTAAGCACCTGGTTCATAGAGGAAGAAGTGGAGGAGCAGCAAGTCCCTCACAACGTCTTACATGTGGAATACACCAACATATCCTTCGAAGACGAACATCAGGGTTCACTGATCGCGTGAACTATCCATGGCAAATCAGCCTCCTGCTCTCCTCAATTCGCATGCTCTCTCGCTCTCTCTCGAGACTCTCTCGACTCTCTCGCTACTCAGATAAACGATAGATCGCACGATATGAGGCGAGTCGGATGCCGATTTTTCGCCACTAGCGTGAACCTCGTAGGCAAAAAATGGATTGGGTTCCACACCTGTCAGCTTATCAATCGAAGAAGCTCGGCCGGTCTCTGTACCAGTGGTAATCGATATTCCGAGAACGATTGTCCAGGGACCTTTTGAGCGATTAAAATTGGTAAACTGTCATGTAAAATGTAAGATTGTAAATTAAATAGTGAATCTCGCTCTCGATGTCTCACTTGCTTTCTTTTAGAGCTGTACATATCCCCTAGACATAATACATTTTCTCTTCGTATTCACATTTTACGCGAGTGATGAACAAGTCGAATTTCTCATGATTTATTCGCTATGCGATTACATTGCACAAAACAACGAGTTTATGAGTTCGAAATACGGCTCTTGCTATCTTCATTTTACATCGTCTCTAGCGACAAGAGACTGTGCAAAACGAGGAGAGCAAGGCCCGTAATTCGAAAATAGCACGGAGAAAAAGGGGAAGCCTAAGCACGGGGCGGTTAGCCATTTAAAGTTGTGGAAGAAGCCGTAGAAATTGCGGGTTTTGAAACAGAAATATGGCGAGAAATGTGTTAACATCATCAATGAGTGGTGGAGAACTGCTTCGTTTTTTTTGAGAGACGAGCCGGGGAATTTCGATACAATTATCAGGGATAATGCGTGTTTTGAAGTCGAGGCAGGTTACGGTACACTGAACGGTAAAAATAACAAAAGAATCACTATGAAATAAGTGCAAAAAAACGAGAAAGATGCAAAAACAAACAAACAATGAATCTGAGGGAGTACTAATTAGTCGCATTTGAAAACCAGAGAACTGAGAGCTATCGGATGAGTAGCAAGAACTTAACAATAGTGAAATGATTGACATCCGTTAGCCTACTTTTCTCCGGTTTTGCGAAAATGGCTAGTACTCAAAAGCGGGATAGGACCAGTTTGCAATGTCTGTACAAGCAATCAATCGATATCGTGGAAGAAAACTGACAGGGCAGAGAGAGAGAGGAATCGTCAACTATCATCGTCGGAACGGAATAATATCAAGGCGTTTGGGATACGGTAGTTCGGGTCTGAGCATATGTCGTAGAGTCCTCAGGGCGGATACGCAGTATGTAATGGGACCAGAATCAGGGTGGTTACGGTAGTCGAATCGATAAAGGGGCGTGGCTACCGTAATCGTGTCACTCGTCGAAGGGTTCGGTCAGCTTATCGGGCAGGACAATGTCCGAGATGTCCTTGGAGAGGGAGGAGGAGGGGTCGCGAGGGATGGGTTTGGGGTCAGTTTTGGACTCGACCTTGGACTCGATCTTAGACTCGTTGGACTGTTTCCGGTCGCCGATCGGCTCGCTTTCGGTAATCGAGGGACGTTCGGAATAGAGATCACGCAGTTCATCTTCGTCCTCGTCGTTATCTGATTAAGCATTTTAATTAATTAATTAATTAATTAAAATTTTATCAATTAACATTAATCTGACAAATTACTCGTTAATTTTCATATCCTTCGTGAACGTTGGCAGGAGTGTAGTGAAACAAGTGGTATTTATCAAGTGAACGATCAGGGATCAGGGGCTACCATACCTTCAGGCGCCTCATCGATGACGTCATCGTCGTCATCGGGCGGCTCGCTGGCGTCCGCGAGCGCCGACCACTCCGCGACTGCCGCGTCGGAGGTGCGGGCCGTGCCTCGACGTCGCCTGAAAGCAGAGTTCATAAGTCATTCCAAAGTCTACCTTGGACTCATTCTTCGACTAAGCCTAAACATTTGTGCGCGGCAACGCGCAAAAAATCGTATTGCGCTCAATACCATGTTTAGTTCGATTCTGCATATTTTCATTTGGCAGCTGCCTAGGCCGCCTTGGCCCCGTTCTTGGACTGATTCCTCGACTAAGTCAAAATCAGGAAAACCGCACCCGAATGTCCTCAGGGACCACCCGCAGCAGGTGATCTCGTCCTCTTCCGGCTTCAAGTCGGCGATTGCGTCCTGGAACGATTTTGTATGGAATTTTTTTGGAATGATTGGGATTTTTTTTGGAATGACTGTAAATTGTTAATGAAAGCATATCGAATGATTCATCCAAATTTCCAGTTTTTTAGAACAGTGTGAAACTAAAATAGTGGTATGGTTGTTGTGGTATTTTTGAGGGAAGACAAGAGCAGACCATCGATTCACTCATCGACTCTCAAGCGTTTGAATAGACCGTGAAACACAAATGCGCGCGCAGTCAAAATGATCAATTATGTTCATGCAAATTGCAATTCTCACTGGAATCTCACTGGAAACAACTTGCCGCATCTAAAATCTCTGCGTATTAATACCACAACCTTCTCTTAAAAGCTATCCACGTCCATTAACGGTACGGGCACGGCATGGTTACCATATCGATGGATTACCGTACCTCGAAGGTCTCGGGCAGCGGTTTGTCCTGCGTCTCGGGCAACAATCGCACCATTATACCGGCGCAGAAGGAGAAAATGGCGAAGATGATCATAGGCACGATCGGGAGGGTGACCTGGAATTAATAGTATTTTATTTGGAATTAGTTTAATGGGATTTGGCATTGTTTTTAAGGCGTTCAAGCCACCTCGACCGGAAGCACTCAAGAAGCAACCGTTATGAAGTCTGTGATCACAAAATATTAGGCACGTCGAGTCGATACTGGGTTGAAAATATGATTGTTTGTATTGCAGCGGCGACGCTCGTCAAATTGCATTCAACCAGGAGGACGGTTTATATCGAGGGAGTGAAACATAGTTTCTTTCGGTTACAAAAGTGAAAATAAAGAAACAATAAAGATAACTGACATCGGACAGAATGGCGATGTACGATGAGACACCAGAGCCGAATCGGGCGATCTTAAATTTAATTTTTTTTCTAAAATTATTTATTATTTTTGCTATTCCAGGTTCATATCACTCTCACCTACTCGTCATATAACTCTCACCAGCCCCTTTCGTAAAGACTGTCAAACCTCAACCAACACATCGTGTATCTGCCTTAATTTCTGTAGCGAATGTGAAACAGAGTTCGTCATTTGTTTCAAATTAAATATTTAAAGGAGGAGTGGCAGCAACATTTGGTCGGGGAATCTGAGATGATAGCCCGATTGACCCTTTCAACCATAATGGAAATTCAAAATTTGAAGATCATAGATCAAGTCTGGACCGAGTAATTCTCGTTTGAAGTTTGAATTCGTGTGAAAACCCAGGGAAAAGGCTGCTAAACGTTTGCGCAGCGCACTCCCCTCTCTCGGTCACTATTCGGCCCTTTCCTGTCCTCCCTTTAGATAGAGACTAGAGTGGCAGAGAGGCCAGATACCGTAGGGAGAGGGGGCCAAAGGTCACGTGAGACGGGCAGAGACGGGTAGATCAAGGGAAGATTCCTCTCTCACTAGGGAATGGCTCCGCCCCCTCTCACACTGCGTTTAGCATGGACACGGTCGTGTCTCTGCTAAACGCAGTAATGAACCCAGGCTAATCGTGGTAGGAGTCGCTAGCACCCATTGCTGACAGTACTTCTTTTAAAAAAATAATAATATGCTTCTAACCATCGAGTTCAATCCGACGGCCGTGTTCCTGATCACCGTCGGGTAGAGTTCAGAGCAGAAGATGTAGAGGATGTTGAATGCGCCCTGCACGTTTATTTTTATTATTTTTATTCTATTTCGATTGAATACCATCTCCATTCTGCACACCTCTCCACTCGTCTCTAACAGGCTTGAAAGTAGGCAGAAGTCTTTGTTCAGAATAATGATGATCCATTTTACTCACTGTCTCGCATCTAGCATGTAAGGCAGTGTGCAGATTGGAGAGAGCTACTATTTGATCTAACAAGGGAATGGCACAACAAGAAATTGTAGTATGAGCTATACACCATTCGAAAGAGCATCAAATGTTGTACGATCTGCATTTTTAAATTGTAAGAGCACTGTTTTCTCTCTCAGCCACTGAGCATGCTACACGAAATTGTACAGAGAGCACTTTCATGCAGCCAGTTTCAATATTACCTTGTGACTATGTCATTTTCATCACTTTTAATAACTTAATTTAATAAATAAAGTACCTGCACGAAAATCTTGCCGAGTAGCAGGCAGACCAACGCGATCATGTATCTGAAAATATTAATTATTGTAATTTAACAAAAATTCAATATTTTTTTTAATCGTCTAATCACATAGAGATCAAAGGCGTCATCGAATATTTGTATCGTTTTAAATGATCTCCTTTTTTTCACGGGCAATTTGGTCGAGGTTCACATAGGATTCAAGTAAGTGAGAGCTGTCTAGTAGTCGATACGGTGAACATCAGGAAGAAACACATCAACAAAAAATTATCGATTAGTAATGACATCCTATGGAATGCCACGCGCTTCTCACCTAGGTATTGTTAGGCAGGAAATATTCTCTCCATTTAGCACTTTATCTCGCCGAACAGTTCTACTAGAGAGAGAAGCATAGTGAAGTCAAAAGAAAGATCAAAGATCATAGACCAAAGATTACCGTTTGTAGATCACAGCGATAACAGCGCAGATGATGGAGATGGCGGCCAGATGGAGTGTGAACATCTGCGACCTGTAAAGGGACGGATTACGGTAAGAGTACGATATGGGATACTGTATCAACAGTCCGCAGGATTGCATCGATTTTTCTAATCTATCTCTGTTCTGCACACTGTCTCGCCGGTCAAAGAACCGAGAGAGCGTGGATAATGAAAAGAGCTGAGAATCGAAACCACATCCGTAATCTGTAAGTCTCACCTTCTCCTGCCGAACTTCATGAGGTACACGCAGCCAAGGAGGGTCGGCAGCTCGATTGCTCCTGGAAAATAATAATAATTATATTTTTATTCTGTAAATCTATTCAATATTATTGACTCCAATTTATAATCTTTTAAAACTCATTTAGCGAATCGGTTGCCAAATCTCATTAGTGATAGCAATTCATCACACGACTCTCCTCAATTTGCGTGCCATCTCGCCTTTCTAGCCGAGGAGAGATCACGCAAAATGCGGAGAGTCAATGGCGACTTGCCATCACTATTACTCACCAGCGAGGGCGTTGTTGAAGAAGAAGTTACCAGAGAAGAGCACGCGACCGGGCGCAGACTGGTCCGAGAGAGCTGAATTATTATGATAAATGATTATGATTATTTTTATCCATCAGCAATCTCGCGCAGAACATCCACTAGTGATGTCCAAAATGAAGAAGAGCCGTTGAAACACAAGCGAAAATTCTCGTCGAGTTCAGTGAAAGGCATGTCAAAAATCGTTAAAACATTTTTGTTCTCTAGGATAGTGTACTTTTCGGTTAGAAATTCCTGAACTCAATAAACATTAACTCACCAATGACCACTCCATAGTACACCAGCGCGGTCGCCACGAAGATGGTGCAAATGATGAATGTGCGCTGGCGCATCTCGGCTGACTGAAATAGTCGAGTCCAAGTTAAGTCCAAATCCAACCCAAAGATATTTCGAGTCCAAGTCCATCCCAAAATATTTAAAGTTTAGTCCAAATCCAGTCCAATCAATTCCTCACCTTGAACACCGTGCCCAGACTGGCCTTGCGCTTCGCCCACTTGCTCGTCTCTCGATGTTGCACCTGTGAAGGATTTGCGTCATTATTAGGTAATATGGAGTATATTATTTCGTCCTCATAACTCGCTATTGTTATGCTTCTAGTGAGCTCGTATTGCAGGGATGACAAATCGGAACCTCCTTGATTAGCGTGCCCTCTCGTTTCTCTGATCAGCTAGAGAGTACACAAATTGAGGATAGTATGTTTCCGACGACACTATCCTAAGTTATAAGATTGTCTAATTTCCAAAACACGTATGACAAATCAACGACTTTTTAGCTTCAATAGATTGAAAATGACCATCGTGTTAGTTCGAAGAATTATTGTTGCGTCACCACAAAGAAATCCCACTGACCAGCTCCAGATCCGAAGGCAGTGAGCACTTCTGTCGCTTGATGAGCGAGAAGGGGAAGGGAGGCTCCCTGAAAGATGATACGATTAGTCCAATCCATTCCAAAGTCTCAAAGAACAGCAATTTACAATAATCTAAATCCAGATCAAATGTGTGCATTCATTTGCCTTAATGGATGAATTGATTGATGTTTTGTGGAGAAACAGTCACCATCAAATCATCAACGAGTCCATTTCACATTGAAGTAAAGCCATTGAAACGTAACCGAAATTCGTCGAAATGCGCACAGAATGAGTTGAAAAAAACATATAATTCAAAGATCAAAGATCAATCCTCCTCACCGACAGGCCGCCCTGATCACTTTCTCCGCTTCCGGCAGCCGGTCCGACACCAGCAGCCACCTGTTAATTTATAATTTAAAAATATATTGATTAATTTATTTATTATTTTTCATTTACATATCGCACGCCAGTGCTTCATCAAGATTGAATCTGTTCAGGAAAGCGCTAAGACTGTTGAAAATCTGTGTGTCTCCATTCGGATCGAACTGCCAGTAGTAGCTGGTTAGAGAGTGTGCGGAATGGAGAGAGCTAAGATGCCGAAATGGCATCGCTAACACACTAGTGATGACAAATTGACATCCAACTCATCTCAATTAGCATACACTCTTTTCTCTCTGACGGACGAGAGAGCGTGCGAATTTAGGAGAGTTTTTTCCCGATTTGTCATCACTCGAACCCACCTGGGTGATTCTGGCAGCCAACACAAGAAGATGACGGAGACGAAGTGGAAGATTGCACAGATCATCTTAATTCGAATAATTATTAATTATTGTAAAGTTAATAGAGAATCATTAATTAAGATTATTAATTAAGAATTAGATAATTAAATAAATTATTTAGTAATAATTATTAATTAGGAACATCTAAAGAAGTGATCTCGACTTGAGATCGATCTCTCCTCAATTCGCTCGGGTCTCTTGTTGCTCACAGAGCAGGCTTTTTGATGAAGTCAGTATCTAGTTGACATCACTATTCTACTCGGGTTTTCCCGCGCTGCCTGCGCGCCACTTTTGCGAAGCTGCGCAGCGAGAGAGTGTGCGAAAAGCGGAGAGGGTGGCTGCGCAGCTTCGCAAAAGTGGCGCGCAGGCAGCGCGGGGAAACCCGAGTAAGGACAATCATTCGAAACCACTAAGAAACTTCCAACAGATGATTTCACCCTAAGTGCAAACAATTTTTGCCAAAAAGGAAACATTTGAATTTTGCGATTTCGTTGAGTTTCAAAGTGCAATCAAATTCGAAAGATCTGATGAGTTTTCAATGAGCATTCGAATCCCTGGCTGGAAAAAAAATAAATCTATCGCTATTGCAACGGTGTTGTTATTCCCAGATCTCGCAAGTGCTGCATAACCTATCGCGACTTTCTTCGAATATATTATAGCCCGTCAGAGAAAATAGTGGGCCTAATGAAGAGTGCTCAATGTGTGATATGAGAAGATCAATGCCTCCCTTCACCTCCTCTGCCCCAAATTCACACGCATCCTTCCCGTATTATTATATTAGCTTCATTTCTCCTATCTCGTACATCCTGTACTTGTTGAAGCGCCTTCAGTGGTGTACGATAAATATATAAATAAATAAGAGAGACTCCTTGCCGTATCATCACTATCCCCTCCTCACCTGTATAACCTTCCAATTCTTGCACAAATATGCAATGAGGGCCAGTAGAGTGTACCCGACGGCCCATGGCGCTTGCAGCAGAGACCCGACCATCGAGCGGTACTTGATGCCTGAGAAGAGATCAAAGATCAGACGAATAGAGATCAAAACTTGCCAGAGCTCTGTAGACAGAGATATTGTTTGCATCACTAGCAGACCAGTAAGGCATCCGATATTTTCGGAAGCTCCTTAGCTACCAGAAAGGGGGCGTGGCTTAGCTCACCAGTGATCTCCATGCACAACACGTAGGCTGCCAAGTCGGCGGCTTCGTTGCAAATCGCCGAACAGAATCGAATGAAGAGGAACATCGGGAAGTATCTGAGAATGAGAATTCAGATTTTCGAAATAGCAAAATTCTACCAAATTAATCAAAATTGTGCAAGATGAGAGCATTATTCAATACAACGGCACTATTTCAAATGCAATGGCCAAAATTATTCGGAACCTTTCTTCTTGGATTTTCAATTTTCACACATTCGTCTACAGTTTTTGCAGCTTATCGGTTAGGAAAATGAAAGATCAAAGATCACCAATCGATAACTCACTGGGTGTACGGTAGCAGGAAGCCGAAGGCCGACGACAGGATTCCGAACCCGATTACGGTAGGTTTTCGGCCGAATCTACAAATCGATGTCAGATTGATTTTTTGAGGCCATGAACGCTACGCTCACTGCAGATTCATCGGTTTAAATTGACTTGAAGCGGCCGTGAAACTCAACACATTCAACCCAAACAATCAACAATAGTATTGGCGTAATGTGAGTTTGTTTTGTCTTCTGATGATTTGAAGCACCTTTTGCTCACACAAACTAACCGTAAGCAAAAACATTTTTCAATCAGTAAAATCAATAGTTCCCTGATTACGGTACAGATACAGTACTCCTCACCGATCACTCGACAATCCTCCAACCACGCAGCCGATGAGGTAGCCGAAGCAGTAGAAGAGATGCGCGTGACCTACCGAGGGATGGTGATTATCGATTGATTTTTTTGCCTATGGATTAGTGATGACAAATAGGCAACGACTTTCCTCTATCTGCGTGCTCTCTCACCGGTCAGAGCAACGAGATTGCACACGAAACAAGGAGAGTCGAGATCCGATCTGCCATCACTAATGGTGATTGATTGTTTCATTTTTTTCCCTATAGACACTGCACACGATCAAACATTCGCCAATGATAACTGATTTGAGTCGCATGTGAAACTCAACTGAATTTTGAGATGACGAGAATAAATTATTAAGTTAATTATCAATTGTCTAGCCCTGAATACCGTAATCCTCACCTCGCTGCATGTTATCGTCACACACGAGGTCCCAGTCAGTTACGATGGTCGTTTCCATTACCTAAATTAGAAAATTAGGTAGAAATTGCGAATTGATAAAGATCTCCTCTGTGTCCGGGATGGCAAAACACTTCCATATTCCTACCCTGAATACCAAGTACTTTGATCGGCGGACAGACAACATAGAGGGATTGAGATCACATCCGTTCTCTCTGTTGCACTGTTAGGCTCAAACGTGAAACTCAGCTACTCGGTGATGTTCATTAAGCCCGGAAAATACGTCGTATAAAAACAAATGAAACTCGCATCCTTCTTATAATGCCACTTGCTGCACTTCCTCATCGAGATGTGCTTCGAGTTCTCCTCGTCCACTTTGGCTTGCGCCTGGAATATAGTTTACTATTTATTTATTTTATTTATAAACCCATATTCAGCACTATCATAGAACCCCAGGCGTTTATTGATTGAGATTTTTTAACCGCAAATTGGTCGCCCATCGAACCTTCGCCATCTCTCACTGATATGAGACACATTTGAAACTTAACTCGTTTTTGTCAAAAAGGTAGAGTGAGAAATTAGTTTTGAGGTTCAACAAAACATCAAAAATAGATAAATATGCAATACTCGCCTCCTCAATGCTCATCATGCGCAGCTCCCTGTACAAATCCGTGCCGCGGTCGTAGAAATAGCACTGCAATTCGATTGTGAATATTGCTGTTCAAAGCTCAAGGATCCCAGCTATTTTCACGGCAAAGCCCCAGTGTTGAGAATCGAGCAGTTTATCTAGCAACTCTGCACATACCGTTGCATTGCTATTCCTATAAATAGTACTGACATGCACTTTTGCCAAGTTTACGCAATTTGTTTATGTATGTTGTCTTCGCCAGGCGGATCACCCTTGCAAGCGTCTCTGCGCCCCCATCGCTTCTCTCTGTTCGAGCTTTGAACATTCAGACGCAGGTTTGTTGCGCTGTATGTCCTGATTCCACACATTTCAACCATTCAATAATCCCAAGTACACCTCTACCTTTCTGCTTCTGGTCTATAGCAACCCCGTCTCTCATCCACTGCAACAATCACCTATCGATCGTTTCTGATGGTCCGAGTTTCCTTCCTATTGGTCGACAGCCGATCCTCTAGCCTACCGTAATCCATCAGTTATCGATCGTCTCAGATCCACCGTAACCCTTACCTGATCGTGGAAGGAGTCCGAGTCCTTCCTGTTCGTGGACACCTTCGGAAAGACGATCGTCGTGTTCAGGACGTCCTCCAGATCCCATTTGAACTCCGCACCCGTCTCGTTCGTGAAGCCGGGCACCTGAAGGGGTACTGTAGAAGCAGCTATCGATTGATGATGATGACGTACTGAAGAATCAGTTTTCGATTAGTATACTGTAATCTCTGATTACGGTAGTTGATGTTCCTCGATCAGTCCCGTTCTAGTCTCAGCTATCGCAAAGTGAGAAAAAGCTACTCGATGTTGCAGCTGGTAGATTAACCGTAATCCCCGTTCAGTTATCGATTGGCAAAAGACTACCGTACCTCGCACCAATGGTCCGGCTGGTACATCATGTAGACGACGTTCAGGTTGAACATGGCGTGCGGGATCTGGAGAGGAGTACGGTAAGAATATTAATGAATAAAGTCAGTATACGTTCGATCAATAAAATCAGTGGAAGCTGATTAGCATGGTAACAGTACCGAATAACTGCAATATAAACTGTAATAATGCGATCAATAAAGTCAGTTCCCGATCAACTTCAGTAGTGTATCTACCGTACCTGCTGCAGGGCGATCATCATGTACACCCACATCTGCCACCAGGAGCAGCCGCCGATGATGCGCAGGATTCCTGAAAGAACAAAGATCAGAAATCTGATTGAATCCATCCAATCGTTTATTCGTGATCAGAGAATGGAGTCCGCTGATTTATTCTTGTATTCAGATCTGTGAGGTCAAAGATCAATCTTTCTCACCCTCGAAATCGACCGGATCAGTGAAGTGGCGTTGCCGTTGCGGTGCCGCTTGACGGTACTTTTGCTGCAATATCATTTATTGTTTTTTTTTAAAAAGGACACGCAAATCACTGAATTCAGAGGTTTCTTTACGCTATTGAATATCTTCAGAAACTCAATTGATTCTGACCTTTGCTTTCATCACAACCACGTAGAGTTCGCAATACGGATCGCACTCTCTTCATTTTGCACACTCTCTCGCCACTAAATCAGTCGAGAGAATGAGGGAAATGAAGAGACCGCGACCCGTATTTTGAACTCTACAACCACGTAAGCAACTCTTCGTGGAAGATAAGTTCGATATTTCGTACTTACTTATCGCACAACTCAAAACGTTTTGCCCACCTGGATGTTCAGGTGCTGCTCTCGGATCTCTCTGGCGGAGAAGGAGGCCTTGTGGCCTGGTCGCCTGCGATAAATCGATTATTCATCATCAACAGTGATCCGGAGATCTATTCCACGATTTCATTCATAACCGATTGCGAATGTCCTATTGGGATGTCTACTGGTTTACGCAGACAAGCTCTGCTCGAAATAATAATTAATCATCCAGGAATAATCAATGCTGAAATTCCTTCTGTAAAAAATCTATAATCGATAAAGCTACCGTACCCAGCTGGGCCGACGCCCGTGGCGAGACTCGCCTCGCTCAGGCATATGGAGGAGGCCTTCGGGGTGGTGGAGGCGGGCGGGCCTGAATGGTGATTTTTCTTGTTTTTTTGTTGTTGTTTTTTTTCGGTTTACCAAACACGGAACAACTGAATTCTCTAGTCTCAAGGCCGTCTTGTACAGACGCTGATACTCAAGTGATTCAGTCTGTTACAATCTTTCAGAACGGTTCGCCGTCTCTTCATTTCACACAGTATTTCGCCACTCAACCGTTGAGATAGTGTGTGAAATGAAGAGACGGCGGCCCCTTCGAACGGTAGCATTCAGCGGAGAAACACTTTCCCTCTACGCATGATTGCTTCAGGTTATTTACATGCTACGTCGTATACTGTAGTTTTGCGTACTTCAGATGCTAGTTTCAATTGCAGTACGTCTCTCCATCAGCGTTGCCACATTCGTACTCAGCTCTCTCCATTCTGCACACTCTCTCGTTTCTCTGACGGACTAGATAGTGCGCGAATTGAGGAGATTCTGCTTCGATTACAAACCACTAAGGAACAGCCCATCAACGCTGCAGCTTCCGACCTACCGCACTATTTTGTTATATTAAAATATAATCGATAATTACAAGTTACCGTACTCTCTGAAAAAGAGCTCACCTGCTCCCGACACTATGCTCTGCCTCTGGCTGCGCGGTGTGGGATTGTGCGCGAATCCCTTCCGAATCGCGTGCATCTATAAATACGCTTATTATTATTATTGTTATTATTATTTATTTTATCATAATTTATTTTATTTTTGTTTTGCCAAATGGGGAGAATGCTAATTCTCAGAGCTGGCGAGTTAGGCAAATGTAGAATGAGTGAAACACATTCGTGTTTTCTGCTTAGGATTGTCACATTCTGCACTACGTCAATCAGACATACTAGAGTATTCCAGAACAAAAGGGAGCTGAATGGAGAATCCCCATTCCTGACACTTTTCACAGAATCATTTTCGTCCCCCCCCCCCTTTTTCGCTTCTTCCCTTCTTCCCTCTAAATCGACCGCTGTTTACTCTTTCGATTCCTTCTTCCCCTCTCTTCCCCTCTCCTTTCTCTCTATCTCTTTCTCTCAACAAAAAGCCACCTCCCACTCTCCCCAGGCATAAATCTCGCCACGCTAATGATCAGTTCGCAATTCGCTGAAGTAGATCATTAGCTTGCACAATTCCGCTATTCGTCTCGTCATTTCACACAATCTCCGGTAGAGAGGGCAGAATGGAGAGACCGAAAATTGAAACCACATCACTACTCAGCAGGCCGGGGGGTTCGAGAAAGTCTTACTCGAATTTTTGTTGTTCACAATTGAGTGGGACGATTACTGAATTCTTTAGTCCCACAAACATTTTGAGTGAGTCGTGAAACTCAAGTGCGCCTGCTCCATCAAAAGATCTTAGCGCAATGAGAAAGAGAAAATGCATACAAAGCATAATCCTACTTTGCTCGGAGAAATGTGGCTGCCTAAGAATATGATATGCGTGTGATTTCCTCAGTCCTGCAGAGACACCCCGAAGAGCAACACCTAATAATAGAGTGGAAACCTCGAGGCAAACATCCTCCAACATCTCTCATCTCTCATCACTAGCGCGCGTGAGAAACTTCCTCAGTCACTAACTCAATAATAGCCATGAGTTCCTGGTGTAATAATAGTCGTTAACGTCCTTTTTTTATACTTTTTTTCATTGTGCGGGTAGTGTTTTGATGGAAGTTACACTTGAGTTTCATTACCGAATCAAAAAGTGTATGGGGCTGGGGAATTCAGTGCTTGTGTCTTGCCGATCAATTATAAAAAATCATTATTTCACAAACATGCCATCTGTCAAGTCAAAAGTGTGAGAAGCACAATAGCCAAACAACCCCCTCTCAATTACATCTCGATTGTCAAATGCTCGGATAACACGCAATGGAACGTCTCTGTTCGACCATTGCCACCAATTGCTCTCTCCAAAGATCAAAGATCATGAAACTACTGTTCTGAGACCCCGAAGATCCCTCTAACTGTCATGAGGAAAAGGTGACATGGAAGTCTCTGAGTGGTCTCGAGAGAATTCTCCAGAGTTTGCAGACGCGCAACCTTATCAGCACTTTTTCGATGAAATTTTAGCAAAAAGGAGTGGGAGTTTGTTCAGAAAATTATCGAATTTTCGAAAGTATACGGCATCCGTTCCTAACCTCCTCCATTATTTGTATTTCTATCACACACTACTCCCACGAGCCTTTGCCCACGGCGTCATACTGGAAAACAAGGATCTCAACCCAATACTTTTCCATTGCACCTCTCAATGAATTTAGAGGGCGTTATTGTACCCAATGTATTGGGGTTTCAGGGAAGAATTGCATACATTGTTGCTTGGTGCATTTGTCCTCAAATTCCCATCTATTGCGGCTTCATAGTTCAAAGGAAACGCGGGCGAGATTGCATTTCCTTTCTTCTCTCTAGCCTTCCTTTCATCCAATAACGAATCCCTTTCATCCTCTATTCAATTTAAAGGTCGCCAAATCGGCTCAAAATGTTGCTGCAAACGCCCTGTTCTCTTTGCAAACTGACTGTTTTTTGTAAAGATTAAAGATCAACTGACATTGGGCAGGAACGTATCCGATATGGCGAAGGGAGGGAAGTTGCCGGGCTGATGCAGGAAGGGTTCGCTGCAAACGGGATACCGTAATTCATGCTACCGTACTCGGCAAGCCACAGTAACCCATTCGAAACTGAACCAGACGGTAGATCACACGTCACTCTGGTGTTATTGATCACACTGTACCTCTCTCATTCTAGCTATGTATGATACCTTGAGGGCAGGTCACTGAAGGAGTGGTTCGTTGTTCGTGATACCGTATCCCGCAACCGTACCCTACTGCAACCTGAGTGCCATATACCTGTAGATGATCTCCAGGTTGGAGCTGGGCGGGCGTGACGTGCCCATCTGCGAGACCTCATCGCCGACTGGAAAATCGATACTTGGTCGATACAGTAATCTCAGATACCGTAGTCTACCGTAACCCCTAATATACGGTGGTTATTATTTTCTTCAATAATCCATTAGCGCAAACGTTTTAGATTGTTTATATGTATTGAAATGCATGAAGAGCAGGGATTGAATTCCAGCGAGCGCCCGGACAGGTCGGCAAACCGTGAAACCTACTTTTTCACACTCAATATTCCCCTCTTTTTCACACTATCTTCTTGATAATCTACCTTCCATTGCTTTTAAATCAAATCAAAGTGCGGACAGTACTTCTGTCCGTCATCCTAATCAATTACTGTAACCTACAATATCCTCGCAATCGATAACTACCGTACCTGTGCTGACGACCTCCGAGCCGAGTCCGTCGATGGTTTCTGGAAAGATTGTTTGTTTGGACGGAAGAATCAATCGAATTCAAGCAAGCGACCAGACAGGTCGACAGACCGTGAAACATACTTCATTCATGGAACGGTCTTGATACTCTAGCACAAATAATCGATTGTCATAGCAATACATGCAATCACTACCGTACACAGTTCTTTATAGAACCGTTTTAAATCAAAATTCAATCAGTTCAGTTATCTAAAGTAATCTAAACAATCAATCGATACCGTACCTCCTCCTACCGTACTCTCCCTCTCGCCATCGCCGACCGGGGAAACGGCGGCTTTGCCCTCCTCGTCCGCCTTCATCTCCTCGACCTCGACAGAGCTGGCCGCCTAGGATACGGTAATTGATTGGTGTGGTGGAAAAGGTCGCCAAGCTGAGCGCACCCGAGGCACACTACGCAAAGAATGGCTGCTTGGTAGCTATCGAATAGGAAAAGTCGGAAGACTAATCGCACCCAACATGCACCTCACGCCGGCCAGATGGTGTGCAAAAAAAGGGATCGAAGAGCAACAATGGAGTCACGTTTTCGCAAAGGCAGATGAGGGTCTTAGCCCCCGAAAAGAAGAGACAGAAGAACATGAGGCGGAGAACTAATTATTCCCGAGAGGAGAAGGGAAGGGATGACCTACTCATTGCATCTTCTAGGAACAAAACATCGTCGAAACACTACGATTCTCTTTTTTTCAATGTATTCGGTGACAATTCGGGCATGATGAACTGTGGCAAGTAGCTCTCCTTCTTTTCGCCCCCCCCCCCCCTTGACCGTTCAGACCCCACGCGCCTTGAGCCGCAGTACTCATAATCATAATCCATGAAAGTACGGTAGGACCCTCCACGTTGGCCTACCTGTCCCATCCTCCCGCTCTTCCCTCTCTCCTAGACAATCGATACTTGCTGCATTTGCTCTAAATAATACACACTGTGCGAAGGGGGAGGGATGAGTAGTCTCGCGCCTCACGCGTCAGACGCGGGCGCGGATATTAGTCCGCGTGGATGACGCGGGGACGCGGGGACGCGGACATGCGGATAGTGCACACTACGTGAAGAGGGAGAGAGAGACAGGGATGAGAAGCCTCAGCGGGCCTTCCCTAGAAGAAGACGAGAGGAAAGCAGAGATGGAGAGTGTTGATGCCGGTTCGGTCTTTGGCTCTCTCCATTCTACACACTATCTCGTGTATCTGACCGGCAAGGGAGTTATTGGAGAGGAAAGGAGGAGGAAAGCACACCGAAAACAAATCAGAAGGGAGGTGTTCGAGAACTCGAAAGGAGAAATGAGAATCCGGCGTTCATGTGAATCGCACTCATCTGAAGGGAGAGAACGCCTGACGAGTAGGGATGTCTAATCGAGAATTGCCTCTCTTCAATTTGCGCGCTCTCTCATTTCTCTAACCGGTGAGACAGCAATCGAATCGAGGAGAGCACGTGGACATCACTAATGACGATAGCAATATGAGGTAGAGAAAAGGATACTTCAAGTTCTCCGGCATCTTATTCTCGACGAGATCAAGAATGAGAGAACTCGCGTAAAGAAGTATTCCAGGAATATCATGCCTAATATGGGATAAGTTTTTCAGATTTTTCTCGGGGCGAACAAGAAAACGAGCGGTCGCGCTAAGATATTCAGTAGGAAAGTTCGCACATGACGCAAGGAGAGTTTTATATCCGATAATGACGCAACAATGGCTAACTAATGAATCTATGATGCCAGATTGCCTAGAGATGACGTAATGGCGCGCATGGTTATCATCGGAAGGCCTCACATATCCTAATATCTGGCTGCAAAATTGTGATAGTTGGGAAGTACGATCGTCGGAACCAGGGGTGTGCAAAAATTATTCAACCTCCTCATTTCGCATGCTCTCTCGCTGGTTAGAGAAGACGAGAGAGTGTGCATAATGTAGAGGTCGTGTAAAATGTTGCACACCCCTGGTAGGAACCATCGATGTTCAGCGGATGGCTCTTTGGTGCCAGATTTCCTTGATCGCAATGGATTATTAGTGGAAAGCCACCAGGGTAACATCAACATGTTTGCATGACAGAATTGTATTACGGTAGTTTTGAGTAAGACGAAAGAAGAGAATATCGATTTTCACCGGATGCCATGGTCGGTCGATAAACGTTGAAACGTAAACCATTCCCACTATACGTCTGAGAATTGTAGTCAATTATGAAAGTTGGCGTACTACGAAATTCATGAGCTTTCACCTACTGAATGTTTGGACTCGATACGCATGCACACTCCATCACAGAGTATGAGCAATGCCTAATAATTGTAACGATGTTTCTCAAGCAAATTTCATTTAAGCTCATTGTTTTCTCTTTTTTTTCGCCTAATAAGGATCACTCGTACGAAATGGGAATTTCCTTTTATCTCCTTTCACTATGAATTTCATTTCTATTTTAGTTGATTCCCTAATAATGACGCAATTTTGCTCACGTGGAACGGGAACTTGGTGCCCTCGCCGCCCTCGGCGCTGGAATTCGTGCCCGGCGTCAGGAGCGCCTTCCGCTCGTTATCGTCGATGGCGTTCGGCATTCTGGAAAAGGGCGGAACGATTAATAGAATATACAGTACCCCTGTATGCTACAGTATGCCCAATTTCAAAGCAATCGTAACTCCGAAACTCGACAGGTATTGTGTGAGAACCGAAATGGCAAGGCGTGGTGAGAAAAGAACTGTTCGAGGAACCAGTTGCACGTATGGGACGATTTTCGATGAGATGATACTACAGAGACGCCCAAAGTCGTTGGTAAAAACAAGTGAAATTTACGAAACCCAGAAACTCATCATGAGATGATACTACACCCTCTTAAAAAGTCGAACAAATTCACACGAAGGAATCCGGAAAATACGCGTGGATGCCGAAAGATGACGTCAAATCAGTCTGTTTTGATCATAACATCGTTGACAAAATCGTAAACATAGTTTTCGAAACGTTTACAGCTTTAGTTAGTCTAGTATAATACTGCCATACTTCAGCAACGTTCAAGCGCAAAACAACTATCCGAACAATGCAATCCATCCCAAGTCCATCCCAAACGGCGTCACAGTCTGATGTTTTGTGGTGCAGGAAATCTCATGACTATGAAAGGCGTTGGCACGTGGGAATGACGATAAAGGGGAATTCCCGTCCGTATCATGGTCATTTCCACTGACTTTCTCACTAGTTCTAATTTAGTCGTCCCACACTACTCTATTTCATCAGTGCCCTCGCTCTAGCGTGCGATAAAAATAGCACTGAGTTGATGTAGGTTCTCGCTTTCAGCCCCTTTTTGATTTTCGGACTCTAAAAAGACAAAGATCTGAAACGAGAAACCCTAGTAGAGGACCGATGATGTATACTAGCTCGCGGGAAAAACGGGAGAGAAAAAAGGTGAGGACGGCGACCTGGGACTGGGGGCTTCTTATCAGTGATAGTGGTGGCTTAGCGATTGTAGAGCGGCGATTACATCTCGCGCACTTTACAACTGTAGATCCCGCGAGATGCTGAGTCAATCGAAGCTGACGCGAAGTCTCGAGTTCAGAGATCAAAGATCATGAATCTTCATATTCCCAGAAAAATTATCAATATTTTTTTGAGGAAATGAATGATTCTTGTCTGGAAGCCCGTTCTGTCTGTCTTATTTCCCCAAGAGATCAAAGATCAGTCACTACCAAAATCGATGAGACGTTTGAGAAAAGGAAATAAACACTTCCTCAGTTTTATGAGGGCGGGTAGTTTCGGGGAAAGAAGAGGAAAATGGGCCCAGAGGGCAAGTCTCTTCCCCTCCCTCTCCCCATCTCTTCCCGGCTGCACTTTGGCCGACCAGCTGACCACTAGTCATTACCCCGAAAACGAGCGAAAGATCAAAGATCAATCCGCGTTTACCTAGTTTGAGCCAATGACTTTAAGGGGATCAATCGATACTACGCGCCTGCTATTTGTGCGAAATTACGTTGTTTTGACGCGTCGAATTTACAAGAAAAACTAATTTAGTAAACTGGCACGGAAACGTGAAGAAATGCTCGAAAATCTTGAAAAAATGAGTGATTTCACACAGAGAGAAACCACACCATTTTGCCTGGTCACTATTGTTGTGGTACCTGGGCTCTTCTCGCTCGTGGGGTGGCCCGGGGCTGTGGTGTGACGCGGCGCCTCACGCGTCTGACGCGTCGCGCGGATCAATCCGCGTGGGTGAAGCGGACGATGGAGCGGATGGCAGACGCGGACATGTGGCGCGTCTGAAGCGGACACGATGATGCGGATCGATAAAAGCGCAAGGATTGCGCTCGCAATGAAAATAGGAGGCGAAGGCGAACAGGGGGCTCTTTTCTCTCTCTCTCTCTCGTCCTGGGGGGGCGAAAGCGCGCCCAGCCCGCACCCTACAGTGGTCGGCTGACAGCCGGTCGCTATCGAGGAGTGAGTTTATTTGCTCGCGAGATCGGGATGGAGAGAAATGAGGAGACAAGCAGAAGTTCTCGGAAAGAAGTGAAAACTTGCTTTGTGTACGATTGAATTTCGTTTCAGACGAATTCGAAGTACCCGCAAAATGCATGTTTCATCCAGTATGTAACAGCAGAATACAACTGAAACGTCGATTCCATTCGGGTTCCATACTCAATAAATAAATTCATTCGATAGTCAGGGCCTGGGCCTAGGCGATCAGAAGTGGAGGGAGAGCTCTGAAGAAAGGGAGACAATAAGCTAGAAGATTTCTCGGATCAAGCGAAAAGAGCCATTGACGCCTCTTTTTGTGTGCTATTGCGATCCGTTTCTTCCGAATTCGAGGCACGCCGAAAAGTATGTTTCATCTGGTCGGTAAAAGCAGGATGAAACTCAAACGTTGATTCGGTGGTGGCACCTATGATACTAAATCAATTAATTTATTCGATCGCCTAGACGATCGCTCTCTTCATTTTACACACTCTCTACACCGCTCTGACGACGAGAGAGCACGCAGAATGAAGAGACCAGCTATTCATTTGCCAGCCCTACTGAGAAGGTCCAATAATCTAGAAGAGTTCTCGGAATAAGATAAAACAATGCCTCTACTTTGTGGTTCCGTTTCAAAAGACTTTGTGGTTCCGTTTCAAAAGATTTTCACGATTTCAAAGCACACGAAAAAAAAATGTTTCATCCGATCTTTAATAGAAGAATGAAACTGAACCGTTAATTCTTTACAGGGGCCTATCGATGAAATCTCATAAAACGTGCACTGAATTGATAGTCGAACACTCCAAAAATCTGGGATTGCTCGGTATGGGGAAAGTGGCGAGTATAATCGAAAAGATTTATCGAAAACGAGGATAAACAGCATGCATTTTTTTTGTTGGTAAAGTTCCCCTTTTCACGACTTCAAACACATGGCAAAATTATGTTTCATCCAGTCCGTAATAGTGGAATATTTCTGAGAATTTGATGTGATGTTTTTGCTGATACGGCTGAGAAAAACAAATTCGACATGACAGTTTCGGCTAGCACTTAGTGATGCCGGCTTTAACAAATTCCGAATGGAAAGCGTCATCACCAGTTGGCACTATTAGACAATCCAATAAGCATATCAGATTTATTTTATTTATTTATTTATTTATTTATCGATACACACCAACGGGTGTGACAGCAAGTTAATGATGACACTAATGATTCGACATCGGCTTTCCTCAATTCATTCGGATCTCTTTCCGATCAGAGAAACGAGAGAGCAAGCGAATTGAGGAGAGTCACTGTCGATCCGAAGCAACACTAATAAGGCACGTCCACAATCAGCAGAATCTCGGGAGCAAAAGAATGGCAAGCGATTCCGTCGACGTTTCTCTGCACCCAGAAGGTAGCTTTAATTTTGCTGGTCTTGTGCGATTGGCAACTGTGAAATTCATACAAATTCGAAGCTCACGGTTGACTTGAGTTTCACGAGGCCGGTAAAAGCAGAATGCTTCTGACAATATGATGCGAATCCAATTTCGAGTAATCTCCCAATACCACCAATTATTCCGCACATATCACTGACCACCCGAATACACTGTGTTTCATCTTCGCTTCCGAAACCTCAAACAAATATATTTCATCCAGTCCGTATTAGTGGAGTGTCTGGGAAACTTTGATTACGAGAAGGCTGGTATATCTCAACAATCTCAATAGCTGGTCGAGCTGAACGCTGAGCGTGATTCGATACGTACGTATTAGGGATGGTAAATGGGAGGCGTTTTCTTGCTCGGCGAGGGATCCTGTTGTGCCGTTTTGACATCACTAGCATGTGTGCTACATGCAGTATATGCGTTCCGCTCCTCCTTTTCATGCTTCACACAGCAACGAATGTAGCATACATCGAATCTCAAAAAAGCCAGAGTGCACGTCGGGATTCCAGCAAGACCCATATCGGCAAAACGAGGAAAACATTGTAAAGTATGGTGAAAATCGACCATATCGACTAGACCACATCGGCAAACTTGTTTAGGCATATCGGCAGAAAATTCTAGGCGAGACCTCATATGACGCATGGAATGGAGTCTTCAGCGCTGCGCATTGTCTGCCTCCGGTCATCCCCCCACGTGGTACACACATAAAACGGCGTATTACTTTTAATACCGAGGTGTGCTCGTAGAGGCACCACGCACACTTTTGTGTATTAAATTAAATACTATTCGTGTGCATGGTGCCTCCACGAGCACGCCTCGGTATTAAAATTAATACGCCGTTTTCTGTGTGTACCCTGAGGCTACCTAAGATCCTTTCTTCTAATCTACGCCTCTGGTCAACCGCTCCTGGAACAAGTGTTCCCCTTCGGTATTATAGTTCACCATGAGTACATGCTAACCCCCGCGCGCTGACCCCTTCCCGGGGGTCACTCACCCCCCGTCCATTTCTCCCCCCATTGCTGTGCCTTTTCGCTCTTTTTTCACCGCACACATCTCTCTCCCTCTCGTCTCCCTTTCCCCCTCCCCTTCCCCTTTTCGCTCTGGGCTCGCCGGGCGTTTTTTGCCCTCCGCGTTGTCCTCGTGCTGCCCGGTACTAGGGGGGAGGACGGGAAGGGGACGGGAAGGGGACGGGAGAGGGAGGGGGAGGGAGAGGGGAGGGGGAGAGGGGAAAGAGAATGTCTGGGGGAAGGGAGCCTTCGGGAGGGGGGGGAGAGGGCTTCTCGCTATCTCTTCTCTATCTGACTATCGCCATGCTTCCACAGCAGCGCGTTTTCTGCACTCCTCTCTCTCTCTCTCTCTCTCTCTCTCTCTCTCTCTCTCTCTCTCTCTCTCTCTCTCTCTCTCTCTCTCTCTCTCTCTCTCTCTCTCTCTCTCTCTCTCTCTCTCTCTCTCTCTCATCCTTCTCTCTCCCTCTTCTTCCTTCTATCGCTCCCTCTCCCTCGAATGTTCTGTCTCTTTCACCCCATTGACGTGAACGTGGACGCTTGCACACGAGTGGGGATGACCTGGCCCCAAGATGGTTTTGAGCTAGGATGTTGCGTCATCAATAGCCAATCCTGGAAGTGGACTAGACCTGTGAAACTCCTCACCACACAAGACGGTTTTGCGCGAAGTGTTGCCGGATCGAAAACTCCCTCCACTCTGCACATTATCTAGTCTGAAACGAGACAGTTTGCAGAATGTAGAGAGCAACGGTTCCGGCATCACTAGTTAGTGGGACGAGGTTGCGTCATCAGTAGGCAATCCTGGCTAGCTCCTAGCATCCGGTTCCACATGCCACGAGTTGTGGCATCGCTGGGAAATCCCGGAGGCTAACTAAAGTTGCGAAACTGTAGCGTGCAGTGTTGCAAAATGGCCGCCTATGGACTTTTGACGTTGCGTATACTGGAAGTTTCGAAATCCATCGGATCTTCAGTTTCTGCAGAAGTTTCGTGGGATAGTGATGAGATTCAAAATATGATGGGTTTCTACTGATCATTCAGTCTACCAAACTTTAAAAAAAACATCTCTCTATCGTTTTTGGCTCTATTCTCATATCCTGATTGTCTGGACAGTATTTATATTTTTTTTCTCGAACCTTGTTATTTGTAATTATTTACAACCGCTTTTTCTGCTTAGTGAACCAACCATTGATCTCCAACCTCCATCATTCTTTCTTCTCCCGCATCTTTTTCCATCGTCCTCCCCATATATCTTGCCGCTTTTTCCCGGTCCGGTGCTATTCTCCGGTCGCCCCACTTTTTCTGCCGGTCGTTTCCCCCCGTCCATTCCCCGGCTCCACAGTACCGGTTTCGCCCCCCCCCCTACACTTCTTCACCACTCCTACCCATCATTGTTAGAGTGCGGGCGCATTACTAGTACCCCTACCCAACTCTCCGAAATCGCGACCCCCCCCCCCCCTTCCTCTAGTGATGTCAAATCTCAATTAGACTCCTCATTTCGCGTATTCTCTCGTGTCTCTGACCGGTGAGATAGTGTGCAGAATGGAGAGAGACGTCCTGACTTCCCTACTCTCTCTCTCTCTCTCTCTCTCTCTCTCTCTCTCTCTCTCTCTCTCTCTCTCTCTCTCTCTCTCTCTCTCTCTCGATAGCAAGCTCTGCGCGAAAAACCGCTCGAAGATGTGACGGAAAACCGTAACCCTCCCTTTTCACTCAAACAGCTTTTTGCACCACTCCCCCCCATCGATTGCTCCGGATCAGGGGTCGATTACAGTATGCCTACCGTACCTAAAATCCGATCATTGACTGATTTTTTTGCGGGGTAACAGCCACAAAGCTCTTTCTCTCTCCAGAGAACGAGTAGTTTTTGCAGGAAGCGCACTCTTCCCTGATGCTCCCCCCCCCTCAATCTCCTCCTCCCTCCCTCCTTCCATCCCTTCCCTCCTCTCCTCTTTTCATAACATGCACACATTTTTCACCTTTCGTCGTACGCCTGGGCGTTCTTTATGGACCTTCATAGGTTTCTGATCAATCTTCCAGGCATTTGAAAGCCTTTCTCTATCGTTTTGGCTATATCCTGAATTTCCTTTTTTTCTCGCTCCATGTTATTTGTAATTCACCATTCATTCCTTTTCTTTCCATTGATTCAGTCTGGGTCTCAAGATGGTCCTGCATGGATCGCCGTAGCTACAGTACCCCTCCTCCTAAGATCGACCACTTTTCTCTCGGTTTTTGCTCGTTGAAATGCCTCAATTTCTTCCTTTCTGCGTCGCTTTTTCGAAGTCGTTCATCGTCGAGTCAAACTCGTTTCAAGCCCGCGGTTTTTGTTGCTTTTTCCTCTCTTTCTCTTCCACTCTCCTCGTTTCGCACGCTCTCTCGTGCCCCTCCATCTCTCTCCCTTGCTACTGCCAGTGGTTTTTGCACGCTGATGATTCCCCCGGCTCTCTCATAATCACACACTATCTCGCTGTCTCTTTCTCTAGCCCGCTCTCTCCATATCGCACACTCCCTCGCCCGCCTGTGCCATTCTCCAAACCCCACCACTAGACGCTTTTTTCATGATTTCGTCACCTACCGTAATCCTCCGATAGGTCGAGGAGTAGGAAATTGCTGTACTTCCTTGAGGCGCGTTGTTCCCATAGCGATGGGGGCGAGAGAGGAGCTAAATCGGGAGGAAGTAAAGTAACATTATCTTTACGGGGAGACTCGGGCTTTTTGAGGTTGCACCGCAGCCGAGTGTTGAGAGACTCTCTTCTATTCGCGTAATCTCTCGTTTCTCTGATCGGCGAGAGAGCAGGTGAATTGAGGAGAGTTTTTGGCATCACTAGCGGAGAGAGTCTCTTTCAGATTAACTTCTTGCCTCGTTAATTGGCCAAGAGCGGAGGGAAGAAACTTGATATTATGGCATTACCGTAGTATGGTAGAATGAGAGAGGGAAATCGTTGGATTCACATGTTAAAAAATACCTAAATTGCCTCAGCACTACGCGCGCGCTAAATCCCTGCAAACGGATGAGTTGTGAAATAATACACTCAAGGAATGAGAAATGTATTCCAGATTTTTGTAGATCACTATTTGCACTTGACTTCCGTTAATTAGGTTTAATTACAATGACACAAGGTTCGGGAAAGGGAAGATTAGCTGCTGCGTAGAGGAATCAGAGGCACTTTGCAACAAAAAACACTTCCTATCGTACATGTCGCAGAAATCAGAACGCTCACCGGGCGTCACGGTACATTCTGCGGGTTTTCCGATCTTTGCTAATACACAAAAATAAGATTTGTGGTTGTGCTCATATTGTTTCTCATGGCCACTTTGCCGGAATCGACCCGGACATGCCCGGTAAAATATTCCTAGAAATCGATATTTGAAACAGGTATCTTTTATGGTGCGCGTTACGGTAGCCTTGTCGAGGTTTATCATTTTAGCTTGCGATAGCGCATTGAAGCCTTTCCTTAAATTCTCTCATGTTATTTGTCACTTTTTCAAAGTTTAGGGCAGAATATATAATCACAAAGTTAAAAACACAATCTTGAACCTCTCTAAGCGCAATCGCAACCCAAAATGATAAACCTTGACCGAGCTACCGTAACCCGCACCACAAAAGATACCTGCTTGAAATATCGATTTCTAGGAATATTTTACCGGGCATATCCGGGTCGATTCCGGCAAAGTGACCATGAGAAAAAATACGAGCACAAAAATAAATCCTAATTTTGTGCATCAACAAAGATCGGAAAACCCGCAGATTGTACCGTGACGCCCGGTGAGCGTTCTGATTTCTGCGACATGTACGATAGATGACGCGACTGGATGTTTCAGTCCATTAGGTCGTGTACACCCAAGAATTTCGGATCAAAAACAGTGCCGACCAAGTCAGGATCAGCCACATATTTATTTTGTACCTGATCTCAAAGAGATCTCAGTTGACGAAACGTTTTTGACAGATCACTCTCATTTTCCCAATCCCAACCACTGCCTCTCTCCATTCTGCACACTCTCTCGTCGGTCAGACAGCGATGAGTGAGCATGGGGAATGGAGAGAGCGCAGAGACAACGATTTCCCCGATCCCAACCACCCCCCATAAATCTCCGGCGTGCGCGCTCTCCTTGTCAAGAGTAGTGGTTTTTGCAGGCACGGACTGTCTCTCTCCCCCCTGCGCATCCTCCCTTTTGCAAACCACTCCCCTCACCCCCTCCTCCTCATTCTTTACCAACTCGTCGGGAAATGAGGAAATCATCACTACTCAACAGGAGCCTGATCTACCCCACTATATCTAATGGAATACCAGGGAGATTAGCTATGCACTCCTGTTTGGGGATGGCGAATGCAGAGGGCGCTTTCCTCATTCCGCGTACTCTCTCACCGACAGAGCGGCGTAGAGAGTGTGTGAAATGAGGAGGCCCTGTGCATTCGCCATCCCTACTCCTGTTCCATACTTGCGTAAAAATGCAAAAATCACACAGTGAATAGCCAATTATATACTCTAATCCCTGATTTGACCACCATAGTTTAATGACAGAAACCTATCGCAGTTTGTTCTCCTACAGGGTTTCCTGCAGATTTGCTAGAGCCAATCCGCCTCCCTCATCCCCTCCTCCACCTCTTCGATAACCACCTCCCCTCCCTCCTTCTATCTCATCCTCCTTTCACCGCATCCAAATCGAAAGAAGCAGAAAAACGCCTGATTCACCCTTCAGTTACTTTTTGCTTGGCGCTCTCGAGAAGAGGGAAGGGAGGAGGGAGAGAGAGAATAGAAAGAGGGAGGAGGGAGAGGGAAAGAGCAAAAGAGAGCGGGGAGATGGAAGAGAGAGGAGTGAGAAAGAGAGGACGGAGGGAGGGAGGGAGGGAGAGGGAGAGAAGGACCGCTATCAAGCATGATCGGAGGAGGGAAGAGCAGAGGTTTTTTCATCAGACGGAGAATCTTTACGAAACAACTTCCTTCGTAGTTTTCTAGCTGAAGAATTCAATTAGCTACTGATAAATACGAAGAGGAAGATGAGTTGAAGAAGCGATCCTTTGTTTCGAAAGCATCTATGTTGGATTCTTCTTAGGAAATTTGATTAGATCATTCCAAAGCACGGAGATTGAAGAACGATACTTTTTTCGCAATCTCCGTTCACCCCTCTACTTTATCTCTCGCTCTAACTTTAGACATTTGTAGTCAGCGCGCTCGACTCTTTTCTCTGACCTTTTCTGCATCCTTTTTAGTCTTCAGCAAACAGTTCTTTCCCCTCATCTTTGCCCTCTCCAGCCATAAGACCCCATATGAATTGGCTCGAATCTCCGCGCTTTTTCTCACCCGTGCTAGAAATAAAGCGCATGCTCAGTACTTATTAAATAACAAAATCACACGAGCTGTTAGTAGGCACACAATCCTCACTGTTTTGTTGTCGGCGCTGGACACATTTCAATCTCACTTCTTCTCTCCATGATTCTTCGTGCCTCATGTCTTACATGGAACCACTGAAACTCATCACATTCTGAACAATTTGATTTCAAATCATTCTTCGAAACGCGGCAAAAAGCAAGCAATTCAACCCCCTATGAAGAAGCGCGGAGCATCCTTAGTTGTCGGGATGAGGACTCATCACTATAGTGATGACAAATCGGCATCCCACTCTCTCCATTTTGCATGATCTCGCGTCGGTTAGAGCAACTAGAGAGCATGCAGAAAGAGGAGAGTCAGGTTCGTCATCACTACTATCTGTGTGGTACGAAAGAAAGTGTGCCGGCAGAATCAGGCAAAACATTAATCGAGCTTCTAATCCTCAATATTGCGCGAGAATTGCTTGAATTCACCTACTAGGGATGAAATATCGGTGTTGGCTCTCTCTCTCTGCACTACATCTATTGGCGGGTCAGAGAAACGAGAGAGTGTGTAAAATGAAGAGATCCGAAACGGCATCACTAGCTCCCTACTAGAGATGAGGCACAATGTGTCCTCCGTGTTCGGGAAAGTGCTAGAAAAGTGTGGACGCCACACACAAGCCAACTCACCGCTCATTCCTCACACTTCTTTTTTTAGATCAGCGCTTCAAAGCCAAATCCAGTATCAAGGCGCAGTAGTGAAGACTTTTCCTTTTTTTCGACTCTCTTTGTTCCGCACACTCTCCAGTTTCGCTCACTGGCGAGATAGTGTGCTGAATGGAGATAGTCAGAACCGAGTTTGCATCCCTATAGGGCGCAGAATTGGATGAGTTTCAGTGATGGTACGCATGGGGAAACGTAGGGACGATGGCAGTTGTTTGCGCTCATAACTTCTTAGAAAATATTTGAATAACTGGAGGAGAATCAGCTCATAATTGTATGAAAAGACATCCCTATTAGTGAAGTTATGATAGCTCCCTATATCCGCACACTATTCCATGAACTTATCTACCTTCATTTATAAATCTCGCTGTATCATCATTAATGCCAGTGAAAAGGTGCTGATTCGAGGAATCGAAATCTCTCCTTATTAGTCCCTCCATTTCCCCTTTTATCTCTTCAATCAGCTCGATATCCGCTCATCAACTGCTTAATGACCGTGACTCTCCAAATAAATTCTTATTAATAACCGCTCATTAATTAGAGAGACTCACAATAGTTCCCGCAGCCTTCTCCACTTCGAAAGCGATCTCTAGTAGTGATGGCAACTCAGAACTTGACTCTCCTGACCGACGAGAGATAAGGCAAAATGAAGAGAGTAGATGCCGATTTGTCATTACTAATGTCTATCAGTACGGTTTGTGCACCTGCATCATCCCTCATCGCTCCCCCAATTGATAAATCTCTCGCTTTAATTACCAGCTTAATGACCCTGACTCGTTTCACGAGAGCTCCACCATTTTTTCCTCCCGTTCTGACCCCATTCTTCCGGCTTTTTTGCCCCCTCGATATTAATTCGATCCCTTTCAGCCGAATGAGAAACGAAGTGCGCGCTAGATCTCTCGTTTTCTCTAACCTCTCTAGAGGTTCCCTACTCTCTCACTTTTGCGTGCTATCTCGATTCCTATGGTCAAATAGAGAGCGCGAAAAAAGGGGCGATAGATTACTCACCCTGGAGTTGCTACCACCCATATCCACCTCTCACTTTGAGCCGAGCCAGCGATAAATCAACTCCCTATAATGGTCATCACCTATCTTTCCCCCCTTTTTTTCGCGCTCTTTAAATGATCAGAAAACGTGAGAAAGTGTGCAGAATGGAGAGAGCCAGGAATCGCAAAGGCTATTTCTCAATATGGAGGTGCATAACCTGCACGTAAAGGTGCTAGGGACAACGGGAAAGTGAGAGAACTAGAGTTCCCCCGTATCCGATCCCGCGTCATCCCAATGCGTGAGCTTGACTTGGGCTGAGCTTCTCGATTTTTTCCTCATCCATTCCAATCCATCATCCATCCATCCCAAAAAAACCGCGATCCATCCTCAAACCAATCCCCAATCCTAATCGTGAAGAGTTCAAGAAGCTGGTCCCGCCCCCTAATAGGTGTGAGAGAGTCCATTACCGTCCTCGTTCACCGGTTACGGTATTCGTCGAATGATCGAGCGGGAAAGATATTTTATGTGCGCTGGATAGTAGAGATGCCAATCTCAAATACTTTGATGCTGCTTCTTTCAAACTCTTTGGTAGCGGTACTGCGGTGACGGGTTTTCAAGGAAGAACTGGGGTTTTTTTGACATTCGAACATGATAGGCGCATCTTGACGATTTAATTGACCATAGAGTGATATTCAATCATTAAATCTAATATTTGCGTCCAACTTCGCCTCTCGCGCCCCAGACATTTGCTGACTATCGCGGAAAATATCTGATAACACTGCCCGTCCGTCGTCGCACACTGACCACTTTCTCCATCCTGCACACTCTCTCGTCACTTTAACATGCGAGAGATCACGCAAACTAAGGAGAGTCGATGACGATTTGCCATCACTACTGACCACTCGCTCTTATCTCTCACTAGGGGTGAAGGCTCGTAGCCCTCTGATTTCTCATCTTTCTCGCTTTTTCTTTCGCGATCGATACCTGTTCCGTCGTGCCTGTACCGTATATCGCGACGACCAAGTCCATTCCAACCAATCGATAATCCATCCCAAAATTCAGGGCAACCCTCTGCCGGCCCGCGTCGCGCGGAACATCGTCGAGGCTATCTAATAGCCCGGCGGGCCAACACCGATCGATCCAGATACTGTATCCTGGATACAGTATCCCTTCCCCGGATTCCAAATCCGCTCAAGACCACGCAAGCCCTCAAAGGGTGTCTACCACAGGTTCAAAAGCCAGTCCAAACCATTCCACCAGCCATCATTCTCGACAGAATTACATCGGAGTTTGCCGCTACCGTACTCCACTTCCTGGAGCAGAACTGGCGAATAAAGTCAATCGTCGATCCAATCGACAGCAAACAGACTACCGTAGTGCGATCGATCGGTGCGTGGGACGACGACGTTTCCGAAATGTCATCGACGACCACCGCACCAGTAGGAGCAGGGGATCAGACGCCTTCGCCGTCGAGCAGTTCCACCAACGCCTCGCAGGCAACGCAGCAGCACAAGTGAGTTTAATCCAGTCCAAATGAGGGAAAGATCAAGGGTCAAAGTTGGGCTGCCTTTTCGATTCTCATTGTCAGTTCTTCATTTTGCACTGCAAAGGGATAGTGTGCAGAATGGAGTGAGCTACTATTCGATCCGGCATCATCATCGATTGCCTAATAATGACGCAATTCCAGTCGCCCATCGGCCGTTGCCCGACCGCCTTCGACAGTCTCCGAGTGGCAGCTACTCGCCATTCTCCACCGAGCCAACCTGCTACAGTATTACGACGTGTTTATCGATAAAGGTACGGTATCCTGATCGATTACTGATTTTTTGCGGAGAAGCAAAGATACTGTATCGGGTGTGGTTTAATTGATCGATCTGCTACATTACTAAGATATAGACAATGGATTATTGACAAGGGTACGGTAGATCTATTGATTACTGAATGGACGAGCATGCACAGACACGATCGATTATTTACTGTTCATGCGACCCAGAGTCCCTTCTTTTCGCTTTTCGCCTCGTTCCGAAAAATGATTGGGAACAGGGCTGTCTGAGTGGAGAGTTCGTCTCTTCATTCTGCCCACTCTCTAGACCGCTCGAGTGACCAGAAAGTGTGCAGAATGGAGAGACGAACTCTTCACTCTGACAGCCCTATTTGGGAATCAAAGTGTGCAGAACCCGATGAGTTTCAGTGGTTCCATGTAAGAAATGTTGCACGAATTTACGACAGTGATTGAGACATACCAGATCCAAAAAAAATACAAAACTTATCGAACGACGATAACGCCATCCGTAGATACTAGTGATGCCATTTTAGAGTCCTTTCATTGTGCACACACTCTCGTTTCCTTGTCCGGCGAGGTAGTGTGCGGAATGTAGAGAGTCAAAATCAAAACGACATCACTAGTAGATACTTCAGCGTTATCTATGTATGTCTTGTAAGATTCAAAAACTCAGTTAGTGTCATGGACTGTTTAGCATACAGTAGGCATGATGAGCGGAACTAAATATTCGCTAATTATTTATTTAGTTTTCCAATATTCCCGATCTTTCTCCTATGTGATCCTGGACGCAAAATGCACTGATTAAATACAAACACTGAAGCCTAGAATCCCTTATTAATGATTGCTAAACACAGTAGATTGGACCGTTCGTAATAACAAGTGAAACGGTTTATTTTCTTGCAATATTATGCCATACCCCGATCCAGTGCAACCGACCGTAACATACAGTGTTCAACAGATCTGTGATAATATTTTCAATTATCTTGCGTCAATCAGATCGTAGGTTACTGTATATTGAGGAATAATTCCAAATAATTACGGTAGCCGCATATCGTAATGATGACACAATCTTCCAGGCGGTGACGGAGTAAATCAGTATAGGGTATTCCGTAGAACTCTGTACCGTACCCTACGTAACCTACAGTAGCCAACCGAATTGACCTCTACCGTAACCTACCGTATCCCTTCTGCAGGCGGGGACGACGTCAATCAGATCATGTGCTCGGACGAATCGGAGTTCCTCGAGATCATGAGCATCGTCGGCATGCTCAGCAAGCCGCTGCACGTGAGGAGGCTCCAGAGAGCGCTGGCGGTGAGCGATTGATTGACCTACCGTACTCTACAGTATCTATCTAGTTTTGCGGGATCTCAGGCATCCTGCTATGAAAATCACAAATCTCCATCGTTTCTGCTCGTGATGTGTGGCCGAATAGTGACTCTCTCGATTCTGCACTCTCTCTCGTTTCTCTGTCCTGCGTGGGAGTGTGCTGAATGGAAAGAGCAGATAATCATTACTACTATTGTATCTCAGTTGGGAGAAGAGATTTCAATTGCAGTAGATGGCGCAAATATTCTGTCACTATTAGCGAATACTACCGGCGATACTGATTCGGACCGCTCCATTGCGCACTCCATCAATGGTGGCGAGAAAGTGTGCAAAATGGAGAGTGTAAAAATCGAAACAACATCCTAATTGACAAATCCGCCTAGCCCTACGGTTCCTCCCATTAGAAAGATAAGAGAGAAGAAACTTGGATCATTGCCTAGCAATGACGTAACATTTTCCAGTAGTGATATCAAAACAATTTCCAATTATTTCTCAAAAACCCAAGTAATTGGGCCCTCTTCCTTCGCCCAAACCCAAGTAATTGGGGTCGGCCAAGACAATAGAAAATAATTGGATTGGCATCACTACTTTCCAGCAATACTCCAACGACCCTACCGCCTTCAACCTAGCTGCCATCCCTCACATCGGAGCCCCGCCCGTCTCCGCCTACCCCATGGGACTGGGCGCCTCGGACCCGGTACAGCTGTTCAATCCAGGTACCGTAACCCGAAACCCTTGAGCAAATAGCCTACTGTAACCCGGCACCAATACTTGACTACGACATCTACATTACTCCTTCCTAAATTACTGCCTTGCTCAAAAATCAAAACGATTGAGTAATGGCACAGTGTTTATCGCCGCTTTGAGCGGGAATGGTGTAAAACGGGGAAAACTTCAAAAAATGAAAACGTAAGAAAGAGAAAAAAACAGCGAGCAAAACTATCGAAAACAACAACAATTTCACAGTATTCAAAGCAAAATGGTACAGACTATAAACGCATAATGTATCTATTGCACAGTATCTTCAATTTGTAATCTCTATTGTATAGCCTGTCAATGCCACAAACAATAAATAGGTGGCTACCGTACTCCTCATATGCATCTCAATTCGCCTCCCTGCACGAAATCTGCGGGTACGGTAGGATGGAGGGCTTCCTCCAGCTCCTTATCCTCGTAGGACCAGTCGAGGTGTGGCGAGCGAGCGCGATTGAACGATTTCACCACCTGGATTACGGTAGATTATTTGGCATACCGTACTTGGACTATACTTCTCCTTGCTTTATTAGTTTTCGCCCACCTCATTACAAGTACCACAAATGGTAGGAAAACTCGCCTATCTCTCGTTACTGGACACAGTAATCCTACGGTAACACTATCTGGATACCGTAATCAACGCCTACCGTACCTTGTCTAGTCCATCCACTTCCGATCGCTTCTTGACCTCGACAGCACGCGAGAGATACGCAGAGTTGGAGGCTAGAAGAATAACATTTTATTCATCGATGGTAGCGAAATATTGAAAACCATTATTTTAAGAAAGAAATACACCACTGCTGAAGCAGCGGTGTACATAGAGTTGTTGGACATTTTTTTCCATCCTGGTACGATTAACAATCACTGATTCAAGCAAGATAAATATCAATACTGAAACAGTGAAGCCCGTCGTTGACTATTAGACTACACGTCTTCCCCCACACAGGAACTCACTGAGAAACCTGAGAAGAGCGAGAATAATACACGGTTCTCTTTATATTTTATTTCTTATAAAACATGATGACTAATTAACTAATGTCCGCTGATTATTATTTGTCAAGTATTCAATCCCGCTGCTAAAGTAAATTCATTGGTATTTTGGAAGACACACTTTCGCCATACTAATGAACATTCCATATTTCTGCAAGAAATGTTAGTTGTGAAACCAGAATGCGGAAGCTTTCCTCATAGTTTTTTTAAAAATCAAAAACACTACAACATGTTATTGACTAAATCCACTCTAAAGTATCGAACACGAAACCTGAATGGAGCCTCTCCGCCCTCTTCTCTCCCTCCTCCCTCGCCTCCACCTCGATGCCCATCTTGCGCCTCGCGTTGTCGATCTCTGCAATTTAGTCGTGGTGTGAATATCGCCGACGTTTCCGAGAGCTCGCCGTATCAAAATTTGACCTACCGGGCCATGAGAAGAGCCGATCCTCGCCCGACCAGTCCTTGCGCTCCAACGTCGTCACTTCAAGAGTCGTCTGAAATATATATATTTTTAAATCAGAATCAGGCGAATTCAGGTTTTCACTTGCGTAGTTAGTCTATTGAGTTGGAATAACTATAATGTTCACTCTACATTCTCTTACCTAGAAACCACACTCCCCTAAGCTATTGAAACCTACAGTACTCCAATCACTCTTACTCCCATTCTTCCACCGTACCTTCCAGTATCGATCCTCCTCCTCCACTTGGGACTTCGCCGCGGAACTCCAGCGATTCGCGCTCTTTTCAAGTTGACGCGCGAGATCACGCTTCAGTCGAGCGAGTCTGGAAGGATCAGACATCGAACTACAAAATACCAAAAAGATGGGAATCGACTACAAACTATGATCTCACTTTGCGACCCGTGTCTGCTCTCGCTTGCGAGCCGCAGTCGCGGCAGCCTTCGCTTCTTTCGCCGTCTGAAAATAAGATGAGGCTACAGTACCCCTTGACTACTGTATTCCGGGCATTTTTTACTATTAGGGATGGATATTTGGATATTTATTTCTCCATTCGTAACGCTCTCTGCAACAAAATCTATGCTCGACAAAAGAGTGTACAGAATGGAGAGAGCTGATATCGTTGAAACTATAATACCTCGCAGTTGTCGTATTCTGACACTTGAATGGTTCCTAGCTACCGTACTCCGACTACAGTATACCTTGACGGGCGTGGCCTTTCCTCCGGGTGCGGGCCTCTTCTTGGCACGGCTACCGTTCTCACTCGGGGTTACGGTAGTCTTGGCCGGGGTCTTCTTCACTGGTTTGACTGGTGGGAGAGGTACTGGAATGGTATGACGTGAATCGAGGGAGCATTGAAACAATCCTTCTCCTGGCCCAAGTATAGTATCGATGAAACTTCGTTTCACAGGGACGCTTTGTACGAATTACACAAAATATTTCTCTTGAGTGGGTTGATTGTTGAAGAGACGGGCTATTTAACTATACGACTAAGACTAGACGGACTATTTTTCTATTGAGACTACCCAACGGACTATTGTGGCTAACCGATTCATCGATGATTGATAACACTCACGAAACTTGGAATCAACTGTACGATATCAACTCCACGAACAACAATTAAAACAGCCCTCCCATCGACTAGTCTGGCACCAAGCTTGCCCATTAAATAATTCTTTACTTGTTTCTTGGTTTGGGAGATTTTAGCAAACTTCATCGAAGATCCATTAAAGCATTCGCATCTCCTATTCAAGTCTATCCACCAGGAAACCCCATTCTTCCTGCTCCCTTTCCTTTGAGTTGAATCAATATCCCACCTTCCACCTTCCTCTCCTCCTCCTCTTCTCCCTCCTCATCACTCTCGAATTCGTCGATCGGCTGTGGCTTGGGAGACACGAATGAGGGCACTGAAAATATTTATTTTTACTTAGTTTTTAAACCAGAAATGAGGAAAACATCAGACTTCCCCATCCAGATCATAGCATTGTCATTCACTACGGCACGAAATCACCTGCGCACATATCAGATATCATATCATATCACATTTCACATATCAAACATCATATCATTTAACTAACTTATTCCCTAGCATTAAATGTTAGTTTATCGATATTCACTTAAAATACTTAGTATTTTTTATAGATATACATTTTCCCCGTAGAACAAGCTAAACAGCAATTTTTGTTTTAGATCTGACCGTCACCATTTGCTACGGCACAAAACCACCTACACACAAGATCTGAGAATGTTTTTTTTTATTGTTACGGCATCTGATCTCATCCAATCAACGCTCCTATTACCCCCATCTTTACGATTCTTCGCAACACGAACCCATCAACCCGGAGCGCACCAATCCAACCAAATCAAAAATTTTTTTAAAAAAATCATTCGAAAAATGTATTGTGGCCACTGAGGATAGTTATTACGTTTTTCTATGCGAGATACGTGGAGATGATCAAACTTTCTCACTCAGACTCTCTCATCACCAATTGCTTGAGCTTGAAATCACCTGGTTACGCAATTTCTAATATTTATAGGAGTCACACAATTGCAAAATTTACCATCTCATCCACTACCTCTAGGTGTTTATGGTTTGCTTCAACATTAAATCACCGGTTCACATAAGTTTGACAAATCGAATTTTTTTTTTAAAACCACCGATTACTGATTGGTGAATTCCAAAATATAAAATCCTCACTTTTGAATGGCATCTTGATCTCTGTCTCGTCTCCCTCCATCTCTTTCTCTTCCCTCTGCGCAAGCTGAACGATTATCGATCGGTACCGTAATCACCTCATTTTGCTCTACCGTAATCTTCACACCAAATGATTCCTCCATTTACCTACAGTAACACATAATAGTAATCACCAATCAGCTACCGTAACTACCTGTGCTGTCTAAACGAATATCAGCTCTCTCCATTTTGCACACATTTTCGTCTGCTTGGAAGGAGAGATAGTGTGCAGAATGGAGAGGGCCACAACCGATATTGCATCCGTATTCCATCTGGTTCTAGCCCTCAAACTCTCATCTAAAGTACCCTCCTCCCAAATACCGTACATGTCTACCGTATTGCTTTCCTATTCCTGCCCTACCGTATCTCCTCCATACCTGATTAGCTCTTGCCCTCATTGCCTCTACGATATTGCCCCTTCTTCTGTCGGGGGAGGAAATCGATCGAGAAGTAGAAGGAACATTGAATGGAGAGAACATGGAGGAGAGCTCTGAGATCAAAGATCAAAGATTAAAACTACAGACTGATTAAAAATGGTAGTTCTCCCCAATAATCAATATTCACCAAGCCACCGTACCTCTAGTTACCGTACTCCTCATCGACTCTCCCTCCTTTTCTCCACTCGTCTTTCTCCTCTTGGATGGCATGTGCAGGGCGTGGTGCTTGTCGGGAAGGGGCGCGAAGCGAACGCGTTTGCGGTTGGGAAGTCCTGATGGGAGAAAAGAGGGGTTACGGTAGGGAAAGCGTTTGATCAATATTGTTCGACTGTCAAGCGTACAGAAGTATGTATTTGTTAATTTTGAGAGAGTAAGTCGTCGGCGATTGTTCAGGGCATACCAAGTCGTTGCGAAACCCAGAGCGCACTGGTTTCCTAATTTACAAATACCGCTTAGAATTGTGAGTTAGTGATCACAGTGACAGGTTTCCAGCCTATTCATTTTTATTTTTGAATAATTATTACCGTCGCAATATCTTCGAGTTCACTCAACGAATGTGCTTTGAAACTCAAATCCCCCTCCCGTCTTTGGCCCTAACCGACTTCATCCGCATTTCCTTTCACTACCGTATCCTCAACATCTACCGTACCTCTCTTCTCTTCCATCATCTCCTCCTTCTCTTCCTTCTTCACTATCCTCTCCATCACTGATCTCATTCTCTCCCTCTTCGCGTTCTCCTCCGCCTCTGCGATGGCTGCATCCAGAGAGGAGACGTCCTGATAAGCAATAATATGGTTAAAAGAATGAATTTTGAGAAATAAGAATTAGAAATATTTTGAACCACGATTTGCAGAAAATATTGATCAGAAAGAATTAATCGATTCAAAAGGAGACTATGTAAAATGAATTTAAATCTGGTAGATAGCGGTAATATTTTGTTCAGTTGTTACGTTATAATACGAACCTTAGCGCAATTTTATAATGTTTTGAAAGCAAAGTCTTCGACCTATTATCGAACTGGCGAAAGAGTGAGCTGAAGATTAAACGATGAAACATGGAACTACTAGCTCTGCTGAAAAATATTGGTAGCCAGAAGGAAAGTGCGATAATTCATAAGATATTTATATTTCAAAGCAAATACACTCTGTACTTATTGAATAAGTGAAAATTGAACTATAATAAATGTCACAAAATCTGTATCCCAAAATTCATCAATATTTAAATATAGTTACTAGGTTGGTCCATAAGTCTTGACCGATTTTGGGAGTGATATTTGAGGTCGTATATTTCGCTTCCCTCAAATCTCAACGACCTGGCCCCATAGCAGTACTTAGGGGTATACTCAACCAGTATACCCATATCATTGAATATTGTCTTGCTTCTTAGATGCCTGAAAAACTTAGGCTTGAGTTAAATCAAATTTGTGAGTAAAAATACAACTTTTTAAAAAGGCATTGTATTTAGCGCAGGATTTTTCCTGCCAAGCCACATTATACCGTGTGGTAGTCGAAGACTTGCTCTCTCAGAAACCGTGAAGAACGGAGCTCTCGGTCTAGTTTAGTCATATTTATAGGTGATTGAATTTCAAACTTTTCGATTTTGTTCGGCTCCTATGATATTTTTTCCTACTTCGGAAAACACAGATATGAACCAATACACAAGTGCGCTCTATTGGACCACTAAGGTGGTATATAATAGGCAGAAAACATTCAAGGTGCTTCTCATCCTCTTCCAGAGATATGAGATGATCAATAATTCCGGTTGGAGTCAATAATATCGAAAAACGCGACTTTCGGTGTTTATGGTGGCAGCCATCCCCACAAGAACCAGCGATCTCCTATTTCTAACCAACTCATGAATGATAGGGGAAGGGTTGCTTGTTCAGTTAACCATGAAAGATCTGGTGTTCAAGCTTCATGGAGGACAGGGGAATGTCTAAAGTGTGATTTTCGAAGAACGAATTTCAACCCGGAATTCGCCAGTAGCTCAATTCTTTAGAAGATAGTTGGATTCACTCGCAGATTAGGTTGTGAACTGACCAGGCAAAGTGTTTCTCAATGCAATGTATTTGGGATATCGAGAACCAATTGTACCGACTTCATGGTAAGATAAATTAGTTTTGACCAACGGTATCATCATGAGGTTTGAATTAATGCGCATGTCTTGAGTATGCTTTAAGTGGCTGATATGTGGCACTGTTGGTATAGTAATCAAAATGCATTGTACTTCACCAATGAGTGTCAATTTCGAGCCTATCGTTGTTTACCGTAACGCACTGGCGGAACTGGAGCGGATGTTGAAGAAGCTGATGGAGGCATGCAGCCGCGTTGGTCTCGAAATCAACGCCTCCAAGATCAATCTCCTCACCTCCTGCACCACTACCAGAGCACCCATAGTCATCGGGAACCTGCGATTTGAATTCGTCGAGTCTGCCACGTATCTTGGAGGAAGAATCTCTCTTCCACTTGACCACTCAGACGAAATTGAGCACAGGATCAGACTCGGTTGGTACGCATGGAGTAAGCTGTCCCACCTCCTCTCTTCCCGACTTCTTCCCATGAAGACCAGGAGGAGACTCTTTGAGAGTTGCGTCACCTCTACCGTACTCTACGGATGTGAAGTATGGGCATTGCGATCGAGCGACAAGGAGAGGCTGTGTGTGACCCAACGGAAGATGGAGCGGAAAATGGTCGGAGTTTCGCTAAGGGATCGCTGGAGAAACGAACGCGTGCGAGGGATCACGAAACTGCGCGATTGGAACCAAGAAGGACTGAAACGGAAGGCGTGCTGGGCACTCAAAGTGCGAAGCTTGGATACGGATCAGTGGAGCCGCGCGACTACTGTCTGGACGCCCTACAACTGGACTCGCCCCTCGGGCAAGCCAAGAGTGCGCTGGAGAGATGACTTGACGCGAGCTATTGGCAAAAACTGGTGGAATACAACCCGTGATGACTACCAGCGACTCATCCTCATCTGAGCACCCTAATTGCCTGATATGATAAATTGATTGATTGATTGATTGACTGGCGGAATAAAAAGCTGATTTCATCTTCGGACAGGGCTTCTTTGGACCTTCACTCTCTCGGTCTTATTGATCAGACAGGGTTGGCATAGGGTGCACTAAATAGAGTACCCAAGCCCTCATCGATTATGAAAAACCATGGGTTGATGTTGCTAATAAGGAAGACGGGGCTGGTCAGAAACTCCAAGTGTAAAATCGGTCAAGACTTATGGACCAACCTGATACTTGCTTAAAATGAGAGTAACGGCTCGTACATAATTGCCCTAGCAGAAATTCTAATGATATCAAATATATGAAACTTTAATCTCACCAGTTCATCCTCTCCCTCCTCCTCCTTCTTCACTTCCCTCTCTTCTCCTCCTATCGCCTGGTCCACCTCCACATCCTCCTCCTTCACTGCATCTACAGTAACCTGGAATCGATCAAATGCGCCGTGATCTACCGTAATCAGTAATCAATTGATCATCCTTACGTTCACTCATAGTTTTAGTATTTTTAGTGCCAAATGATCTGCAGTGGAATCAAGAAAAGAATGACCGACTAGTTTTGAATGATCAATGAAACTCATAATCACCAGCTAAAATAAACAACGAAATTCAATCAACCTCCTTCCTTTCCTCAACGAGAGCGAAGGGAACAACAGTATCTTCTTTGGGATCGAGAATGGGCTGATTCCTAATGGAATCTGATTCCTTCTCCTCCTCCTCATCTTCGTTGATCGAAGTATCCAGATGGCAGTCCATATCATGAGGTCGAGAGTCGATAAGAGACTGGAAGATCATCAGAATTATCACACAGCTTAACTCAGTTAAAATTTTCTATTACGAACATATGGTATTTTAGTATTGGTAGGCGGAGGTATTAATTGAACAATGTCAAAACGATGAAACGCAAAACTGACAAAATGATTTTCTCAAGATATATTTCCAGAGCACGTAACGGGCACATATTGAGACGCCAAGAAATAATTAGTTTTACGAATATTGTAAAACTCAGAAGTGGAAGTTACCATTTTAGGATGTTTAGATAAGTTTTGAGTAGAAACAGAAGATTGAATAACTGAAGAAGATACATATTGATTCAACTATGAAAACATCTTGAAACGCTGAACTGACAGGTGGTTGATCAATAACAATCTCTCACCTTAGCATCCTTCACCTCCAGTGGTTCTATCTTCTTCTTCTCTGCTTTATTCTCTACAATTCCTCCTTCCTTCTTCTCCATTCTCCCACTATTCCTCATTCTCCGACCGAACTCGGAAGTCTAAAAATATTTTCACAGTATTTTTTCCATCGAAGCGGCGACTATTGATTGGGAAGTGTATTGTTCGAACTATGTGAACAGCGTGTAACCCTAACATGGCACGTTAAATTTGGGTATAATTTTAAACCAAATTTCTGAACTATGAACTTTCTAAAACTTTCACTACTTCTTGTTTTCGTGAAAATTTGGTAGTCAAAATATTATTTGTTTAATACAAAATATATTACGCGGGCAACCAAAATTAAGGAAATCGCACCTGCACTTTCTTCTCCTCTTTCTTCCCTCCACTTCTCCTTCTTCTCAGTCCAAACTCAGATGCTGCCCCCTCAGCAAATATATCGTTCTTCCTCCTGAGATAATAATTTACAGTCTTGCGCTGTTCAGAGAAGCATCACTGAAAAGCCCCAATGCCTTTTTTTGCTTTTTAAATCCCAAATCATCCTGGTTGCTCACCTCTCTTCCTCCTTCTCTCTCTTCTGCCTCTTTCTCCCTGCTTCGAACAGACTACGGATCGAGCGTCTCTGAAATAGATAGGAATCAGTGAAACACCTCATTCGCCAGTTACAATGTGATATTTTCAATTGGAGAGATAATCGAAGTATGACCAACCATACGCCAAATGATGACAATTTCAAGATCGATCGGACTACCAAATCACCGGGTTCTAAGCACGAAAATGGTGGTTATGATATCTAAAGTGCATAGTAGTTCTCATTTATTTTACTTTTTCCATTACACGAAGCAGACTAATCAATCTGTTCCTGGATGCTCACAATATCACAATCAGTTGAAACATCTATCATCGAGGTTCGAAATTCGAAAACAAAATACAACATCAAAATTGCTCACTGGTTCCATTTCCTTGTATTCTTCCGGTAGCACGAAGCTCTGCTCCTCCATATGTTTCGATAGCCGCAGAGCTACCGTAGTCTCGGCTGGGGCTAACGTATGCTTGGCTACAGTAGTCTCTGCGACCGATGCAGCCGATGAGTTGGTGAGTCGTGGCTGCGAAAGGTGCTTTTTAAATTTTTTTCCAAGATCATTTGATGTACCAAGAAACCGGGTTCATAGCGCGCAGTGGTTATGATTGGTTATGTGGTTATGTGCAGGGGTTATGACAGTGGCGAGCAGTGGATAGACTAATTACCAATTCATCGTTCTTTTTTTCTTATTATTAAAAAAAACGATGGATGTTGCACTGCTATGAAGAACATGCTGCTAATATGAATACAAAAACAGTTGAAACATTGATCGTATTTGTTAAATATTCTAAAATCGCTACAATAGTTAAGCTCGCTTGCTCTCCTATTTCTCATCTATTTAGAAACTACACGAGAGGAGCATTGCTCGTAAAGGAAATCATCAAATTTCAAGGTAAGTTAAAATTAGAATCATACTGATACGACATTGTAAGGTCTAGACTGCTCACCGGCTCCACTTCCTTGTATTCCTTCGGTAGCTCGAAGCTATGCTCCTCCATCTTTCTCAGTCGGCACGCCTCAGTCCTCGATAGCCGCAGAGCTACCGTATTCTCGGCCGGGGCTACCGTATGCTTGGCTACAGTAGTCTCGGCGACCGATGCAGCAGCCGAATTGGTGCGTCGCAGTGACGGAATAGTGGGAAAGTGCTGCAAAACAACCTTTTAATAGAAAGACTATATTTCAAATGATAGCGTTGTGAATGTGCTCATTGATAGCGAAAAATGGGGGAATTTGGATTTGAGCCATACTTGCGAGCAAAATGCAAAAAAAAACACATTAAATATTAGACTACATACCGAAGCTTTGTTCTCTCCCTTAGAGGCGGACGAGTCGTTGCCTCAAATAATAAAAATAAAATGTAAATATTAATATAAATCGCTCACCAATGTTGGAGAGCGGACGGCGTTTAAGCAGAGGCATCGCCGGTTCTGGACTTCCTCTGAAACAATGGAGTGGTGAAACAGCCCTTATAAAATTGATCAAAAAATCGAATTTCGAAAATATGAACCTCATTGGAGCGACAGCATTCTGTGGAGGCTGCCAGTCGGTGTTTTTGTGCAGCTAAATAAACATAATTAACATTTAATTAATTAAACTAACCTAACCTTCACATGCGCCGGAAGAGAGCTCCCCGCATTCGTAGAGTACGTGCAGTGGGGACACCTAAATGTATATTAATTAAAGTTAAACAGGATATTATCGAGGTCAGATGCTAGTTCAACTCAAAGAAGGAAGCGTGAACAATAGGGTCCAGGGTCCGGTTTTGCTAGCAAATCGCAGAATAAATTGAACTCATTCCTGATGTGCGCATAATAGGACAAATGCTTCGGCAAAAGGAAATAAAATTAACTTAAAATGGGAAAATGGCTGTATTGCTCACTTGAAAGCCTTGGCGATTGTGTGCGAGCTCTGGATCTGTTCCTTGATCGATTTCGTCGTGTACGTCCGATACGGACAGTGAGGGCACGAGTGACGATGAGCGTTGTCGACGTGGCTGAGAAATTACAACAATATTAATTGTAAAATAGCAATAAACGAAACGTATTTCGAAAATAAAGTGCCTCACTTGACGCTGATCGGCTTAGAAGCCGAGTTCGGCGCATCCAACACCGTAGAGGTTGAGGACATCTGAAATACCATGAATTACAACAATAAACACAATAAAATACAACATATAAAACGAGTGAAAACGAGAACGAAGACTTGACGAATATCGGAACAGCGAACTCGATTGCCTGATTTTCCACAGTAGGATTTGGATACTGTATCAAATTCAAATATTATTATCGAGTATTCTTTTATTATTAAAAAAAATAAATATTTAATTAATTGAATACTTTGCAGCCTCCCTGAGTGCGCTGACCTCCGTGAGCGCGTCCTCCGCTCCTTCCTCCTCCTCCACTTTAACTGCTTCGTCCTCAACGATCATCGCTCCTCCTCCCCTCTGTAGCCTGGCTGCCACCATTGACGCCGTCGCCTCTGTGCCTACAGTAACCGCGCCTTCGCCCAATCTACTGATGTCCTCATCGACATCACCGGTATAGCAATCGATAATTTGACAGAGTACCGTAACCAGCAGCTCTCTCCATTCTGCACACTCTTTTGCCAAGAATGCTGGAGATAGTGTGATATTAATTTATCTGAAAGCCTGAAGTCATCAATAGTTCAATGGATAGCCGACGTCATCCACGGCTGATGAATGGATAATCGATCAACCTACCATAATCATTCAAAAATCAATAACCTAAAAATCAGACACCCGTCACGCGCACTCCTCAGTACGCGCAGCTGCTCAGCAGCATCGGCGGCACGGCCAACGTCCTGCAGGGAGACTATCTGCAGGTATACGATATCTGAGGGTACTGTAACTGACAGGAAATCGATTGGCATTCTACCGTTCCAGCTGGTTACTTTTGCTGATGAATATTGATCAGCAAACTGTAGATTCAGTGTTACTGTGATTTTCGATCATTGCCCAGAATACTGTAGACGCAAGGTTACTGTAGCAATCATTCATCACTCGGCATACTGTAGATTCAGGATACGACACTCGCTTATCGATCGTTACAGTACCTGATGGAGAACAACCAGCACTCCGGTCCCTCGCCGTCTCCTCTTCACGATGATTTCGTCGCGCTGGGCGAATTCGATCCGAGTGAGTGTTGTGTGGTGCTGAAGTGCGGTGGTGCGGGGCGAGGTTTCCAAAACTTCGGACTGTGATAAATCAGTATTCTCTTCAGATTCGGAGACCGGCGAGACTCCAGTGCTATCGGATGCTCAGGTGAGCTTTTGTGCCGAATAGGATAGTAGCTCTCTCCATTCTGCACACTCTAAATTCAACAAGACTGGCGAGAGTGTGGGCAGAATGGAAAAATATCCAAAATATCTCATATCCGATTGATTAGCTGAAGTGGCGAATTAATGTATCTTGTAGTATCTGGTTACCGTACCCAGTCAACATCGATTCCTTTCTTCAGATCGGTCGTCTCACAGCCTGCTCGCAAGCCGCGGTCGCCAAACTCTCGCCGCGCGCGCCCAAACTCGTTCAGAACAAGAAGAAGATCAGCCAGTGAGTAGATCACCCTATCGACTACCGTATCCCTCTCTTTTCCAATCGAGACCGAAATATCGATTACCGTACTCCACTCAGTTCCAATTAGGATCCAAATTGGTTTGTATCGCTATCCATTTTGCACACTACCTAATCGGTCAGACAGCTTAGGGAGTGTGCACAATGGAGATAGCTGAAAACGAAGCAACTTCGCCAGTATTGATTATTGACTACCGTATCCCTCACCCTCCCACTCATGATCCATCCTTTTCTTTTCAGGGACGTCCTCGACCTGATGGCCATGCAGCCAACGAACCCGAAGCGGCCTGACGAATTCCGGTATGCCAAAGAGGATTACTGTAGATAGCAGATTATCGATTGATAAGGTGGATTACTGTACTATCGATTTTGCAGTAAGTTCTCCGCTATCTATGGCAGATTCGACGCGAAGAGGAAGGCGGACAAGGTAGCGTAACCCTGCCGTATCGCTTCCACTTATCGTAACCCTACAGTACCTTCATCCTACCGTAATCCTACCGTATCCCTCCAACCTACCGTAACCCTCCCCTTCCGCGCAGGCTCTCACCCTTCACGAGGTCTCAGTCAACGAGGCCGCTGCACAGATCTGCATGCTCGTGCCCGCTCTGTTGACTAGGAGAGATGAATTGTTCACGCTCTCAAGACAGGTATGACATCGTCCATAGGCAAGAATTGCACCATCAAAACTAGATAGTAATTTTCATGAATAGGAAAATCAACGATAAGAAAAGTATATGGTAGCTCCACAGATTCAAGTTGCTTATCTCAAATGAACGACAATTGGATGAGTTTCATGAATGCGTTGAAATGATATGAAGTAAAGACATACCGATCCCACAGCGGCCAGCGTTATAGAAACCCCCAACCAACGCATCATCATTATGTAATCCTACCGTATCCGGCAGGTGGTGAAGGACGCCGGATACCACTACACCAAGTCCAACTCCACCGGTCTTCCTCGCTCCGCATCCTCCTCTGAGACGAGAGGGAAGAGAATGAAGAGCGAGACTCCGACCGAGGGTGCGGCCTCACCGAGGAGCCAGGAAAGCGCCAGGTTGGTGATACGGCGCCAAGTCGACGACCGGTAGGAAAACGAAGGGCCAAGTTGGCCACACTTTAATGATGGGGCGCCGAGTAAAGACCAAGTTTTCGCCAGGTGGAGGATAAGCCACCAAGTAGGTGCCAAGTTTGCGCCACATATCGAACACGGCGCTTTAATAGACTTACTGAACCCCTCTTCAGTCCTCCACTCAATGTCGTCGACGAAGACCCGGTGCCTCCAGTGGCCAAGCGAGCCAAATCATCACCGAATGGTAAGCTGATTTTGTGGTGAGATTACGTCATCACTTGGCGAAGAAAACGACAAAGAAAGCAGTGGCATCGGAAGTAAAGGAGAGGAAAATGCCCTTCTTTCCTCTATTATTGTATTAAGTTTTTTATTTTACATGGATTCTGCGGAAAACCGGCACACTTGAACCTCAAGTGATGTGAGTTGAACACCTGTGGAATGAGAGCCCCAGAAACCTTCTTTTTGATGAGTACTCATGTCTTGATCTACAAATCAATCAATATCTCTTTCCTATTGTATGAATGAGCTCTAATTCAGCAGATAATTATCAGAGATCAAACATCAAAATTTCAGTGGGAGCGACCAAATCACTATTGGATCGATGGGCAGCCGAGCGGATAGCCAAGACCTCCTCCTCTTCTGATGCCGGAGGTTCCTCATCCGACCCCAAGTGACATACCGATCCATCCCAACTGATCTATCTAACTACAGTAACCCCACCTGATACAGTATACCCCGATACCGTACCCATAAACTTCCGGATCCAACCCCGCTTTCGGTTGTTAACCTTGTTTTTGCCCGACAAACCTTCAGTAGACTTGAAAACACAACGGAATTTTTTTTTGCTTCGCATTCATAAAATTCAAAAAAGTCTTTGTTTTCATCCTAGAAGTTATTGACCTACCTCGTTTCCAGCCCACCCGCACTCTTTCTCTGTTTCAAACAGTTCATTAAATCGACGGTGGTTTACCCACTATTGAAGACGATTCGCATCAATTTTTCACTGTCTCTATTAGTTGTTTTGCTTCACTCATTTTTCCCACAGCTCGTATGTTCAACATTCATCAACAGTACCCCCAAAGAGCAATCGATCCATCACTACCGTAATCCCCACCCTGATACAGTATGCCCCTCTACCGTACCCACGTATCTTCCAAACATTCCGACGCCTGTTGATACTTGCCACCCGATGCCATTATAGATTTCCCAATTAATTAATTTTGTAAAATCGATCGAATCGATAATTCACCCATTTCATAGTGGCCTCTTTCTCGGCCACATTCTCTCCCTAGGATCGTCATTCGATGACTCAAACGAAAGATTTTTGCAGAGAGTATTATTGATTTTTGTACCGAAGTTATGCATCGAATTCAGATAAATGATTAAACAGTCCGAGTCAATCTGAATTGAGAGTCAATGGTATGTTATTGAAAATCGATGTGCAATGTATTAACTTTTCAAATGTGCGTAACGATGAATTCCAAAAAAATGGATTTGCCAGAAACGCGATTCTGCGATGATAAATTCGAATGCGTTTCATTGTCACTGAGAATTCATAGCACCCGAGAATCGAGTGCGACGATCCCGTCAAGAAATGCTTTACAAAAACAAAAACAATCTCCATCGATTAGATGCTCCGTGCAGATTCTTGTTGTTTTACAAAAGTAAATTATTTTGTTTTCGCACTCAATCACATTATGATAATGCTAGAGTGGATTATCGATGCTCTTTTGACCTACACAACCCGTTTGCTCATAACTTGTCTCAGAACATGACCAACGAACTCTATCTTGAAAACCGCTCGAAAACCCATAAAATGTTTTTTTTATTATTGCAAGAAAATAAACCGTTTCACTTGTTATTACGAACGGTCCAATCTACTGTGTTTAGAAATCATTAATAAGGGATTCTAGGCTTCAGTGTTTGTATTTAATCAGTGCATTTTGCGTCCTGGATCACATAGGAGAAAGATCGGGAATATTGGAAAACTAAATAAATAATTAGCGAATATTTTGTCCCGCTCATCATGCCTACTGTAGGGTCATACCCAAAATGTCCCCCCTCCAAGAGAGCATGCCCAAAATGCCCCCGAAGAGCATGCCCAAAATCTCCCCTACCCAAAATGTCCCCCATGCCCAAAATCTCCCCCCTGCCCGAAATATCCCCTGCCCAAAATATCCCCCCCCCCGCTCTCTCCATCCTCCTCTGGCACATGAGTTGGGCCAAGGGTAACTTTTGATTCTCTCGAGTATTCGTTCTCTCTTGGTCTTTCAGAAAAAGAAAACAAGGTAGTCGTTTTGATTTCAATACGATTGTTTTCTTATCCTGTTGTGTTCGAACTGAGATATTTGGAAAGCGTTGGAATCAGATCGTCAATTGCAATCAGAAAATATTGTATTCCAAGAGAATTTTTTTATAGAATTTTTCGAAATATCTCAACATTGAGATTGCACATAATGTATTTTAATACGCTTCTATTTTCAAGTTTCCGTTGATCCATGTCCAACGATATATCAATTTCAACTGGCAATTATATTTAGGAGACACGTGATTACAGTACCGCCGAATTTCCGTCACGGTGAGTCGGCGTGTGTCACATCATGTCACCTCGATCCTAACACTCTTTCAAAGTGTGTGAATTTAGTCGAATTTTTAGCTGTGGATTCTTCTCATTAGAACTGTGAAGCAGATTTCCGAAATGTCTATTTTGAGCTGTTTTCCTAGATGTCATATTTTAAATCTTGTATACTCCCATAACCTCTCCATTCCTCATTCTCATCTGGTGAGCGAGCGGTCGTCTATTTAAATGAAGGGAGAGGAAATGTGAAGTCTCAGAAAGCAGCTCGAAAGGGAGATTTCGGAGATATGTTTTCACAGTTCGATTGCGGCTAGTGGGAAGTGTCCACAGCCAAAAATTCAACTAAATTCACACATTTTTAAAGGGTCTTAGGATCGGGGTGACATGATGTGACACACGCAGACTTACCGTGACGGTATCAATTTATCATCAGTTTATTGCCGGCTTCCATTTGAATTGTCAGAAAATCTCTCGTTCCTTTACCAGACAAATCTCATCTGGTTCCAATAACATACTGACAATTCATGAACTTCAACGTGATCGGTAGAAAATACGATAGAGTGACTGGGATTCGTTGCTGTAATTAGAAAAAAAAATGCACAGACGCACCACTATATCGTGGATCATCTATTAAGACCAGTCGGAGAGCTACTCAGAAAAAAATTGAAGTTGCTACTCAATTGCATCTTGGCTACAGAATTGATCAAAAAACGAGTCCCGAAAAATGAATTTTATATATCAGGGTGATAAGAAAGTTTCTTTATTTTGAGCCCTTCAAATTCTCTAGTTCAAAGCACCAATATGGCATAGTTTAGGGGTGACCTTGGGCATTATAGTTGTATATTTGAGTCGAGCCCCGCTCGCCTAGAATAAGCTAAATAAATTTTAAACTGGCAATTGCATAAAATTGTAATTTTCGGTATACACTTCTAATAGATGCTTCTCAAAAACTTGTGATCGCTCAGTTCTACCCAGCTAAGGAATGATAAAACGAGAGTTGCTTATTTTATTAACACCGAAATTTGATGACTTCTGACTATATAGGAAAGATAGAGTATCAAGATGTATCGTTTTCGATCTTCGAATCTCAATACTGAAGTTCTAGAAAATTAAGCCTTTTAGGGATAGGCGGATCTGTTCCCAAATAATATTGCAGACTTATAAGGCATGATACTTTGCTTTGCACCATATTTCGGACTTGTAAAATTATCAGATGGAGAAAGCAGCGATTTAAATTGTTTTTTTGGTTAATTTCAACAACATCTGATCTTGGTTCAGGCTCATATCTCTTCTTTGCCAAAATTGACACACCCGTCGTACTACCTTATTGTGATCAAAATTCATCATACTTTACAAATGCTGGGCCCTGATATTCCTCTCCGATGCGCACTGAGCTCAGAAAACAACGCCTCACATGGTCGACTACGGCTACTTTTGCATTTGATTATGACAATCTTACTGATGGGAAAGCCCTGATTTAGTGTGCACTATAAAGAGCACACATGCCCTCATCGATCATGAAAAACCATACGCTGGTCAATGAATTGAGAAGAACAGTAGAGCTCAGAATCGATGTCAGCAAAAAAAGAAAGAAACTTTTGAATCACCCTAATATATTGAAAGTTTTTGATTTTAAACTTCTTCATTCATGATATCATGGCCTCTCCTATCGAAATTTGAACTCATCACACAAAGACACAGCAGAAAAAAAATGTAGGAAATTCTGAGAGGAATTTTTTTCGACTGATGATGGTACTTTTTGGGTCAAAATCGATTGACCTCGGATTTTCGGCTATCACGGATAGGAAAGATATTCAAATCACAGCGTTTCAGAGAGGCGAAACCCCCTTATTTGCGTGGCGGAAACCGCGCATGTGCCTTCCATCACATTCTGCAGTTATGAAAGAGGTGAAATATGGGTGAAATGAAAGATGTGAATCGAGAATTATTCATTCAATAACTTTGAAATGAAGGCTGATTAACCTTCTATATATTACTGAAATAATGTAGTGTGATGTCTAGGAGTGCCTGCCCTTTTTCCGAATTTTTCATTTGGGTCTCCTAGCCTCACTAAGCTTCGTTTTGATTCTGCCTATTTTCAAGCCGATTATCAAAGGTGCTCAACAATGAGAAAACGAACATTTGTACCATTTTCGGATTCCGCATCGCCAGATCTACAAATCATATGGATTAGAATTTTGAGTTTCGTTTTTTTATATTCAAAATACATTATCTCTCATAAGTCATGGGTCACTTTTTCGATCTTTCATAACTTCTGACTCATGATATATTTCTCGCTCAAACTTGGGCAGTAGTACACCCATCGTGTGTTAGGAGCCGTTCCACGGTTTAGTGAAGATTTGGGAGGAGTCGACGGAGGACTTTTTAGCAAACTATGCCAATAAGTTCAGGGTGAAGTCCCCATACATAGAGCTGATAGCTGGTCCAATATGAGATGTTGGGGCCCAATATGAGATGTCGTCATTTCGATATTATACAGTCACTTTTGTACCAGATTTTTATAATATTAATCGTTTTAAGCATTAGTATTGATGTTATGATGTTTTGATATCGATAAAGCACGAAAAAAAGTGAAAAGTCGAAAAAAAACTTTTTTGAAATCTCAAAATTTCAAAAATTCGTAAGTCATGTATCTGAGCTTCAAATGATGCATTCTCAACGGAAAATCACTCCGATATGAATTATGAACAATATCTGAGAGTTATAGCCGATTTGAGAATATTTTTTGAAATTGTCATTTTTCGGTGATCGATGATCGAAAATTTTTTCGACCAAAACTTTTTCTCTATAAATCGTCCCAAATGCTCGGATATTGTTTATAACTCATATACGAGTGATTTTTCGTTGAGAATGCATCATTTGAAGCTCAGATACATGACTTACGAATTTTTGAAATTTTTAGATTCCAAAGAAATTATTTATCGACTTTTCACTTTTTTCGTGTTTTATCGCTATCAAAACACCATAATGTCAATAAATAGCTTAAAAACGATTAATATTATAAAAGCTGATATAAAAGTGACTATATCCTGTCGAAATGGCGAAATCTCTCATCATCGTTCTCTCGTCAGCCCCAGAGAGTCCCTCGAGTGGGAAGCTGCGGAATCCGAGGGGCCGTGATGAGAGGGGTGAAAATATAACACGCGGGGTAGTTTTGGAGGTAGAATCCAAACTGCAATAAATATTTTTCAACGGCTAAAATATTTTTTAGGTTGACCGAAAAATGATGATAATTCGAGTTTTCGACCTTTTAACGATGGCCTTTCGCCTATAAATTATGTTTTTCGTTATTTTAATCTAAAAATACGCCAGAAACACCTATAAGAGCGTATTTTTTTTGATAGATAGAGTTTTTTGGGACATGCACAGCATTTCGCGGAGGGTGCACCCCAACATCTCATATTGGGCCAGCTATCAGCTCTATGTATGGGGACTTCACCCTGAACTTATTGGCTTAGTTTGCAAAAAAAGCAATCCGTTGGACAGGCGCAGAATATCATGGAACGTCTCTTAGGAATATACCATTGAGATATCATAAAAACGACCCTGGTTGCTGCGTAGTGATGACGCAATCAAGCAGTTCCTTTTCAAACAAAATTCTTGCACGGATTTTTCCTCAGCCTTCCTACTCGGTGTGATAATAAATCGAAGATCTCAATACCTTTTCGATGAAAATATGTACTCATGGGAGGATTACGTATCGTACGTTGTAAACAAAACCGAACAAGTGAACAATTTTGTTCAATTTGTCACTTTTTGACAGTCGATTGTGAAGCACTTATAAATTCCAATTTTTGTTTCTTATTTTTTGCTCTCGTTTTTCACCATTATAAAGGAATATTTCACCGTGACATGTCCGATCGAATCGGAGTGGACAAAAATAAGAAACAAAAATTGGAATTTATAAGTGCTTCCCCATCGACTGTCAAAAAGTGACAAATTGAACAAAATTGTTCACTTGTTCGGTTTTGTTTACAAAGTACGATACAGTGGCTTCAGACTATCTCAAATTGGGTCCCAAAAAAAATGGTTTTTCGTTCATAGACAAGCTACAGACTCGTTCGAAGGCTCAAAATTTACCTTGTCACAATTCCAGATCATCCCCACAGTTTGGTAACGATAGCTCTTAATTTGCCTTCAGAGCACGAATTTTTTCACATCATTTTTTTCTCCCTGTTTTGGATGTTCACAGTTCCAATGCCGATTTTTGTTCAAAGGTCTCTTAGACAGATTACTTGCAAATCCATGGAATATACGATCCCCAACTTTTTAGAGCATTTGGATAACTTTCCTGCCAGCGGCAACCGAAAATCCGAGGTCATTCGATTTTTGTCCCGAAAAATTACCATCATTAGTCGAAAAAAATTTTCTCTCGAAACTTCCTGACAAGATTTTTTTCTGTTATATCATTATGTGCTGAATCCGAATTTCGATATGAAAACCCATGATATAATGAACGAAAAAAAAGTTAAAACTAACAATTTTCGAAAATACATTAATTGAAGCCCAGATACATGACTTATGAAGTTTTGAAATTTAGAGATTTCGAAAAAGTGATTTTTGCTTTTCACTTTTACGTGTTTTATCGATATCATAACCCCGTAACATCAACATAAAACGCTCAATAACTATTAATGGAACCAGAAACTGATGTAAAAGTGACCTATCATTTTTTAAAAATGGAGAAATCTCTCGTCATATTTCTCTCGTCAGCCTGCGAGAGACCTGGGGCGGAAAGCTGCGAAATCCGGGTTCCTAACTCGAAAATACATGACGATTTGGCACCGGGAGTATTTTATCACGTAGATTCCGAATCCACGATAAAATCTTGGACAAGACGAAAATAATTTTTGAGGGCGACCGAAAAGGACGAAATTTTGAGTTTTTGACTTTTTATCGATATCCTATCGCTTCCAAACGAAATTTTCAGTTACTTTCATTGAAAAACACATCCGCAATATCTATAAGAACGCATTTTTTCGGGGATGAAATTTCGGATTATTTGGGACTTTCTGACATTTCCCGGAGGGTGCACCCAACATCTCATATTGGGTCATATTTCCAGTAACCGTGAGAGGCGTGATGTTGTTTCGAGAGGCCTCATTCCCTCTTCTCCTCATCATATATATGTAGTATCTCTCTTCACCACGCTACTTTTGCTTTCGCTTCCCTCATCCTACGAGTGTCTCAAACCTCTGATTCTCGGGAAGAGGGAGAGACCTTCCTTCATGTCTCACTCTAACCCTTCCTCTACCTCCCTTCTCCTCAAATGTGAAAGTGGCTAAGATCCACCTAGTGGATTCTTATCGCAAGGCCATACATTTTTAGTTCACCCCCTCATTTAGCTCGCTATTTCGAATTTTCCGTAACTTTCTTGCTATTTTCGCGCCACTTCGAATGATATTATCCATTCCAATTATTTCCCCTTTACAGTCTCATACAGCGACTCTATTTTCATTCATCTACACTGAATGACTCCACCATCTCAAAAACATCAATACATGCAGAACATAAGGTCAGTCTTTCATTTTGCAACACTGAGAATTAGCGATTGCAAAACGGAATTCACCGTCTTCAATTCGCTCGGAATTCGTTTCCAATACGTTTCCCTGACTGAAGAGATGGCCGAGCGAATGGAAGAGAAGTCGGTTTCGATTGAACATCACTAGAACATACGCAATTTCCTAACAAGTTAATTTTAGACTCACGCCAAATCAGCTCAAATTCCACAATTCCTCCCAGGACCGGGGCCAGGAAGCGGGAGAGCCAGCAGCCGATGTCACGTTTCGGGACGGAAAGATAGACGGCAGATCTACTGGTCCTGCCTATACGATTGCGGCGATTGCTGAGTTTCTGTTAGACAGCATACTGAGATTGTAGAATTGTTTTTTTAAGAATTTCATCGATGTATTGTTTTTATTGATTATTACTTGTTAATTGTTATACGAGTAGAATACGAGTAAACAACGTCTTTCCGTTATTCGTGTTATGTCAATTGGGGACGAGATAACGGGTAGATGGAATGATGTTCACTTGGAAATCTTCAAATTACCTAATGCCAAACTTTGTTCTCTTCTATTCTCTCATTTTGTTCACAGGAGAGGTATTGTTCATGTTTCTACTCTCTGCATTCTGCACACTCTCTCGTTTCTCTAACCGGCGAGATATTGCGCAGAATGTAGAGATCCTAAACCGACATCCCTATTGTTCATGCGCAAGGAAGGCATGTGCAGATTGCGTTCACTCTAAATTCTCGTCTCCTCCTCTCGCTCTCCTCATTCGTCTAGAATCGCACACCTCTGATTCTCATAGAGAAGGATAGACTAATCTCAAAAACGAGAGAAACTCAGTCCAAGAGAGACTCAGTCCACGCGGCGATATTGATTCAAGCTCTTCTCTCCCTGCTCACTCTTCGACTATCTTCCCTCGCTCTTATCTCTCTAACCCTTGAATCTGGCTATAACCCGCAATTCTTATTCAAATTCTCTCGAATTTCCGGACACATGAGTTCAGAAAAAAATCATTCTTGACTTTTGTGCATGAATTCCCCTGTCGAGAACATCGAAACTTTGCTTGCCACTTTTTCTGAAAGTAGTGATACCATATCGCGACTTACTCTCCTCAATCTCTCGCTGGCTAGAGATACTAGAGAGTATGCAAATTGATTAAGAGTCTGCCTCGAATGGACATGACTAGTGTCATCAGAGGGAGGAAATAGGCGAAACTAACAATACTTCAGGACGTCGGAAAAACCACGAAGGACGATCAGACCGTAACATGCTGCCAAGGAGACTACTGTAATCCGGCTGCCACCAGCAGCTCGCTGCTGATGATGGTGCTGGCTGCGGCGATAGCTACGGTAATTCGGCTATGAACTAGTGATGGCCATTCGAGACCTCTATTTGATTTGTACACTCGTTTCTCATCACTACTGTGTACGTATCCTCATTCTGCCCAGGAGTGTGCAAAAATTTTTCCGTACTCTTCATTTTTCATGACCCAGAGCACATAACGAATCGTTGAGTGGACGGCTTGAGGAGAGTGTTGTGGCGAGTTGGACACTGCAAATCAAATTCATCGAAAAAAATTTTTTAAAAAATATTTTTAATATACCACGTAAACAGTGAAAAAGCGTTTAACACATTTCAAAATAGCCGAGAAAAGATGATAATTAAAAATTTTTTTTTTCAGATCTTAGTATTGATGCTCATTTGAGACCGACTCTCCTAAACTCGCACACTCTCTCGTTGGTTAGAGAAACGCGGGGCGATGAGAGCCGGTCGCCAACGGGCATCACAATGGCTTACATATCTCTCTTTCTCCCACACTTCGATCGTTGTCAGCGCAAACTTCTGCTTGTTAGCATCGATATTCTTGACGTAGAGAGAACTGCGAGAATATTCATTTATGGACGACACCGTTGGAAGAATATCCTGCACAGCGTGTCAGAGAGGAAGAATGGCGGCGCAGCGCATTTGTGAAACATAACTCATTCTTCACATTTTGATCGAGTAGAGCGGTCGGAACAGAGTGAATCGAAGGCACATAAAGTGAGAAACACATTTTAATTTGATGAAATAAATCGAACGAAATAGAGGAGTGATATGGCGAGGTGCTTCTATAAGGCTATAACACAATGATGATGTCCCAGCAAGCCTTTATGAATTGTGATGAGGATTCAGAAAATAATAATGGTGAGGGTGTTTCCAGTGGTGAGTTTCTTGGAAAACGGGTCAGAATATGGAGAAACTCTTCAAATGTTCATAGAGGCTTGCTGGGACATCATCATTGTGTTATAGCCTTATAGAAGCACCTCGCCACATCACTCCTCTATTTCGTTCGATTTATTTCATCAAATTAAAATGTGTTTCTCACTTTATGTGCCTTCGATTCACTCTGTTCCGACCGCTCTACTCGATCAAAATGTGAAGAATGAGTTATGTTTCACAAATGCGCTGCGCCGCCATTCTTCCTCTCTGACACGCTGTGCAGGATATTCTTCCAACGGTGTCGTCCATAAATGAATATTCTCGCAGTTCTCTCTACGTCAAGAATATCGATGCTAACAAGCAGAAGTTTGCGCTGACAACGATCGAAGTGTGGGAGAAAGAGAGATATGTAAGCCATTGTGATGCCCGTTGGCGACCGGCTCTCATCGCCCCGCGTTTCTCTAACCAACGAGAGAGTGTGCGAGTTTAGGAGAGTCGGTCTCAAATGAGCATCAATACTAAGATCTGAAAAAAATTTTTTTTAATTATCATCTTTTCTCGGCTATTTTGAAATGTGTTAAACGCTTTTTCACTGTTTACGTGGTATATTAAAAATATTAAAAAAAATTTTTTTTTTCGATTTGTTCGATATTTAAAAGGTCTTGATTAAATTTTTAATTTAAATAATTCCTAGTAATGAAAATTATTATTATTTTAAATAATTAAATCGATATTTCAGGTAGACGGTGTCGAGTTCTCCGTCCGACTCGAGAAACACCCGAAGAGGAGGAGGAGGTTACACGAGAGATGCCAAGTTCTCGTCGTGAGTAAAATTGAGCAGGATAAAATATTTGATCTCAAAATACTTCATTTTCACTGTGATGAAGGGAGAGGATTGTCAGCGAGAAGGGAACGTGTTTCAACATGTCTATGAAAGCTGAGATAATGAATGAGCAACAATATCACTGCCATTGGAATGCTGAACAACAATATTGCACAGGACACAGCGTGTCAAATTGCGAAAGTCCTTTGTTCTCCGCGGCGCTGCGCCATTGTGAAACATACAGTATCGGACAAAAGTCATCGTTCACAAATGCAAAGTGGTGTAACTTTTGAACCAGATAAGCAATCGGTTTGATGTTTTGGCAGGATACATTAGACCTATTGATGCATTGCCACCGATAGTGACGTCATGCTACGATTTCGCAATATTGCATAGTGATGGTGCAATCATATATATGTTCTTCACTTGTGATTTTAAGGTCATTGGGATTTTTTTCTAAGTCTTTTCTCTTTTTGTGATGATAGAAGGCCTCAGCATCTACCGATTAAAAAATAGTACTCATGGGGCGTTGTCGTACAGAAGCAGAACACAGGTTCAAAATAGGGTCTCGAAAAAAATAATTTCCATTCATTGACGTGCTAGAGACTCGTTCAAAGGCTCAAAATGACCCTTACAATAATTCCTGATTACCCACAAAGTTCGATATTGATATCTCTTAATTTGACCTCAGGGCACGAATTTTTCACTTTTTCAAATAATTGTTTTCTTCCTATTTTGGATGATCATAGTTCCAAGGCCGATTTTTGTTCAAATGTATTTTCTTGACAGGGTAGTTGCAAATCCATGGAATATACGATTCCCAACTTTTTAGAGCATTTGAATAACTTTCCCGCCCGCGGCAATCGAAAATCAGAGGTCAATCGATTTCAACCCAAAAAATGACCATGATACCCCCATCATTAGTCGAAAAAAAGTTTCTCTCAAAACTTCCTGACTAAATTTTTTTCTGGGATATTTTTGTGTGCTGAGTACGAATTTCGGTATGAGAGTCCATGATATCATTAATGAAAAAAGTTAAAATTTATTATGTCGAAACATAGCCGATTTTTAAAATCTTTTGACCTCTGATTTTCGGTTGCCGCGGGTGCGAAAGTTATCCAAATGCTCTAAAAAGTTGGGAATCGTATATTCCATAGATTTACAACTACCCTGTCTTGAAAATACATTTGAACAAAAATCGGCCTTGGAACTATGATCATCCAAAATAGGAAGAAAACAATTATTTGAAAAAGTGAAAAATTCGTGCCCTGAGGTCAAATTAAGAGAAATCAATATCGACCTTTGTGGGTAATCAGGAATTATTGCAAGGGTCATTTTGAGCCTTTGAACGAGTCTCTAGCACGTCAATGAATGGAAATTATTTTTTTCGAGACCCTATTTTGAACCTGTGTTCTGCTTCTGTACGACAACGCCCCATGAGTACTATTTTTTAATCGGCAGATGCTGAGGCCTTCTATCATCACAAAAAGAGAAAAGACTTAGAAAAAAATCCCAATGACCTTAAAATCACAAGTGAAGAACATATATATGATTGCACCATCACTATGCAATATTGCGAAATCGTAGCATGACGTCACTATCGGTGGCAATGCATCAATAGGTCTAATGTATCCTGCCAAAACATCAAACCGATTGCTTATCTGGTTCAAAAGTTACACCACTTTGCATTTGTGAACGATGACTTTTGTCCGATACTGTATGTTTCACAATGGCGCAGCGCCGCGGAGAACAAAGGACTTTCGCAATTTGACACGCTGTGTCCTGTGCAATATTGTTGTTCAGCATTCCAATGGCAGTGATATTGTTGCTCATTCATTATCTCAGCTTTCATAGACATGTTGAAACACGTTCCCTTCTCGCTGACAATCCTCTCTCTTCATCACAGTGAAAATGAAGTATTTTGAGATCAAATATTTTATCCTGCTCAATTTTACTCACGACGAGAACTTGGCATCTCTCGTGGAACCTCCTCCTCCTCTTCGGGTGTTTCTCGAGTCGGACGGAGAACTCGACACCGTCTACCTGAAATATCGATTTAATTATTTAAAATAATAATAATTTTCATTACTAGGAATTATTTAAATTAAAAATTTAATCAAGACCTTTTAAATATCGAACAACAAGCACACTACACATTGAATGTGGGAGCTCTCTCTCTCTCTCTCTCTCTCTCTCTCTCTGTCTCTCTCTCTCTCTCTCTCTCTCTCTCTCTCTCTCTGTCTGTCTGTCTCTCTCTCTCTCTCTCTCTCGAGTGCTCTCTCCATTCTCCATGATCTCTCATCGCTTTCACAATCGAAAGCATGTGCTGAAAGGGGAGAGAGCAAGTTTCGATTCGGCATCACTATTGAGCAGTCTATTGAGGAGTATTCAAAGGCGTTTTACTCATTAGCTCATAAATATTTTTTCGTAAATTAAAGGCACGTGTGAAACAACAATTTTCAAGGGTATTAAATTTTCGACGAGCAACCTGAAGACAATAAAATCAGCCACAACTCTCGTTTCTATCTGGTATTCCTGAAACTCCTCCTCACCTTCACAAACTGATCCTCTCTTTTCTCCTCTGGTTTCTTCAATTCCAATGGCAATTCGACCTTCTTCCCTTCTTTTTGCTCCCATTTCTTCACTATTTCAGCGATCTTCGATTGTTTTTCGTCTTCTTCCAACTGAAATGGAGGGAATATCGGAGTTTCGTAAAATTTCACTTCATCCGACTTTTTGAAATACCGAAACATTGTAGGTGCTTCTCAGTTTAAACACGACTAAATCTTATTCGCCTGATTTTAAGAAAAATCAGTCAAACTGCTACAAAATACTAGCCGCATGCCGAAATTCCATCAACAGAGTTAGACTACCGTAACTCCTCCGGATAACATTTTTTCCAGTAAGGAAACAACCAAATTCAGCAGCCCTAATGATCTAATTCCATTGTTTATTCCATCTCCCCTCACCTCCTCATCTCTAAAGAATTTGTCCCTCCTCTCCTTCTCTTCCTCCTGGTTCTTCGCCGCTTCAGCCTCGGCTTTTAGTTTCTCATCCACCTGAGAAATTTGATTCGAAGTTCATATCGGTATGTCGAAAGAAAATCAAAAAAGCAGTATAGATTACAAAATAAATTCGAGACAATGATATTTGAGCAACCATGCTGTTATTTCGGACATTACTTTTTTTCGGACAATTTATTTCCATTCCGCACACTGTGTTTCCCTGACCAAATAAGGTGAGTGCGGAATGGAGAGTGAAATATCCGAAAGAACATCCTGATCGAGTACAACAATCAATATTCTGCTCCATTACCGTACCCTACCGTACCTCGAACTCGATTTCCTCGCTACCGTACTGTTGCTGGATGTACTCGCTCTTCTCCGCGTCGTTCAGCGCCTCCGCGTCTTCAGATATCGATTTCTGAAATAATCAATATTCAGCTACCGTAACCCACCAGATCAATCAATACTGTCACTAGCTACAGTATCCCCTATCAAATAATCAATATTCCTCCTCACTACAGTAATCTTGGTGTCTCCTCCGAGGTTGTCGAGTAGGTCATCGAGCAATTCGGAGAGACTCGCGTCCGACAGGAGATCATCAATGTTCGCGCGGTCCTGCGCCTGAAATATCGATTGGTACAGTAATACGGAATATCGATCGATGCAGTATCTCCTAGCTATTTCTTAAGACACTAGAAAGAATTTTTGAGACGCACGATCGAATCCTATTAGCTATGCCAACATTCTCGTTGTAAGGCATCTTCTTTTGAAACGTCCTTCCACCTTGACATATAACCAAATTAGCTTACCTTCCTTCATATTGCAATAAGATACCGTATCCCTCAGTCATCGATCCATCTACCGTATCTTTCAGTTATCGATTCATCTACCGTATCCCCGAAAACCCAATGGATACCTTATTGGCCGAGCAGCAGTTGATGATGCCAGGATCGAGCGGGTGCGCCTCCGTGTTGAACATCCAGCCACCAGCTGGAAATTATTATTGGATAATCGATAATTGCTCTCTCCATTCGGCACACTCTCTCGCCGGTCACACAGACGAGTCAGTGTGGAGAATTAAGAGGGTTACTACTCGACCCGGCAGCCATCAGGGTTGGGCAAAAAATGCGAAATTTTTTACCGAGCTCCTAATTTCGCAATGTCTCTCGTTTTCTCTAACCGACGAGAGAGCATGGGAGGTGAGGAGCTCGGTAAATATTTCGCAATTTTTGCCCAACCCTGGCAGCCATAATGGAAATTTGATGAATTTCAAAAAAAATTGATACAATTTATTTGGATAGGGAAAGAACACTTTATCGAAGAGAGCCCTTGCTCACTGTATTGATATATCATTGCGTCACCGAAAGCGCGGGTAAGAAAATGTCAAGATTCAGGTTTTGGCAACCGAAATCTCTGTGATTTCTAGCTCCACTGTTGCACTGAAGTCGTCAGAAAATTATCTGAGAGATTCCTGACTCGCATCACTCCCAACAATTGAACCTCCATCAATATTCGTATTCCATTCTGAATTTATAACATTATTGTAATCTCCCATAGCGCCATTGGTGTGATCATATTTTAAACGGTGTATGCATCTTTATGAAAGATTTGAAGCACATGAATGCCTTGCACGTTTTTCACACTCACAATATTTCTCTATTCATCGGATAAAAATTATCGAACTAGAAAAAGAGGATGCATTAACTTTCAGAAGACCGACTCAAGCTTATACCAACATCGTGAAACTCAATTGTGATTGGATAATTTTCAAAATCTCTGATCTTCGAGGTGCGATTTTTGAGTTTACTAATTCCCCGAATCAGTAGACCAATACTAAGCATACCTGATGATTCACCGTTTCTATATGGCTAGATGTTGATGTATTGATCGCATAACTAGTGTTTCTCGCATATCAGTTCTACGTATAAACTCACCGATTTTCCTTCTCTCCACTCTTCACTTTCACTGTCGAGTATCCGCATGGAGTACGAGCGAACTCATCGATTGTCTGAAATTATAATTATATTTTTTATTACAAGATTACCCACAAATAGTGGAATGAACCATCACTATGTCTAATCATTCTTCCTTGAAACATCACATCACCAACACTTTCTCTTTGATGAAACCACAAAAAAATATTGATGCTCGACATGCTCCACTCACTAGATCAATATTGAATCACCTTTCCATCTTCTAAAAATAAAATCAATAACTGAATCCTGCCCACATCAACGAGAGTCGCAGCCAACTTGAGTATCCTCCGATCTCCGGTCGATCGATAAACGTACATAATTTTTTACATCGCGGGAATTTCAAATTTTGTTTTGGCGGGAGTTCAAATGTTTGATCTTTGATCTTTGAAATATTGATCTTTGATCTTTCAGACAAAAATCGATAATTGATCCTTGATCTACCAAAAATCAATCGATAATTGGAATTTGATCGCTGATCTACAAAAATCGATAATTAGACTGAAAAATCAATCGATATTCGAAACAAATCGAAATGAACAGACAAATAGAGACTAACAAACCGCTCGCTGTCGCAGGTTCGAGGTAAGAATGGTGGTCGGAGGAGGAGCTGACGCCTCCCCACTCCTCCCCCTCGCCAGATATCGATTGATTTTACTCCCTACCTACCCACGCCGAGGGGCGCATTTTCCCGCCAAAAAGGCTGTTCCATCCCTCTCGCCTCAGATCTCCGCTATCTCTCACCCCGGCAGGCAGCAATTGTTTGGGGTGGAATCGGTCAGGGGCGCGATATTTTCGCGCACATCTGTCCATTAACAACTCCCTGTAAGAACAGTGAGCGTGCACACTGAAACCATGAGAACAAAAAGCGCTCTCCCCTAGGACCTAGGCTTGGGGGGACCCTAATGAAGAGAGGACCCTAGGGGGCTATTTCTCCCTTATTTTCATCCCTTTTTCTCCCCTTTTCCTCACCCCTTTTCCATCCCCCTGATTCTCTGTTCGAGTACTCACGTATTTAGGCTAACACAACAACAACAACAAAAATGCTTAATCTCGTCATCTTTGGCACATATACAGTGGGACGGTCTGAGAAAATGTCAGTCAAAAGACAACAATTGTCGTCTGTTTTGGGCATGGTGTCTGACTGGCATGCCGACGCAGGCAGGTTCGACTCCCGCCCGCAGGTGATGTTTTGCAAGAAGTATTATGGCTACTACTAGCATTCCCGCTCACAGAAGTAAGAAGTATTATGGCTACTTCTAGCAACTCCCGCCCGCAGGTGATGTTTTGCAAGAAGTATTTCTGATTCTCGTTTTTGTTAGTCGTCGCGAGCGGTCCTTCTCCATTTCTCTCTGATAGAGAATGGAATCCCTCTAGTTCCCCTCGTCTACTCCATCAACTCAACAAGATCGGAATCCCCATCCAAGCCGGACTCTGGTCACCGTGTGATGGGTATGACCTACTCTGATGTTTGGTCCCTCAGATACCATTCTCATCGAGTCTCGTTTCGCGATTGATGACTCGAGTGTGGTGGACTCAGTTCTAAAATCACGGGAGCCTTCTTCCGTCATCAACAATGAACACTCTACATCAAGTCCTATCGTCCTGGATGATCGCAACCCTTTCTCCAGTCAATCTCTTGGGTCTGTGAATGGAAAGAAGACCGATCCCTTGACCCCACCCAGACGAAATGATTCTCTCTCGAACGAAGAACCGACCCGAAACCTATCTGAAACCATCCATCCCGATCTGGCGTCAACTGCCTGACATGATAAATGTATGTATGTATGTATGCATGGATTCACTCACGCTGAACAGTCTGCTCTTTCGAGATCCGTACACCAAGCACCACTTCCTCGGGTGTTTTGCTAGCAATGAACTGCCTAAAATTGCCAACCATCGACCACCCTACTGTTTCATCGTTAATGTGGATAAGAACCACGAGCCAGGATCGCACTGGTTTTCCGTGTACGTTCGGCGCAATGCAGCATACATTTTTGACAGTTTTGGCACTGTGCCTAAAGTGATTGCGCGCTGGGCGCGCTCTCTGGGTGTTCCGGTATACTACAATTCTACACCACATCAGAGGATTGACGAAGTGACTTGTGGTGGCTACGCAGTGTACGTTCTGTGTCAGTTGGCCCCATTCTACCCTTTCTCATTCCTGCCGCACTGTCGCTTCTTCTTTCTTCTCTCTAAAATTTAATCATGAAAGCGTTTCTCAACAGTGGTTGCGCGCTTTCTCGCGACTCACAAACGATGACGCGTTCATTCGACGCTATCTTGTCACTGCGCACCGCACAAAAATTCCTCAGACTATGCCATTTTAGGTCATTATGTCTTCCAAACTTCGTACCAACCGGCGGTTTCTCGAAGCGCTCTCGCAACACCCTGCTCTGGTTCAGTTTGCCACTCCTGCCCAACTCGCGTCTATTGTCGAAATACTGCACAATCTTCATAAAATTCCCCTCTCGGCAAAGGAAAAGAAAAAAATTACCAAGGTTCTGCCTATAGTCAAGGAGATTTCCCGAGCACGTCGTGCAGATCATGCTAGAGAGCAGCTAGTGCAGCACGGAGGTGCCATTCTACCCTTTCTCATTCCTGCCGCACTGTCGCTTCTTCTTTCTTCTCTCTAAAATTTAATCATGAACAACACTAGCAAGTACAAACTAGTGCCAATGATTGCGCTCAACAAGGACGAGGCCACACTGGACCGGATGGAGAATGAGTTACTTCAGGTGCTGAAAGCGCCCAACTTGTCGAGTTTGGAGAAGCGAATGCTCTACGAGGATCTGCTCAAACGAGTGCACAACTTCAAGCTCACTCAGGATCCGCGTGTGTTGCACCAAGGCGATGTCCGAGAAGATTACGAGAACCAGAGATCTCCATCACCACCCTTTCCGCAAATGGTTAATGGCTACGCAGATCAAGATGGTAACCAAAGTGTACCACCACCACCACCCCTCGCGCTACCACCCCAAGTTGCACAAAACGTTGCACAAGATGTGCAGAGAAGGCGTGCCGTTCCGCCGCAACAACCTCGAGTTCAGCATGGTAAGATTCAGCGAAACCGCGCAAGGCCATCCAAACATCCTGCTGCAAGAGCACCTCAGCGTCAGCCTCAGCCGCAAGCTGTACACAACGTTCCCCCTGCTCCTCCTCCTCCTATGCAATTCCCTGCTCCAATTGCGTTCGTACCTGCAAGAGCAAGACGTGTACACTTTGCACAAGAATTATCGTAAAAAGTTCCCACGTCGAAAGGTGCATGCGCCCGGCCTCTTGTACACACTCCACGCTGACCTCGCCGATATGCAGGCTTTGGCCAAGCACAACGACGGCTATCGGTACTTTCTCATTCTTGTTGATTGCTATTCTCGTCGGTTCTTCGCGCAGCCAGTCAAGAGCAAGACCGCCGCTGACATGGAATCTGCGTTCGATAAAATATTCAGTGAGAACGGCGGTTGGCTGCCCAGTGCCCTCGTCACCGACCAGGGGATGGAGTTTTACGCAAATCGCATGCAAAAGTACTTCTCCCAGCACAACATTAACCATTACTCGACCAAGTCGGAGATCAAGGCTTCGCTAGCCGAGCGTGGTATTCGCACGGTGAAAACCCGACTGTTCAAGGCACTCACTCACGCAAACACTTTTCGTTGGATAGATAAACTTCCCAAGATTATTGACGGAATAAACCACTCTGTGAATCGAACACTCGGTCGCACGCCAGCCTCTATTGGACCCGGAGACCTAGACGATCCACGCACGCTCATGACCTCGAAGAAGTTCAAGTTTGCTGTTGGAGACACGGTTCGCCTGCTAAAGTATCGCCAAGTCTTTGACAAGCCCTATCTTCCCAATTTCACCCAGGAATTATTTGTTGTAAGTGCGGTCAAGTCCTCACATGAACCAGTTTATTACAAACTCAAGGATCTCAATGGACAACCAATCGAGGGAACATTCTACGACGAGGAACTGGTCAAAAGTACGAATCGTGATCAAGTGTACAAGGTGGAGGCGGTGCTAAAAACACGCAAGTACCGCGGAAAGACACAGCACTTTGTGAAATGGCTAGGCTACGGTCCAGAGTTTAACAGTTGGGTTGATGCTTCTACTGTTCATGCTATCTAATATGATAAAGTGTGTTGTTTACATGATACTGTCCACCACAGGCGTACGATCCGCGTTGATTCCGAGCTCGGAGCTGAACTCGGCTAGAACGACACAGTAGATACCACCCACAGGCACTGGTTCGTTGAAGCGAATGCGCAGACTGGTCTCGCCCATCTTGAGCAGATCACGACTGTCCGAGTCCTGCGAGTTTGGCGAGATATCGAATCCGAAAAGGGTGTAGCCGTTCTTGAAGTGCTCAAACGTGAGCCCATTGCTCTCACCGCTCTTGGTGAAACCGAGTGTTTCCTGAAGAGCGAGATATGCGCGCGCACAATTGTGCTGATCAAAGTTCATGTTCCAACTGCGCAGGGGGAGGGTCTCGGTGCCCATGTCTAGGTAGAGCTCGCTCACTCCAAAGGGTCTAAAGTCAAAGGGATTTGTGCGCACACTACCATTGAAATTCTCCGACGCCACGAAACCACAGATCAGACGTCTAGGTGTAGCGGAACTGAACAGTTTATGCTCGGGCGCGTGCAGACGACCCGCCGAGATGAAGAAGGAACGCATCTGAACAGAGTTTAGCTGGTACAAGATGAGACTGTGCTCGCGAAGCATCGCATCAATGGCCAACATTGGTAATTTTATTAAATGAGTTAGTTTTCAAGAAAAGTGAAAAATGAGTTGAAAAAAATTGTAAATTCTAAATTTCTCAAATACAAAAACCTTTATCAGAATTCCGTCAATACCAGTTGTAGAGCTTCTCTTGAGGATTCAGAAAATAATAATGGTGCCGGGGTTTCCATGAACTGCCTAGGACGAGTTCTAATTTGAAGATCGTGAAACTGGCAAAAATCAAGATTGCATGAGAATTGAGCAAATAACAATCTTCAAAAACAAGCCGGATCACTCTTGATTCATTACTTCATTGATTAGGATAGATATATTGGACTAATTAGTTATAATTTTGAAAATAATGAATGAACAATTCTATATTCGCAGTTGTAATATTGAATATGTGATTCTAATGGAGAGGCGTCCGCCGCGAAAGACAAAGAAATTGTCCGCTCTCGCACGCTGTGTTGAACATTTGTTGAAAAAAAAAAGTATATTGCTCATTCGACGTCCATCTATGATTCACCACCTGTATGAGAACATAGAATTGAGGGAAACGATAATTATACGTCAATCGGCTAGTTAAAAACTAATATTTAACGACCTAGAATTATGATCGTATCGAAATTTATATCGATAATTTCAACCCAAATCTTGATCAGATTGACTACAAAGTTATATGAATTGAAGGGCCATTCAGAATTCCCTGATTTAATTTATTCGGCGACCATCACTCTTGAGTATCATGCGTGGTAACAGAAGCAAGGATCGTAAAGCACGATAATTCCAACGACATCGACTGTGTAAAAAACAAAAAAATATTACTCCCTGACAGGTGATCTAGTGCTGGCTTAAACACAAGCGCGTGGTCGATGAATTTCAACTATTAAAACAATCTTTCAAGAAGAAACATCTTCCTCAATTGCACAATCAAATGAAACTGAGAACAAGGGACTGATCTCTGGATTCTGCATGGAATGTTCGAATAAATTCGAAAACTAATATCGCGATGAAGAATCATTCGTCATTCGTCGTCCTTCTACTTGTGCTTCACGGTCATTATGAAGAGTTTAGATGACTGCTGGCGATGATATCTGTGAGATCACGCTTCGACAATACAATAATTATTTGTCACCATGCAGAAACCTCTTCGACATCTCACAGATATTCTCTTGTGAAACTTACCCCACCGGATGAATAATTATTCAAAGAATGGATATTTCAACGTTCATTGACATATGTTTCACCATTAGTATGAGCATAGAGAATTGAGAGAAATATTAATTGTAGCCTGATCGCTTGTACAAAAAAATTATATTCAACCACCCTGCAATAGAATTGTCATAATATCAATGAATTCATCCCAGCCTTGTTCGGAGAGAGAGAAAGATAGTTTAAAGTGTTGAGCAACGAACGCTCATCCAGAATTTCCTGATTGAATTCATTCGGCGACCATCACTATTGAGTTTCACAGTCGATATGATAAGTGATGATCAATAACGACGATAATCGGATCGAGTATTTGGAGAGAAAACAACTATTTAAACCATTTGGCGAGCAAGAACTATTCGCATTATCGGTGAGTTGGTCTACTGAGTAAACTCTTCTCACAAGAAATAGAAGAATATGGGGTGAGTGTTGACTCAGCACTCAGTCGGAAGAGAAAAATGAAGAACAATTTGAACCATCTAGAAAGCTAAAACGATTCACATTGTCAATTAGCTGCTCCTCTCAGAGAACAGTAGAAAAAGACGAGAGTTTTTAGTCTAATTGAATCATTCAGTAGGACGGTTCTTTCCTACCATACTCGTAAATACATGCTACAGTCTCGTTGAACGCTGCCTCATCTGCCCTTCAGTGATGTCGATTCAGGACTGTCTCTCCTCTATTCCCGTGCTCTCTCTCCGGTAAAAGTAACTGGAACGCGTGCGAATCGATTTTCGAGAATGCAATCCGTTTTGCGAACTTTCAGATGGACACGCAAGTGATGAAGGAATGACTGAGGTTAGTTATAGATGGGATCATATGAGACTTTTAATCCAAAAAATCTCTCCTCCGTGCAATATTATCTTCATTCGGCGACCATCACTCTTGAGTTTCACGTCTGGTACGAGAAGTGAGGATAGCCAAGGATGATAATCACATGGTCATGGCAAGTGAAAACAACAGCAAACCAACAAACATCCAGTTGACGAACTACTGCTGGCATTTGAATCCCTACGCGTCTGTTGTTGTATAGAAAGTGACGCCAATACGATGAAGAAAGATATGAGTTTCACGCCTGGTATGTGATTTGAGGATTGTCGAGAACGATAATGGACGACGGGTCAGTGTTAGAAAAAAAAATAATAATTGCAAGAACATTCGTACATGCAATTCGTCGATCTATAATGGACAAACCGAGATGTAAGATCGCGCCCTCCTCATTCCGAATGCTATCTCGTTTCTCTAACGAGTTAGAGAATTGCAGAAAAAAATCGTTTATGCGATTTTAACATGAGTTTCACACTCGGTATAAGAAAGAAGGATCGCCTAGTTTTTCAATGGTTTCTTCCTTCGCCGACACAAAATATCAATATTCGAGTTAAGTGGCAGGGGGAAGGTGACCCCTCCTGTCTCTCTCGCGTGTTGCTTGTTTACTAGTATTTTCCCCTCGTTTCTCCCTCCCTTTGCTTTTTGATTCTTGATCTTTATCTCTGTTCCACCATTCCTCCCAAAAAGAGGGCCTCGACGATGTCCGGGGGTTCTAGTCCCGTGGCTAAGAAACAGGGTGGCACTTTCACTAATCTGGTCGTGTCTGCCCTCGCTCTTTCCATGGAGTCTGCCCCCAATGGAGTCGACTTGGCAAAGTGGAAAGCCGTCACCGATCTGCTCTCCTCACTGGCGAAAGCTCTTGAACATGTCGCTGATCAGCCCAGTGACGGCAATCCTCTCCTCTCCCCTCCTTCCCACTGCTCCCCTCCCTCGACCTCTCAGACTCTCTCCACTCCACACACTCTCTCGTCCGGCCTCTCTTCCCTCTCTCGTTCCCCTCCTTCTTCCTCCTCTTCCCCTCCCTCCCCCTCCACTGTTGATCCCTACGAGTTGCATCTGCGTCAGAAGTCCCTGGTCGTATCCGGCCTTCCTGAACCGGACTCTGGTCTGGGACTGGAGGAAAGGTGCGAGGCTGATAGAAGGGGCATTGCCAGACTTCTCAGCTTCCTCCAGGTTGACACTATGCCGAATCAGATCTTCCGAATGGGTAAACAGTCGGATCGCCCCCGTCTCCTCAAGCTTGTAATGCCCGCTCGCTCTTTTGTGTTCACGGCACTCAAAAACGCCTCCAGACTCAGAGGAAACTCCGAGTTTGAGGGTATCTACATTCGCCAGTCGATGAGCAGGGAAGAGTTGGCCAGGCATCAGGAGATGAGGGCGAGGGTAAGGGACTTGCGTGCGAAAGATGCCTCCTCTCCGTTCGTTGTCTATAGAGGAGAAATCTGGCATAAGGGGGACATTCCCTCTCGTGTCCGCACTCAATTCCCGAGCCAGGGAAACTAATTTCTGATACACCCCTACTCCATTCATCGTATCATCCATCTGATCTCTCTCCATCCATTCCTTTCCTGAATTGTATCATGTTCAACGCTAGATCTCTCTGTAACAAATTACCAGATTTACACTGTATCTTGTCACTTGATCGTCCGGATGTTATCCTTATTTCTGAATCTTGGCTTACTTCTCGAATTATGGACTCTGAGATTCTCCTTTCTTTTCCCTACCGTATCTTTCGTGCTGATCGCGCCAGAAGGGGTGGTGGTGTATGTGTAATCATTCGTGATCACATTCCTTGTTCTCGTATTTCCCTCCCCACCACTGTCTCGTCTGACGTTATCTGTCTCGACATCCTTCCTCCTCTTGGTCTATCTGCTATTCGACTCATTCTGGCCTACCGTCCCCCCAACACTGTCTCTAGTGACAACTTAGCTTTGTTCGACCAGTTATCCATTCTATCCTCTGTTGATAAGTCTGTTATTCTTACTGGTGATCTGAATTTGCACACTGATTGGGCCAATACTTCTCTGGCCACTGGGCAATCAGTTTCTCTTGTTGACTTCGCCTCATCCCTTTCTCTTCACCAATTTGTTTCTTCCCCTACTCTCGGCACCAAGATTCTAGACATTGTCCTTGCTCCTCCTGACCTCATCTCTAACTGTCATGTATCTTCTCCGTTCAAGAACTCTGACCACTCCAGTGTTACTTTCCGTCTTTCTTGGCCATTCTGTGCTCCCATATCCATTCCTTCCTTTGACTTTCGAAAAACCGACTTCATAGGTCTCAACTCTGCTCTCTCTGGCACAGATTGGTCTTTGATCTTTGACAATTTCTCCGATATTTCTCAGATGTATTCTCAGTTTGTTGATTACCTTGTACATCTATTCTTTTCGTTTGTACCCTTCAAGAAGGAATTCCTTCCCTTTGACAACTACCCTCCTCACATCCTTTCTAAAGCACAAACGTTGTCTCTTTAACAAGCTATCTCTTGCTCCCGTTAGATCTCAATTCGCAAATGTATCATCTAAACTTGATTCGGAAGTAAGGAAATTCATTCGTAACAAAGAAAACAAGTTGTTATCTGGCAATCGCAGCCGTTCTTATTATCGTTACATCTCCACTCGCTTTAAACCCCGTTCATCGATTGCTCCTTCTCTATTTGACTCTCATGGTAATAATCTGACCAATGACACTGATAAGGCCGAGGCATTTGCTTCATATTTTGAATCTGTATTTACTGCCGATGATGGACTTCTCCCTACCTGCCCCCTCACTATTCCTCAGTCCATTCCCTTCTCTATTATTCTCCCAATTGATATTGCTTACCACCTTAGACGTGTTTCTGATTCGTGCTCTCTTCCTTCCGATGGAATTCCCTCTGTTATTTTCAAGAAGTGTTATTTGACTCTATCTGAACCACTTGCTCATATTATGAACTACAGTTTGATGTTGGGTCAAGTCCCTTCTCTCTGGAAACTTTCAGTTATTGTCCCAATTCCTAAAGTCACGTCTCCTTCTTTGTTATCCGACTACCGTCCCATCTCACTCACTCCCATTCCTAGTAAAGTCATGGAACGAATCATCAAGCCCAAATTAGTCCGCTGGTGCGAAATCCACTCCATAATTCCACCTGAACAACACGGATTCGTCCGTGGCAAATCTACCGTATCCCAACTTCTTGAGTGTACCCAATCTTGGCGTGATTCAATGGATAGGAATGATTGTGTTGACGTTGTTTATGTTGACCTAGCTAAGGCATTTGATACTGTTTCTCATTCTAAACTCCTCCATAAATTGAATTGCCTTGGTATTCGTGGTTGTCTGTTTAACTGGATTTCGGACTTCTTGCTCGATCGTCACTTACAGGTAAAAGTTGGCTCCTCTCTCTCTTCGGAGAGAGTGGTTCTCAGTGGTGTCCCACAAGGCACTGTATTAGCTCCGATTCTATTTCTCATCTACCTTTTCGATGTCCCTCGGGCTCTCTCTCCATTCCCTTTAGTCAACTTCCGTCTCTTTGCTGATGACATCAAACTGTACATCACTCACAAACCTGACCAACTTCCATCCACCCCCTCTCAACTTCAACAAGGGTTACAGGGTATCTTAGAATACTGCGAAACTTGGCAGTTGACGGTCGCTGAAAAGAAGTGCACCGCCCTTTACATAGGCAAAAACAATCCCCTCTTCCAATACTCTCTCAACTCCATACCCCTCTCTCTTCCTTCCATTGTGTCTCCCCCCGAACCTATTCGGGACCTTGGAGTCTATATCGACTCAACTCTCTCTTTCCTTCCACACATTGATCTCATTTGTAAAAAAGCACTAAAGCTAATTTATCTGCTTTTTCGATCTGTATCATGTACGTCCAGTGATCCCTACATTAGAGCTTATCGTTCATTCATTGTACCCATTCTCGAATACGCCTCACCAGTCTGGTCCCCTTCCGCTAAAGGCCCCATTAGACAATTAGAGAAATGCCAGCATCTCTTCACGCGACTGTTGCACTATCGTACATCTCCTCATATTTCATTCCCGCCTTCTTATGATCAGAGACTAGCCCAGTCACACTTAAAATCTTTGTACCTTCGCCGTGTAGTAGCTGATATTGTATTCTATCTAAAGATTGTTAATGGGATTGTAAATCTTCCTATGTCTAGTTTCTATTCATTTCGTAATGTGTCTTCTAGAAATAATGCTTTCTCTCTTCATATTCCCATTGCTCGAAGAGAGAATTTGCGATCTTCCTTTTCTCACCGTTCTATTCGCTTTCTTTGTAAGATCCATAAAATTGTTGATCCAAAGTTATCTCTGTCTACTATCAAACTTCGCCTGTTGTCTAACCCCGACACTACCCACATTCTCCAGATAGAGATTCCAAAACTGTAGCTTCATTCCTCCCTTCCCTCCCTTGCTCTGATCCATACGATATACATGGATCGAACGGTCTCCTTCCCGTTCCGAGGCTTCGTCCACCTCGTCAATCAAGAGCAACTCTGGGAATGTGCAATATACGAAGTTACCTCCCCCCTCCCTCCCCTCATCTACATCGATCCCTGTCCCTTCCTCCTTCCCTCAACTCTTCTTATTATTGTATATGTTAATTCACATGCTGTCACACCCTTTGGGGCGTATCAAATAAAAAAAATAATAAAATCCCTACGCGTCTGTTGTTGTATAGAAAGTGACGCCAATACGATGAAGAAAGATATGAGTTTCACGCCTGGTATGTGATTTGAGGATTGTCGAGAACGATAATGGACGACGGGTCAGTGTTAGAAAAAAAAATAATAATTGCAAGAACATTCGTACATGCAATTCGTCGATCTATAATGGACAAACCGAGATGTAAGATCGCGCCCTCCTCATTCCGAATGCTATCTCGTTTCTCTAACGAGTTAGAGAATTGCAGAAAAAAATCGTTTATGCGATTTTAACATGAGTTTCACACTCGGTATAAGAAAGAAGGATCGCCTAGTTTTTCAATGGTTTCTTCCTTCGCCGACACAAAATATCAATATTCGAGTTAAGTGGCAGAGGAGTCGCGAAAATGCAACTACGGGCGCTAAGAGAACCACAAATCGCTCTCAGTTCGGATTAAGTAGTGTGCCTTTCGGTTGCTATAATAAATTAGAGTGGCCTTAAAAATATAAGAAAAATCTTCTGAAAATAAAGTTATTGTTGTTAAATCGAAGGCAATACGGTGACAACAGATGAGAATATTGTTATGATAGCGCACGGCGTTGAGCGAAACCGATTCAGCCGAAATGGGGTGTGACTAAAAGTCGGTCCTCGGTCCAAATTTCAAATATCACGGTCCGATAAATATCTTCATTTACTTCAACTTTTTCGAGTGCAAATCGATTGATTGTGGCAAAGTAACGCATGGGCCAAAGCGGTAGAATTTGTAAACAAGTCTCATCTATCAATACAACATTTTTTGATAACGAAAATAACGAATACTTTTTGCCTCATTTCAATATTGAAGGGATCTTGTATCGAAAAAGTAAGTGCGGCTAAAATTGTGCCGCCCAGCCTCCTCATTTCAATGGCATAAAGGAAAAAAAATTAAATAAATTTATTTCAAGTTAAAAACGATCGAAGCCGGGTAAAAGATTATTTTTGGTTGCGTGTGACTGCTAAATACCAAGATCACGGTAGTCAAGACGCATTGATTTGAAAATACGGTAATCGAGCCGCAAAATGTCGTGCTGTTCCTCTCATTTTTCGTTTTCGGCCTTTCTATCACTTTCCTGAAGCGTTATCTAGCTTTATTTTTATTTTTTTCATTGATCTGTGTTGTATTTCGCATTATACTGCGTTGAATTGTATTTAGTGAACGCAACATCAAGCGAAACACCTAGGAATCGGTCGATAATGCGTTAAATTTGAGTCACGATCGCTTTTTCATCACATTTATCGCTTACATTTGCTCCCAGTTCAATGGCGACCGTCCAATGCGACGCTTGTCCACTGCGCACGACTCAGCCGCGGACTATTCCCAAGATAGAAGATCGACGGAAGGAATGGTTGGCTCGTCTCAACCTCATCGAGGAGGAGAGCATCGTACTGGAGGCGAAGTGCGTGCAGCTTCATCACCACTGTACGACTTCTTAGATTCAGTTGCTAGTCTCTCTTTCTCCCTAGTCCGCGTTTTTTTAGCGTCGACTCCCCGTTCCCCTTCTGCCCCCTCTTCCGAGACACGACAACAACCGCCAAGAAGTAGGCATAACAGACAGCACAATCATATTGTAGTATGCCCTGTGGAGGCCAACCGCACAAATAGATTAGCCCTGAGGAGGCCAAGAAATACTAGAATGAATACATCAACATGATGGGGATACGGTGGGAAAAGGATACGGTAGTACGATCGATCTTCAATTTTGTTGGTTGATCTACCTTTTACAGCGTGAGCGATCGATGGATAGTGTACCAAGCCAAGCGGTTACGGTAGACGATTTCCTGCTCGAGAACACGGCTGATCTACCCCTCAATGATGTTTCGGATGAAGATCAGGGCATTCCTCGCCCGAACGCCTTCAGATGCCACGTTCGTTGAACTTTATAGCTACTCCAGTGAATGACTTTATTATTACAAGAAACCATCTTTGAAAAACAAATCAAATGTACAGATACTAATCTTCTAAGTGCAGTGATGGATAGTTACATACGAAATTCAATTATTAGCAACAAAAATCGAGAACTGAAACATAATGGGAGAGGATACGGTTGGATCAGGATACGGTAATAAACTTATACGGTAGGAGGATACGGTAGGCCGATCTTCATAATTCCCACTTCATCTTGAGCATTGAGAGTCGAATCTGAAATGGATCACAATTATTTAGACGAACGTGTAGGGAAAAATAAGCTGACTCGTCCATAATTGATAATCTGTTCAGTCCTTCAATCCGTCTCAAGAGACTACATGCACTGAGGAGACGTCAGAGACCGGTGTTCAGACCGACACCCCCACTGCAGAAGAAGCGCATGACTATTTCCTAATCTCTAAGCAGTGCCTCCTCCCCCTCTTCACTCGCTGCACGGAATGCGGCAATAAGGAGATCGAGACGGGAACCTTCCAGTCTCGAACTGTGGGTTCCGCTCTAGTCGTGCAATGGTATTGCCTCTTCTGTGCTCGCACGATCAAGTGGGCTTCCCAGCTTACCATGGAGGAATACTATGAGGGAAACCTCAAATTGACCTCCTCAGTGCACACAACGGGCCTTCCCATACCGGTTAGAACTATGCTTTAGTGTTTCTGAATCTAATGTTGCCTTAGAGAGCAATATTTGTGAATAGTTGTTTCCGTTTTTTCATCACTAATGGCTACTACTCGAAACGACTTCCAAACTATGCATCCCGATTGTAAAACAGAATCACCTGGAAATAGTGGTCATGAAACTACAGTAACCCGGGTGAATGTTTTAGAGATTGCTCGCGATGGGAAAGGAAATGGGCCTCGCTCTACCGTGTGCGAGTACAATGAGGACTCAGCTGGCACAAGTGATTATGCCAGCGGTCGATATTGTCTACCTACGACGCATGAGTGAGGTGGAGGCCATTGTCCGAGCGGCAAACACAGTCAGTATATGTTATATTCATTTCCCATCTTCCAAAAAATAATGACTTGCCCTTCCATATTTCCTCTTCATCCTCACTGCCAGTCCTCACCAGTGACGAGAGTGCCCAAGCACTGAAAATTGATCAAATTAATTATTTGACACTGTATCGATTGAGTCCTACAGTATCCCAATGATCGGAAAAATTATAATTTCGAAAATCTATTGTAAACAATCACATCTAATTATTTTTCAGAATCGAGGCATCGACCTCGCTGTGGATGGGAGGTACGATTCCCCCGGGTACTGTGCCTCCAACTGTACAGTATCCTTCATCGATGTTTTGACTAACTATATCAGTGGTCAACATGGCGAAGAATATGAGAGGAATCGGTAATATAAGATGATCCGTTGGTTGATCAAAGATGGAATGCATTTCAGATGGAGCGAGCGGGAGAATGGAGAAAGAGGGAGTGAGGCGCGGATTGGAGGCACTGCTGGCGAAACGCTTCATGGTTAGCAAGAGATTTACAACTTCACTGGGAAGAAACAGTCAGTGTTTACTTATTTCTGATCATATACTTTTGAGATAAAGAGCATCGTAACGGACAATGACGCCAAATATCGAAGATGATGAGAGAGGAGGATCTCTTCTCTTCCATCGATCATCATCTCGATTTTTGGCATCTTGTCAAACCCATCAAGAAGGCTCTGCGAGAGGTAAACTATCTATCTCTATCTGGATCTCAACACTAAATTTATTTCAACCGTGAAACACCGATTCAACTTGAATATATATTTTATTGCTGAACCATAGGTGCCCAAGGAGAGTGGCGGATTACGGTAGGGGGGGGGTGCCCAACATGTTGGGCACCCCCCCCTACCGTAATCCTATCACAAACTGACTTTATTTATGTTTATTTTTAAAAAGTGCACAATCGATGCCAACTACCGTACCAACTTACAGTATGACATTACCGTATCCCGGTTGGTTCCGTGGGTCAGATTTAGTTCCTGGGGTCCAACTTTTTACAAAATGTCTCCAATCGGTCCAAAACTTTCCCTATGGTAACCTACCGTAACCTACAGTAATCGCGAAATGACTTTTTTTGAAAATGCATTTAAAAATCGGTTCTTTGTTGCAGTGGTGGGCGTGTACACTGTTGTCTCCCTCCTGAACCACCATGGATGCTCGAAAATCTACTCACTGGAAAGAATGAAGCTGCGAGGGATTTCAGAAAGAACTTGATCTATTATAATAACTCCTTTGCGTTTGCAAGTATGAGCTGTGACAGAGAGTTCATACCACGTGGATCAAGATTTGTACGCATATCGGGCATCTTGACGGTTAATTATGGCGGTATCATCCCTCCTACCGGAAAGGAGCCAATCTTTGCCCAATGTTATGTCTATTCTCCTCAAGAGGCTTCTGAACTACGATTGAACAATTCATGGAGCGAAGGCAATCTACGAGCAGAAATTGTTCGAGAACTTTCGGAGTTCTTCCATGAAAATAACCATCTAGCAACTCAGTTCCGCAGAATAGCCGATTTGGCAAGAGAAGAGGAGGAGGCTGGAAGGAGAATCGGAAACGTCGTGTTCGTTGTGCAAGCTCCGACAAACGAAGAAGTGCAAGCGAGCCGTTGTCATCGTGGAACTCTAAGTCGACCTGCACGAGAATTGCCGGCATTCATGTATAAGACAGACGAAACAGGAGCGATGGCAGCTCCACGAGGAGTGTGGTTGCAGGAGCGTGGATAGAACTCTTTTGCTCGACACCGACAACACTTCCCGATTAGTCCGAGATTGAAAAATCCTGGCACAAGGTTGTGGTAGTTTTTGTGAGATTCAAGAATAATTCGAGCCTCATTTTTCCGAAGAGGGCGATTGGGATTTCGAGGGTCAGAGAACTGATAGCGTTTGTTCCTGTCGAGTCGAGCGCGTCTCTCCTCTTCTGTCTTAGGTGGCCGTTTCGTTTTGTGGTCATAGAAATCGATCAGTGGTGGGCCCTCTCTTCTGTCATCTGCACTTCCACTTCTTGCCCTCGCAGGTGTCTCTCCCGCAGCCTCTCTCCTTGCGGCTCTTTCTTCTCGAGCTTGAGTCGATTGCGAGATGCGCCGTCATCTCTCTTCTTCTGACTCCACTGGAGGTGGCTCTACAGTACGCGATCGTCGCGATCTCTCATACTCCCTTCTCCTGATTTTGTCTTGTTCCGTTGCAATTCTCAATCTGTCCGTTCTTGCTGCTCGCTCAGCAGCGACTCTCTCTCGAGCGAGTCGTCTCCTCTCTTCAAGACCTTCGATGGCTTCTTCTATGCGTGCACCAGCAATTCTATCTCGCTCAATTCTCCTTCGCTCTCTTCGTGTTCTGCATTTGCTTGTGATTCATTAAATCTCTCTCGAGCGCTCCTCCTTCGTTCATTTGTTCTTTCATCAGTTTCATGTGCTCTTGATTCTTCGGCTCTGCGTCGTTCAGTTTCTCTTCTCTGCATCGTTTGACTTCTCGTTTCTCTCACTCGTTCTAGTGATTTCCTCTGTGTATCCCGTTTTCGACTTCTTTCCAGATCAGGCTGAGATGCAGCTCTGCGTTTGGACTTTTGCTGTTCTGCTTCCTTTGCAAGTCTGGCTCTTCTTGCTTCTGGAATTTCTGCCTGCGATCTTCGCGCGTTCCTGCTCTTCTCAGATTCCTTAGCAAGTCTTGCAGCTCTCTGTTCCTTTGTCTCTCTCGCGTTTCTTCGTGCTCGGGATTCTCTCATCTTCACAGCTCCTGCAGATTGACTTGCGCCTTGTCGACTGATCGATGAAGCACGTGACAATTGGGACGATGCAGCGATACTGACAGAAGCTAATGATGGAGAACGCGAGACAGGAGGCACTGCAATGTTGCGCTTTATTGGAAAAAAAGATTGAAAAATAAAAATGCACGAGAAAGTGCATATACAAATAAAATAATAAATTGAGGCTATTGGCCTGATTTTTCGCTCAAATAAAAATTAGCGTTTTTTTGCCACCAGAAATCAGTCAAATTTGAAAGCAAATTAGATTTTAAATGAGATAATAGCTGTAAATAGTTTGTACCCCTTTTAGTTGGGCCTGGAGGGTTAGGATGAATACGCCGTTTTACAGTCGATGCATCTCAAATGCGATAGATTTAAATCATATATTTGTTTTGCATAATAATTTAACCTACTTGGATTTGCGGGAATGATGGTGGTTCTCAATGTAGGGATACGGAGTATTCTAAAAAATAATTTTTTTAAAAAATAAAGTATATATATATATATATATATATATATATATATATATATATTCATATTTGTTGTTCATTTTATTGCAATCTCACCTTGCTGTCACATCGAACACATCATCAATCTCCTTATCGATCGCGTCCTTGGTTGATTGATTGATCGGGCGACGATAAGAGGAAAAGGAAGTCTGCATTAGATTTGAAGCTTGTTGTCGAGATGCGAGAGTCAATGGAAGGATCTTCTTTGCGATCAAATTGAACTGATCGATAACGTGAGCTTGATTATGCACGAATATCACTTCATCGATTGTCTGTAAAATAATATTAATTCAGAGTACGTTTTTCTGCTTACTTTTGATGGAAGACAGCTCAACGCTCCGACCAATGCCATTTGCATAGAAATTGCCATCGGAATCGAGAACACCCCAGTAGACAAGAATGGGATGTACTGCAAATCATTTTGATATTGTTTGTCAGCCTACTATATACTAACCACTTTGTCGCAACCCATGAGTTCCGCCATCCTGAACGTCTGCTCGTAGGCAACTTGGAGACGATAGAAATCAGCAGCTGTAGGGTTTCTTCCTTGTGCATCTGGGCCAATCGCTTGAACCACGTCTTAAATACACTTACTAATAGAGATTGACATTATTTGTTCGCTCACATTTGTAGTTCGTCATTTTGCCTGCTCCAGTCACGGTGCAAGAACCAGCGGGAAGGGGATCAATATTGAATTTTCTGTACTCGTCCATTAATTTCTTGCTTTCCTTAGCCATAATCGCCGGGCCTCCCTTTTGACTCAGTGCATTCGCGATTCCAGTACTTAAAAATTATCTATAGATTTGAGAATCAAGAATGAGCAGCGATTGGTGGCAGTAATCGGGAGATACATGATATATACAAAAACTTATCATAGTGAAGAGTGCCGTTCGAAGCGTTGGTAGTGCAACCTGCAAGGTATAATTATTTATTTAATTTTGCCTCTTTGAATTACCATTTGGCGCTGATCCAGCGGTGATGTCCAAAACTTCAGCGGAGATCTTCGTTGTTTTCGAGGGCGTAGCGCTGGAAGATTGTCAGTGAGGGGAGAAATAAAGAAATGACAAACCCCCCAGTTTGGAAGTCGATAGTATGCACGGCTCCCTGCAGTTCAGTAGGAATAGTGTCCCAAATCTTGCCGAGCAACTTCGGAAGTTGGATCATAGCTTTCGGATTTGCGGGAACAGAAAGAGCAGAAGAGATCAATTCAGAGAACAGGTGAGTTGGAATGATTCTTTGCTTTCTCCATCCCAGAATTTCGTGAAACGATTTCAGAACCTCCTCATCTTTATCATAAAATATTACTCGTTTCAATCCGTTCTAAAAATTATTCTTAGATTTTTTACGAAGTGTTGAATACTGACCTGTTCAGCGAAGCGCATCGCAGCTTCTAGTGCTAGTATCACGGATGCCGAAATATCTTTCGTCTTAAGAAAAGGAAGAGCCTGCACAGTTCTCGCTTTTTTCTCGCTGTTGTTTTCAATCAGTTACAAACCAATACAGAACAATTTCGTAGCGATGCTGCATGGAATATATTCTCGTAAATGTTGAGAAATTGCTGTTGGGTTGTGATTGGCAATCGCTTCTTGGAATAATCAATTCCAACCATAAGGAACAGGTCTGAAATTTCGTATTTAATCACATATCTCTCTTCTATTATTTATGGTTCTGCATGTTCATTGTGTGCTATATTTAATCATTAAATTGTTCCTCATTCATTCAATTCATCTCTTGATTCCTACATAATAAAGAATGAAGGAAGACAAGCGAGAGCATACAGAAATCAGAGAGAGAATCTGTAGCAGTAGAGAAAAAGAGATAGCGCGTTAGAATGAGTCATAAATCGATGGGTGTTTCCTTCACCCCCTCCCTTGGTCACTCTTTTCCTTCCCTCGACTGTGAGAAAACAAGGGGAAAACGAGGAGGGAAGCAGTGCGCTCAAAAGAAGAGGAAATGGGCACGTTTCTCTGAGCGATATTCCATAGGCTCATTTCTTCTTATTAATATGTCAATCAATTGCCGCAAAATTGAATGAGCTTATTGTGAGCATGATTAGCTATCATTTTCCCTAAATTTAGACTGAATGTTTGCCCCATATCGCTAAAATCGCTATTTCGCCTCTCTGTCTCTTACTTTGGTTTTTTTTGTATCGTTGTCTGCTATCTCTATGCGAAACCATTGCGCGACATGTTGATGACAGAGCGATGAGAATTGAGAGAATGAAAAGGAAATGGAAGGGTTGTTCAAATCGAAATAATTTGCACAAATAGGAAATTAAGTATATATTGTACATTAATTACTCACACTTGAACTCCTTGCCAGCTTCATGTTCCAATGTGAATCCCGGTGGAAAGCAAGACGGAGCTCCTTCACCATGTCGTGTCTCCTTCACTTTTTTCGTGAATTCCTTTCCGAGTAGTCTTTTCATCTGTTTTTCAACATAACCTTCACAGTGAAGATGACTGTCGGTGATCACGCAAACTGCGTCGCTTTTCAGTCGCATCGGATCAGTAAGAGAACTGGAGACGCGGAAGAGACACTGAGATATCATATGATTGTATGGTATGAGTTTCAAATAAAGTATTTTATTTCTAAGATCGGCATTTTCTCTAGGCACAAAATGACAAACGAAATCATTTAATATTTATTATTCATACCTGATCGAAAACCTCTTCGTCTTCTGCAGGAGGGCCGCGGAGAGTTGAATTTCGTATCTCTCTAAAAGCTCTCAAAAAACGTAATGTATTTCAAAGAAATTATTGAGAACAAAACTTTGAAGTGAAACTAACTGTGCCTTAGAAAGAATCTTGGATCTTATGCGTTCGAGACTCCACGAAGAACGCTTGAAATTGTGAAGTTCTCCACTTTCGATCATTTTCTTTAGTTCATCTGTCACTTCTTTCTCGCTAGAGAGGAATCGAATCTCATTGATCTGTGATGCTTTCGATCGATTATTATCCATTCTATTATTGTACCTCCTCAAAATGACATTCCTTCAGTGAATGGAAAGCTATCAGAAACGACCGCGTTGTTGTGATGCCTCTGAGTGAGATGACTGGAACAACCTAAAACGAGCAATATTGACGGAATATTTTTGCTCAAAACGCATACCAGAATTCGTAGTGCATTCTTCTCAGCTTCTGCAGCAATGTTGTGATAGGCAACTCTCAGCTTCGACTCTTTCACAGCATTCTCTCTCAACTGTAGATTATCTGATACGCAATCGAGCGGAATGAGAACGGAATGAATTATGCCTGAGATGTCAGAGTGATTTTTGTTGTCTCAGTTTAGATTAACTGACAATCAAATGGTAGATGTCCCGCGGGGGTTGAAATTGCTGTTGTTTCCTCATAAAAAGCAATTCCTTTTTCTCGATCTTCCCTCCTTCTCATTTCGATAGCATGTTGGAGAGGCAAACCGCCAAACTCACGAATCAGAACATCAATTCCATATGTTTTTGTGAGAGAAGAGTTAGTAACGTTGACAATCGCTGCCTTTCGCAGTCCTTGTTGATCGGACGGTGCTCCAAATGTAAGAGTGAACTTCAACATTCTCGACTGCGACTCTGTAAAGATGGCAAAGTAACAACGAAATAACGTTCAAGTAAATAGTAATATTGTTGCAGACAGTCTCTGGTAGTATCATGGGTTGTTTTTGCAGCTCTCAGAAGGCACAAAGGGGAGGTTGTTTATAGTACTTTCAAGTCTCATCGATTCGTACCTTCTTCCTTCTTGTTTTTTAGATCAGCTAACTCTCTCCTGCTAATACTGCTTGTCGATTGATCAGGAAAAGGTATCAATAATTGTTCTGATATTATTTTATAATGTTTTTAATTTTGATATTTTATGGACCGTATTCAACTCTATTCATTCTACTTTTCTCAAAGCATATCTTTTGCAGAGAATATGATCCTTTGGATCATTGCTGTTCACACGCTCTTTTCGGGAACGAGTGCGAACGCTACAGATGAGAAGTTCACATTTCTCAAAGAAGGAGAAATCTTGTGAGTTCGAGCACCCTACGATGGAAGGTAAGAATTCTAGCAAATACAATTGTGTTTATCATATGATCAATTCAGCATCGTTGCCCCTGTTGAGTGGATCACTGTTTCAACGGCCGTCCAATTCTCTTCTTATGACAATGCTACGTATGATCAATGTTTTCGACGGGAAGTTGTGAATATGATCGAGGAGGAATACTGTGGTATTCAGGTTGGTTCTAAGCCTTTTTTAAACACTTGGATTTGCCTATTTTTTTTTCTCTATGGCAACTATGAAATAATAGGATTCGGTTACTCGTTCTCGTTCATCGCGTTCGGGGTTTCGTCTACCTTTCAACATTGGCGGTGCCGCATCCAATGCTCGTCCAGTCATTACTCGGCCTCGTGTTGGTAGTGCAAGTTCACCAAATCTTCCTAGTGTGGCAAGCAGTGCATCATTTGCTGTACGTTCTCCATAGATTGTTTTTATTCACACAAATCAATTTTTATCGTACAGGCTCATCGGATTCATCCTCAAAGAGTCAGAGGAGCCGCTGATATCGTGTACCGTCCGCCTCCGAGCAGTGGCAATTCTGCATGGGGTATGCGAATTGTCTCTAGTTTAGTGAATTTTTTCTGTTCTCACCATGAAGTTTCTTCTATATTTGGTTTTGCAATTGCAGGACTTGTGAGAACTGGAGGACAATATGTCTGGAATAACAAATTACAATCATTCGTTAACGTCGCCGACATTTCTTTCGACGTTTACAATTATTTTGCGGTTCACAGAATGGTTAGTATTATTTTAGCTGCTGAGTTTTTCACGTACCCCATTTCCTAGTTTCGCATCCTACTTCAAACGGTAGTTCGGATATAAGAAGCGTGATTTTTTGGATCCGTGATGTGGAACGTGAGATAAGAGACGGGCTGAATATCACATTGGAAGGACTTCGAGGATTAGAAGAGTAAGATCATGAGATGAATTATTATTAATCTCAGAAAACAAATTCAGTGAAATTGTTTGTGCTAGAATGGTTCAAGTTGAACGAGCTAAGTGGAACTCGCTGGTTTGTGGAGGTTTTCTGGTACCTGAATTCAGCAACGCTCGCTTTGATCGGGTGAGACAATATTCTGTGCTTTTACTTTCCAATCTCGATTTTGGGTGTATTCTCTAACATTCAGATGTTTTTAAAAGGGTCAGATAGCATACAGATAGTAGATATTTGCAAATGAGTTTTTTCCTATTTACTCAAGCTGTTTATTAATGAAACCAAATAAACCCTTGAAATCTAAGAGAATTATTTGAAAGTGTCTCACACTTCTTTATTGGATATTTCATACAGACCATTGAGGATACTGTACGCGTGAAAGTTGTCGACTGCAAAAGATTCGATGATGTTCTGAAAATGAATATCAATGAGGGGAGATAGTTCGCCAGAATGAGGAGTTAGAAGAAATAGTTCGCCAGAATGAGGAGTTAGAAGAAATATTCGACGTACGTTTTTCTATTCATTTAATGCTTTTAACTTGGAAAATGAAAATGCAGGAGCTTGAGATGGGAAATCTATCCGATTCTGGAGAATCGCTTTCGTATTTCAAACGACGACAATTCTTCTTCTCTGAGTCCAATCGCACGAAATTTGTGGAAAAATGCATTCCGGATGCAGTAAGCTTTTTTGATAATAAGTTTGATACTCTATTACAATTTTATGGGCATAATTTCCATTTCAGATTGGACGCGATTTTATGTGCGAGGAAGTTACAACGACAAAGACAGTCAAGCCATCCAAGTATATTAACGTGACTGGAAATCCCGGAATACTTTGGAACTTGGATGTTTCTGATGGAATCATCATAGGAACAAATGCCAAGGTACTATTCAAAATGTGCTTGAAATTAATCGTACTTTCTTTTTTACCATGTGAAATATATATTATTTGTCTGACCCTGACCACTTATGTATCTTTTTTTCAGGAATTGACCTACACAACAGAAGATGGAAACAAGACGCTGCATCTCAAGACACCTTTCATCAGGATCCTGTGTGGTCATGGAGAATTGTTTTACTTTGGACAGGACATGCTAAAATGTGCAGAGAGAACGCGAGGAGACATCGTGATCAAATCTTCCAAGGTTAGTATATTTTTTTGTTATGAATGATAGTCTGAAGTGCATAGGTTCGATCTTCATTGGCACACGATGCGATACAAGGTCTGGAGAGTCATGTTCAAGCAATTGATACACATATTCGAGAATCCGAATCATGGGGTATTTTTTCAATTTTTGCTGATTTCGAAAAATGGCTTTCACAATTCTCTGTCTTCGTCCATGCTCTTGTTGTACTGACTTCTAGCTACGATGCTAGAGAGGTCAGTTAGGGATTCGATGTGGTATAAGTCAAGGGATCAATAAATAATACTTATTATCAATCAATAACAGATACAAGAGAAACGCCGTTGACGGGAAAGTGACGATAGTAGAGAGGAATTGGGATGGAGGAGGGGAAGAGTGGAAAAGTAGAGGTAGAATGGAGGATGGGAGAGAGATGAATGGATGGAAATGGAGGGTGTCCAGTTAGAATGGAATGGAAAACCGTCACCAGTGAGGTTTTGGTAAAGAACGAAGGGATTGGTCTGTATGAAGACCAAAACGAGGTGGAGAGAACAACAAACCTTGGCGATTCGTGTCCTTCCTGTGATGGGTTGATAAGCTCAATTGGTTGAGTGCGTGGCCTTTCTTCTCCACATCAGAGACGGCGAGATGAAGGAGACGACGACGCCTCAAACTTGGGTAATTAAACCCAATCGATAATCGGAACGATTGGCGACGAAGAAATAATGACACAATTATGGGGAGGGAACGGAAGATCGATTGTAAAGGGAAAGGACAGCTGTAAACCGCCGTTAGAGGGGAGTATGCGACAAGAAAGGGGTCAGGGGGTGACAATGGCATCGATATGGATGAAAATAATAAAGAATTAAGAAGACGAGTAACCGCAGCGATGGGAAAAAGAAGAAATGAACGTGAAAAAGGAAAATGGGCCTACTTCGAGGATTACGGTAAGGATTGGCTTGGCGTCGTGGTGAGACCACTGTTACGCGGGTGATTTGAATTTCGGCACAGCACGACATTTTGAATGGAAATGCCGTGATGTGACACGTAAGAATGCAAACTGGTTTTATTTATTGGAATATTTTAATTAAATGGCTATTTGGGAACTGAATTCAGTGGAATTCAGTACACTCCGGGGGCGGAGAACCGGGGAGAATGGATACGGAGGATGTGTGTAGAGTGAAGTGAATGGTATGTGGATACGATGATGATGAAGTATGGATGGATTGGATCCTTATTGGAGCGAAGACAAATAACAATAACATCAGAACGAACTAAGATGGACTACTGAAGAGTACAACAAATACGTGGAGAAACACATGAAATGAACGAAGAACACATAGCACAGAACAAATGAAGAACTGAGAGGAATTCAGGGTTGGAGATGAGGGTGAGAGGGCAGAGCCACTCATTGTGTCTCTGGGGGGCTCCATGGCGAGTTGTGCATCCCGATGAACAGATGTCAGGCTCACAAGTGCTGTGATGGGAACCGTTCTTGACACGGAAGCACTTTGTGCAACGGTTCTCTCCAATCAAGATGGATTGCCTGATTGAGAGAAGACAGGAATGGCAGGGCGGTTAAATTTCCCTTTCTCAACAGCAGATGAAGTTGAAGGAGGGGATGACTCTTTGGAACGAACAAGTTGAATGAGAGTGGACATTTCGGACGACAACTGTGATACTGAGCTAGTGAGTGTATCTACTCTGGTGGACAACTCAGTATAAGAGGTGGTAATGTCTGATGAGAGTTGGGTGAATGATGATTGTATAACTTCTAATTCGGGAACTATGTTGGCTATGGTAGAATGGGTAGAATCGACTATCTGGTCGATGATGGTTCTTGTGGTTCCTTCAGATTCTTTCTTGATCCTTTCACTGACGTGTCGCACAGTTTCGTTGTGGTTCTTGTCGCTCCACAACTTCAGGTTCTCGACAGCCTTGGATGACATGGACAACTTCTTCCTCTCCTGAATGAGGATAATAAAAAAATGAATTCGAAATGGATAACCAGAAACGGAGTCGGTTTGGAACGATATGGATTTAGAGTCAAACGGTATCGTTTGAAGTGAAAAACGATGTGGGTTTGGATTGGAACTCAACAATATTGGTTTTGGGATGACGAAAGAAATGGAAATAACCTCGGGATTCTCCCTCTCCACCTCATCCTTATAGTCTGGGAACTGCTGTTGGTTAGGCTTTGCCGGAGGCAGGAAGGAGAAGTTGATGGGTGACGGAGTCTGGAACGAATGGAATGAAGAAGTGATAATAATTGGAATGAAATGGATTGTTTATTACATGTATGCACGATGGAATCCTCCCGGGGGACCTAGAGGCGAGGATGGGGAAGGTCCATTCTGGAACGTGTCACCATGGGATGAATGTTCGAAACGGGAGTGAGAGGGATTGTGACTGCTGCGCTGGGAACATCTGATTGACTCATTGGAATGGATCTCTAGTGGAATGAGGAGATTCAGTTTACGCTCTATGATCCTTCCAGTATGAGATTTGAGAGTAGCAGAGTTCTCCGTAAGTGAGAGTATTCTTGCCATTTTCCAGCTAGATCGTGGAGTGTTTCCCGATTCATCAACAACTAAGACAATGGAACCAGGGAGGGGAATCTGATTGGTTGACTTAGATGAATGAAGAGGGTCGGACTTGCTCGCCGAGTCACGAAGAGTCGTAAGGTACTCTCTGTGCCATCGTTTCCAGAATGACTCTACTGTAACAACAGATCTTTTGAGCTGTTTGAGGGCAGCTTCTCTACTGGAATTCTCTTCATCAGGAGGTCTGTAATCATCGTCGACGGTTGAGTCGATGAGTGAACAGCCGAGGAAAGAGTCAGGGAGGATCAGATCGATTGGGCGGAGAACTGGGCCAGAGAATGATGTGACATCGTCCGAGGAGACATAAGTCAGATGTCTACTGTTGAGTAGAGCCTGTATCTCACAAACTACAGTTGAGAATTCCTCGTGAGAAAGTTTATTTCTTCCGATGGAACGAGTGAGGGAATCCTTAATCAGTTTGACTAATCTCTCGTATATACCACCCTTCCATGGAGAATGAGCAGTGGTGAAGTTCCACGTGATCCCGAGTTTGGATAGCAACGTGTTCACTTCATAGTCTTCTACTGGATTGGAGAAGAGTGTACTGGCCATCGTGAATGTAGTGGCCTGGTCAGAAGTGATATGGGATGGGGTACTTCGACGAGAGCAGAATCGTCTGAAGGCAAGTGTGAATGAGGATGGAAGAAGTGAATCGACAACTTCGAGATGGGTGAGTCTTGAAGAGAAACAAGTGATGAGCAAAATCCACATCTTCCCATCATTGTTACAATGGAATATAGTCTAGTCCGCAGTGTTGGAATGGACGACTTTGTTTTACTCTGTCTTCCGGGAGATCGGGAGAGTTGGGATATCGGAATGGCAAGCTGTTTGTTTTGCGACAGGAGATGCATTGTTTCAGTATAGCCTTGGCTATCTGACGACAACGAGGGATCCAGTATCTCCTTTTCACTTCGTTTATCACAATGTCAACACTCGCGTGAGTTGAAGACTTGTGGATATCGGAAATGATGAGCTTGGCGAGAGTAGCGTCTCGTGAGGTGGGGATGAAGATGGGAGACTTAGATTCTGAGGGAAGATTCGAATTGGTCAGTCTACTATTCGATTTCCACATTTTGGACAACTCGTCGTAGACAATGATGTTCTTCTTCCTCAGACTATCATCGTATGGAATGTACTTATCCTGGTGAAGTCGAATGATCGAACTATGTGCAAATCTTTTCTCAAGTGCAGTCAGTGGGGGAAGTTTCCTCTCACCTGCAAGTTTGTGTGAATTGCTGTTGGGAAGATGCTTCAACTTCTCACGAATGGTGGGATTTCATTTTCCACAGCATGAAATGAATCTGTACACTAAGGCAGTGACTGATATGGCCTTATGCAATGAAGAGTGTTTGGATAGAACGATTACTGGTTCGATTTGAGGGATGGATACAGAATAAACTACCAGGGGGAAATCTTCAATCTTCAACTTCTCACGAATGGTGGGATTTCTTTTTCCACAGCATGAAATGAATCTGTACACTAAGGCAGTGACTGATATGGCCTTATGCAATGAAGAGTGTTTGGATAGAACGATTACTGGTTCGATTTGAGGGATGGATACAGAATAAACTACCAGGGGGAAATCTTCAATCAGTGGGCTTTGCAGAGACGAAAGGCTCTCATTCGGCCATGTGCTAGGGTCGGTTTTTAACCAGTCTGGTCCGATCCACCACTGATGATTGGGATTGTTCATATCCTTTGCAGATAGACCTCTAGTCGAATGATCCGCAGGATTGAACTCACTACGGACGTGTCTGGGGTAATGGTAGATAACAGAGTGTGATTCAGAGAGTTCACTTGTGATCTCCTTAATCTTATTGATTCTGTTACTAACGAACGGACCAACTGGTTTAGAGAACTCAGGCCTGCACCAGTGAAGTACTACAGCAGAGTCAGAATATGTATAGACATGAATGGGCTTTTCTGTGAATTCCTTACGGAGTGGATGCACAACAGTGAAACGCCAGTCAGACACCATGCCTACCGCAGGGAGCGCTTGACGGAGACTAGTGGTTGGGGCGCGCGCCTTTCTCTACCTCTTGCAAAACATCACCTGCGGGCGGGAGTCGAGCCTGCCTGCGTCGGCATGCCAGTCAGACACCATGCCCATTAAACTCTCAAAAATAGTTCCAGTATTTAAATAGTTCCTAAGCGCGCCTTTCTCTACCTCTTGCAAAACATCGGGCCGGAGTCGAACCTGCCTGCGTCTGCATGCCAGTCAGACACTATGCCCATCAACAGTGAAACGGAGAAGTGAATGGGACATGACCAGAGACTCCAGCTCCATTTTTGGAAGGGTGGATGTTGCCTTAATTGGGGCTAGTCTACACTTGGATATGAGAAGTGCGGGTGGGGATGAAGGAGACCAACTGTAGATACAAGTGGCCATGGCTTGCTTCGATGCATCACTGAATGCAACTAGAATGATCTCATCAGAATCTGACAGATGTGAATATCGGTCGATGGGAAGAGAGAAGCTCTCTACTTCACTCATCTGAGAATGGAATGCGTCTCTGGTCGAAGGGTCTACTTTCTCGTCCCATTTGAGGCTAGTGTTCCAGAGATTCTGGATCGAGAGCCTGGGGGGAGAAGCAGCGGACCCGAGGAGGTCGAATGGACTCACTGTCTTACTGAGCATAGATCGTTTAGACTCCTCCCCATCCTTTGATGAGATTGGAATATTAATGAAGAGCTGATCAGTGTCATTGTTCCACAAGAGACCGAGTAACTTCTGTACATTGTCACTGGATCGGTCTGATTCAGGAATGGTACTGATGAAATCTGGGTCATTGGAAGCATAATCACGTAGGTTCATGGACATGGACTCGAAGATTTGCTTCGATTGTGTGTACATGATGGACAGGGGACGACCTACATTAATGATTACGTTATCAACGTAGAGATTTGTGACCAGCTGTTGAATGAGAGTTGGATCTAAGTCTTTGCCATGCAACTGAATGTGGTGGTTGATAACTTTGTTCAGGAGACTTGGACTTTGGTTCACGCCGAATGGAGTTACACAGAATCGGAAGACTAGAATGTTCGGCCGTGAGACTGGTCTGTCGAGATCCTTGATCCATAGGAATCTCAACATGTTTCTCTGAGATGGATGGAGTTTGACCTGGAGGAATGCTTTCTCCACATCAGCGATTATGAGACCTAGTCGCGATCGAGCACGGAGAAGAATAGCAGGGATCATTTCGAGATCACTCGGACCAGGGTAGATCATGTCATTCAACAATGGACTATTCTTCAGATGGGCTGAAGCATCGTACACTATGCGCAATGGGGTAGATGGCTTGTCTGGTCTTAGAACAGGTTGATGTGCGAGATAGTGAATGATACCTTCAGCGTCACTGGGATCGACTAGTTCTATCTGTCCGAGACTCAGCTGGTCTTGGATGACTGAATCATAGAACTCGAGATAAGTTCTATCCTTCGAGAGTGTCCTTACAGTCGAGTTGAGTCTGGATGTCGCTAGATCATAGTTACTGGGTAGATCATCCTTGGCTAGAGGCTTGACAGAGTATTGAACGAAGTACTCATCGCCTTGTTTCTGGATGGTATCCTCGAAGTGTTTGTTCACTAGCTCATCAGTGACCTTACGCGACTCTTTCTCAGTGGTACCGTATACTCGAGCGGATGGGTCGACAGAGAACAAACGTTCGAGTTTCTGTTCGAATGATGGTTCAGTATTCACTGTGAGTGCTGATACTGATGGTTTGAATGATCTGGATCCTGCCCTACTGGAGCCGACGACTATGGGACCGATGGGGGATTCGAAAAGGCGACAACCACTCGGCAGTTTGGTCTCCTTCGAATTCTCAACAAGCTCCATTGTGTCTGTTACACTCAGAAGTAGATCCGTTTCCACAGAAACAAAGTTAGAAAAGCGATTTGGAACTGTTCCTATAGTTGACTGGATAACGGAGAGATCATTGTCATCTAGTGGATGAGTGCTGATTGAGTTGACTGATGATCCTTCATGAACAACTGCTTCGACGGAATACTTTCCACGATCAGTCACTATGTCTATTTTCACTATGTCGTGGAAAGATGGACGAGTGTGTTTATCATGGAGTCAGCTGATGGACATCTTACGTTGTTCGATTGGCACTAGGGCGAGACGATTGACTAGGTCCCTAGTGATGAGGGTGGCTTGTGAGCCGTGGTCGAGATGGATGTATGCCATAGAGGCTCTATGCGCGTCTATATTGGGGTTGGTAATGATGGCAGAAGCTGTGAACAGTCTATGGGATTGATGAGTGCCTTCTTTCCCCACAGCAGGGACGGGAACGGAAGTCACGTTGACATTGACTGAGGTGGATTTTGGTTTATCGCACAGTGCCCAATGGTGCTGTCCGGAGCAGTTGGGACACTTCCTCTTGCACTCATTGGTAGTGTGAGCGGTAGAGAAGCAACAGTGGCATACTGCTTTGCCTCTCAGTTTCTCTCTTCTGTCTTTGGGTGATGTAACTGCAGTACACTTGTAGCTCAATGGATGCTTTCCGCAGAACACGCATGTTGGTTCTTTGGATTGCTTGGGAGAGGAACTGGATCTGTCCTCAACCGAATGTTTCGGCTTGTTGGACTTACCACCAGAATTGTTGTATACGACAATCGAATTCTGTTGGCGATGTGATCTATCGGCGATAGCATCAGTGATCGTTACTTTCTCCAACTCTTTACGAAGAGTGTCTTCGATAAGCATAAGGGCCTTGAGAAGGGTGGGTGGTTTCTGTTCCCAAATGACAGAGATGAATCGAGAGTGAACTCGGTCGGCCATTTGTTGCTGGGTCAGCAGGCCGTCGAGGCCACAATCATCGTTGATTGTGTACACTAAGTTAATCATGGATCGGACTGTGGTCAGCTGATCGTCTAATCTAGTAGACTTAGAACGAATCTGGAGGAGGGACTGGAGGAGAGTGGCTTGTGTCAGATTGTGCCTATGTGTCAGATTGTGCCTATCATCATCTTCGCTTGTTCCCGCGCTGAGCGGTCGTTCCCCCATTTCGTCCGGGATTAGTCAAAGTATCCCCCTCTCCCTCGTCTCCCTCCCCTCTCGTCCTCGACTTCTGCTGCTACTCGGAGGTCACCTCGTCTCTGCTAGCTGGCACAGTGGGAAAGCCGGCGATTGGTGGTCGATTCCCACCTGACGAGGTGAGCTAGTCTACTCTCTCCCTCGCTTCTTCCCTCTCGCGCGATGAGTTCTGGTACTCCCTCTAGAGTCACTACCAAGCCTCCTCTCCCCTCTGCTGCCCGTGGTCCCTCCTTCGATCCCTCCAAGTTCGCTACCCAGGAGAGCGTAGATGCACTCACAGTGAAGTTGGACAGAGTAGAGGGTCAATTGGCCAAGATCATCGCCCTCCTCGAGTCCACCCCTCCCACTGTCCCTTCTCCCTCCATCCCCTCTACCCTTGCATCCATCCAGCCTACCCTCGAGTTGTCCCGTCAAGTTTACGAAGCTAGTACGAGAGCCTTCTTGGACAGAAGTGAGTACGCAGAGAAGGAGACACGTGCTGTGGTGATTGGTAGTCTGGAGTCGAAGAATGATGGTCTCGCGATGGATCAGAAGCTGGTGGGGGACCTGGTGGATTACTGTGGGTCTGGAGATGTGAAGAAAGCATGGTCCGAGGGCAGAGTTGAGTTCAAGCGCCATCCTTCTGATCGACCTCCCGGATCTCGCCCCCTCAAGATTTCATTCAAGGATCAGAAGACGCGTGATTCGTTCCTCTCTGGCATTCGTGCCAAGCCCGGACGCCCTCCTCCCCTAGTCTCTCCTTCTTCCTTCGTCCGTAAGGACCTAACCCCGACGCAGCTCCAGATGGAGCGGGAAGCAAGAAAGGACGCAGTGAAGAAGAACCTCGATGCAGGCCAGCTCATGTTCGGAGTGAGGGACTACTCACTGATCTCCTACCGTACCCCTCGTCCCCTCCCTCCCCTTTACGGAACCCCTCGCGCCTCCCGATCTCTCTACATCGCTGCCGATATTTCTTCTGCAGGTCATTCCCTCTCCTCTGGTGCCCTCGATGAGATGACCGCCCTCTCGAGCTCTCCCCCTCCCTCTCGCTCCGTCAGCCACGTGACCACGCGGAAGCGCCATTAGGACAGGAGCAGCAAGGGTACCCCCATTTCCTCTTTCTTGTCCCTGTCAGTTCCACCCATTTCGTTATCAACTCCTCTATCCTCTATTTCATCATTCTCACGTAATCCCTCTTGCAACTTCAAAAAAAACCTCCCTAATCTCTCAGTGTTCTATGCAAATTGCCGCTCGATTAGATCCAAAAGCGCTCATCTCTCCTTTCTCATTTCCTCATTTGCATACCCCATTGTTGCACTTTGTGAGACTAGGCTCGATTCTTGCGATAGCGATTCTTTATTGATCGGTGATTTCCCTGACTACTTTGTATTCCGCAATGATCGAATTTTATCGGAGGATTACGGTAGAGGAGGCGGAGTTGCTTTGATAGCCCATAACTCTCTCTCTCCTGTCTTAGTTTCAACCCATTCTTCCCCTATCTTAGAGTGCATTTCAATAGATTTGCATCTTATCTTCTCCCCTTCTCTTCCCTTTCGTAGAATCAGAATTATCAATGTTTATCGATCCCCTTCTGCCCCTGCGCTTTCCCTTTCTTCATTCGTGAATTACCTTTCCCTTCTTGTTTCCGATGATTTTCCTTGCATAATTCTAGGTGATTTTAATCTTCCTCACGTAGACTGGCTAACACTCTGCTCACCATCTCAGAATGTTCTTTTAGATTTTGTTTCTGACTATCGTTTCACGCAATGTGTACACAACTCACAAATTATCTCGGTATAGAAGAAGAGTTGACAGGTTTGGCTCTCAAGCAAAGGAAGAGAGAAGTCCGTTCCTTCGGGGGAGAATGTCCAGATGGGAGCCCACATCTGCAACGATTATGCGTGAAAAGTTGTAGAGCGCGTTTTTATACACAAACTATTGAGAACAAAATTTGCACACCCCTTCTCTTCTGACGACTTCGTAAATATTACGATTAGTGATGTGAAGACCACGGATATACTACAAAATATAAATATTGTATTTGTTAGAATATTTGTGAAATGATTCACAACCAAAATTACTTGGGCGCGGGTATCTGTGCCACGCGGTCTCCACTCATAACCGCCGTCTCTGATAAATCTGTAATATCCCTGTTTTCCTCGTCGAAGACAGGCGGCCAAGATTTGAACATCTCCGCGAATATGGCGAGACATGGATGTGTAATGGCACATTCTGCAATTTTTAACTTTTTAAATATTATTATTAATATTATGAAAAACAAATACTGCTCGCATGACAGGAGACAAAACTTGACAGAATCAAACTGATACGTGATAATCATAATATTAGTCAAAATAGGAACAAAAAGTAACGCTTTCAAAGTGGATGGCGAAAACGATGGTCGGTTCTCCTCTCTTTTTCATGAAAAAGTGACCCTTTCAGAAAAAAAACTCGTGAGGCTTCGAGCGCTCCGGAAAAGTTGCAGATGTAGCCACTCCGCTCCGCTCCGTGGCTACATCTGCAACTTTTCCTCCACGCTCTCGGCCTCACGAGCTTTTCACAATAGCATGGCCAGATCATAGGCAAATGGAACAAACACGCCATTTTTGCAAGGCAGATGTGAAGACAAGTCCGAATTTGAAATAACTTTCAAAGTCAAGTCCAATGATATATGGTTCATATCGATGTTCCGTCCAAATTTTGGAATGACTTTTCATTTAGCATGTACTGGTACAAGACGCATGTGGATCCCATGCCGGAGAAAGAAAATAGGTTTGGCATGGATCAAATGTGAGGTTCAGTCAAAATTATGGAATGAATTTTCATTTAGCATGTACTGGTCCAAGACGCATGTGGATCCCATGCCGGGGAAAGAAAATAGGTTTGGCATGGATCAAATGTGAGGTTCAGTCAAAATTATGGAATGAATTTTCATTTAGCATGTACTGGTCCAAGACGCATGTGGATCCCATGCCGGGGAAAGAAAATAGGTTTGGCATGGATCAAATGTGAGGTTCAGTCAAAATTTTGGAATGACTTTTCATTTAGCATGTACTGGTCCAAGACGCATGTGGATCCCATGCCGGGGAAAGAAAATAGGTTTGGCATGGATCAAATGTGAGGTCCAGTCCAAATTTTGGAATGACTTTTCATTTGGCATGTGCTGGTCCAGGATCCATGTGGATCCCATGCCGGAGAAAGAAAATAGGTTTGGCATGGATCAAATGTGAGGTTCAGTCAAAATTATGGAATGAATTTTCATTTAGCATGTACTGGTCCAAGACGCTTGTGGATCCCATGCCGGGGAAAGAAAATAGGTTTGGCATGGATCAAATGTGAGGTTCAGTCAAAATTTTGGAATGACTTTTCATTTAGCATGTACTGGTCCAAGACGCATGTGGATCCCATGCCGGGGAAAGAAAATAGGTTTGGCATGGATCAAATGTGAGGTCCAGTCCAAATTTTGGAATGACTTTTCATTTGGCATGTGCTGGTCCAGGATCCATGTGGATCCCATGCCGGTGAAAGAAGCCGGGTTACGGTAGCGATTGGGTGCTGTAGCCGGGTTACGGTAGCGATCGGGTACTGTAGCCGGGTTACGGTAGCGATCGGGTACTGTAGCCGGGTTACGGTAGCGATCGGATACTGTAGATGGGCTACGGTAACGTTTGGGTTACTGTAGGCGGGTTACGGTAACGATCGGGATACTGTAGGTGGGTTACGGTAGCAGTGGGATACGGTAGCCGGGTTACGGTAACGTTTGGGTTACTGTACGTGTACGGTATTAACATTTATAATTGATTGGCTGATGAAATCATGAATCTGACCCAGCGTCTGACCCACTTGAAAGGGTTACTGCTGTAGGTTTAGATTACGGTAGGTATACGGTAGGTCAAGATTATCAATCGATAATTGATGCGAGATTTTTTGAGAATAAAGTCAGTTCACGATTCGCGCTTGGAATGGATTTGGGATGGATTGCCCAAACTTACCGTACTTTTGTGACGGACACACCAACAGACAAAGCAACAAACATGTTGTTTTTGGTCGTCACGGGCTTAGTTTTCAACTTTTTTGGGATTTCTTTTAAGAATCTTGATCAGAAAAATTTTGCGTGTGCCCGTCAAAATCCCTTATGTTTTAATGGTAAATGAGTAACTAATGGACATGGTGTCTGACTGGCATGCCGACGCAGGCAGTTTCGACTCCCGCTCGCAGGTGACGTTTTGCAAGAGGTAGAGAAAGGCGCGCGCCCCAACCACTAGTCTCCGTCAAGCGTTGCTCGGGTTAGGTCGGGCGCAAGTTATATTGCTCAAGTTCTCTTGTTAAGCAAGGATCGCATGTTTGCAAGCGGGGCGTATACCATTGCAAAAAGCTGGTGAGACTTCGAGCGCTCCGGAAAAGTTGCGATGTAGCCACTCCGCGTCGCTCTGTGGCTACATCTGCAACTTTTCCTCCACGCTCTCAGCCTCACGAGCTTTTCACAATAGCATGGCCGGAGCATAGGTACCTTTATCTGATGAATTTGAAGCGAGCTACAAGCTTGCTCACGACTGTGTGCATGGGCAACCATTGACCATGACCCCCGGATCATGGCTCAAAAAGGTGATTTGTGAGGTCGACCTTTGACCATAACCCCCGTATCATGGTTCAAAAAGGTGATTTGTGAGGTCGACCTTTGACCATGACCCCCGTATCATGGTTCAAAAAGGTGATTTGTGAGGTCGACCTTTGACCATGACCCCCCTATCATGGTTCAAAAAGGTCACCAACATACGAAATGTAGCCCTATGCCTCCTCATTCGAACGTTTTTTTGGAATTTTTTCTAGCATATATTTGAAGTCCAAAAGCGAGTGGCGAGCGGTTGAGTCGCGATTTTCGCTCTCCGACTCCGGTTCCCTCCGCCCAGGATCTAGTCTCCCTCTCCCAGAAGCGTTTGGCACGCGGGAGTTGTACGCCACCCTGATGAGTCGCCATCTCTACATCGGCACCATCAACGCCAGGACGCGCGCCCCCAAGGACAAGCAGGTCGAGTTGGAACTTGCCCTCGACAAGATCAAGTGGGACGTGATAGCAGTGCAGGAAGCAAGGAATGTGGGTTGTGCCTCGTTCAATCTTACATCCTGAGGCACTGTAGTCTACCACTCGGGCGGTCCTACTGCGTCCCATGGCGTGGCATTCCTGCTCCGACCGCACCTCGCGCGACGAGCTGTGTGCCATGGCCTCTCCCCTCGTCTAGCGACTCTCCTCCTACCCATCGAGCGCCTCTTCCTAGTCTGTGCGTATGCTCCAATGTCGTCCTACGATGACAAAGAGTACGATACCTTCATGGACCAGGTTGAGGCCACTTTGCGGAGAGCGCCAAGAGGCTGTATGCCAGTGTTGGTTGGGGATTTCAACTGAGTCGCGCGTGAACCTGGCAATGAAAGACTTGTCGGTAACTACGCTTCTCCGACCCCCAACTCGCGTGGACGGACTTTCACAGAAGTCTGCGTGAGAACCGGCCTGCGCATTTGGAACACGTTCCCGAAAAAGAGACATGGCCGGATCTGGACTTGGCGATCTCCCAACGGCTCCACATTCAACCAGATTGACTTCGTTGCAGCGCCTCCCACGGCGAGAGTTGTCAATTATGGAGTCGTTTGTAGGTCGTTTCGAGTTCAACTCGGACCATCGCCTTGTCCGGATGTGTCTATCCCTCCCCGACCAGGTGAAGCACAAAAGATGCAGGGAGAGGTTTGATCTCGACCGAGTCTCTTTTACTGCCAACGCGAATCTCCTCGCGTCAGTGCCTCTCGCCCGTCCCGCCTCTGCTGCCGAAGCCTACGATACGGTCCGGGCATTCACTGAGACCGCAGCAAGCGACTGTTGGAGAGTGCGAAGAGTCCCGCCCTGGATATCTCCTGCAACCCGGAACCTCCTAGCGGCACGCCACAAGATGCAATCCAACCCCCAGGGAACCGTCGCCTACTCCACCGCGTGCAAAGCAGCCCGACTGAGTCTCTCCGATGACATCCGGAAACGAAAGGAGTCGCAAGCTCGTCATGCTGCGACTATGGGAAGGAGCATAGTGAAAGCGATGCTAAGCCTCCAATCCTCTAAGAAGCGTCTTCAAGTCCCTGACCCTGCTACTGGTGCTCTGTCTCAAGAGGCAACTATTGCTACGGTCCAGCGCTTCTTTGAGGAACTGTACACCCCCGGAGTGCACCTTCCCCTCGCGGTCCCTTCGCGCCCCCTCGATCCCCTCCCTCCCTTCCTTCCCGATGAGACCCGGCACGCGATGTCCCTGCTCAAGTGCGGCCACTCCCCTGGTTCGGACGGAATCCTTCCCGAGATGCTCTACCATGCGAAAGACCACCTCGCCCCCGTGATAGCCGACCTACTCAATCGCCTGGTAGCCGGAGATGAAGTTCCCGATGGTTTGGCAGAAGCCATCGTCTCTCTTCTGTACAAGAAAGGAGACTGCACCAACATCGGAAACGTTCGACCAATCTCCCTCCTTACCGTAACCCTGAAGACCATGACACGTTGCATTCTGAAAAGATTCGAGGTAGTGCTTGAAGAGACTGAGTCGTCCACCCAAACCGGTTTCCGGTGCGGGCACAGCACCCTGGACAACCTGCACGCCATCAAGCAGGTCGCAGAAAGGTCATCGGAATACGGTATCCCCATCTACCTTGCCTTCGTCGACTTCCGCAAGGCCTTCGATTGCGTGGAATGGAGCGCGGTCTGGCAGTCACTCTGGTCATCGGGATGCCATCCTACCCTCATCCACCTTCTTCGTCGCATCTACGAGTCGTCTTCAACCCTCATCCGCGTCAACGAAGATATGGTTCCCGTCACCGTTCGAAGAGGAGTCCGCCAAGGAGACACTCTGTCCCCTCGTCTCTTCAACGTGGTCCTTTGATCGGCGATGGATGACATCGACTGGGGAAGCGACGGGATTCGGATTGATGGAAGATACCTGAACCACCTCGAGTACGCGGATGACATCGCCCTGATCGCCAAGTCTCGACCGGAACTGGAGCGGATGTTGAAGAAGCTGATAGAGGCATGCAGCCGCGTTGGTCTCGAAATCAACGCCTCCAAGACCAATCTCCTCACCTCCTGCACCACTACCAGAGCACCCATAGTCATCGGGAACCTGCGATTTGAATTCTTCGAGTCTGCCTCTTATCTTGGAGGAAGAATCTCTCTTCCACTTGACCACTCAGACGAAATTGAGCACAGGATCAGACTCGGTTGGTACGCATGGAGTAAGCTGTCCCACCTCCTCTCTTCCCGACTTCTTCCCATGAAGACCAGGAGGAGACTCTTTGAGAGTTGCGTCACCTCTACCGTACTCTACGGATGTGAAGTATGGGCCTTGCGATCGAGCGACAAGGAGAGGCTGTGTGTGACCCAACGGAAGATGGAGCGGAAAATGGTCCGAGTTTCGCTAAGGGATCGCTGGAGAAACGAACGCGTGCGAGGGATCACGAAACTGCGCGATTGGAACCAAGAAGGACTGAAACGGAAGGCGCGCTGGGCACTCAAAGTGCGAAGCTTGGATACGGATCAGTGGAGCCGCGCGACTACTGTCTGGACGCCCTACAACTGGACTCGCCCCTCGGGCAAGCCAAGAGTGCGCTGGAGAGATGACTTGACGCGAGCTATTGGCAAAAACTGTTGGAATACAACCCGTGATGACTACCAGCGACTCATCCTCATCTGAGCACCCTAATTGCCTGATATGATAAATTGATTGATTGATATTTGAAGCGAGTTATGATCATTTTCGCGAGTCAAATTTAGCCTAAAATTGCATACAGTACCTACTTTGACCTACCAATACTCGGAGATGACACAAGATATAAAATTTCCGCGAACGTAGTTTGAAAGAGCATCATCGAAAGTACTCAGGTTTCGCTTGCCAGTCAGATCGGTTAGACAAATTCCTACCGCCGCGGGGCTCTCGAAAATCTGGCTATTATGATGACATCTTGCAAAACATGGTCGATCGAGGGGCTCGAACTTGTGATATGGCGGGCTTCGGTCAGACACCATAACCAATATACTACGTCCTGCTCGGGTTAGGTCGGGCGCAAGTTATATTGCTCAAGTTCTATTGTTAAGCAAGGATCGCATGTTTGCAAGCGGGGCGTATGCCATTGCAAAAAGCTGGTGAGGCTTCGAGCGCTCCGGAAAAGTTGCGATGTAGCCACTCTGCTTCGCTCTGTGGCTACATCTGCAACTTTTCCTCCACGCTCTCAGCCTCACGAGCTTTTCACAATAGCATGGCCGGAGCATAGGTACCTTTATCTGATGAATTTGAAGCGAGCTACAAGCTTGCTCACGACTGTGTGCATGGGCAACCATTGACCATGACCCCCGGATCATGGCTCAAAAAGGTGATTTGTGAGGTCGACCTTTGACCATAACCCCCGTATCATGGTTCAAAAAGGTGATTTGTGAGGTCGACCTTTGACCATGACCCCCGTATCATGGTTCAAAAAGGTGATTTGTGAGGTCGACCTTTGACCATGACCCCCGTGTCATGGTCCGAAAAGGTTATTTGTGAGGTCGACCTTTGACCATGACCCCCCTATCATGGTTCAAAAAGGTCACCAACATACGAAATGTAGCCCTATGCCTCCTCATTCGAACGTTTTTTTGGAATTTTTTCTAGCATATATTTGAAGCGAGTTATGATCATTTTCGCGAGTCAAATTTAGCCTAAAATTTCATACAGTACCTACTTTGACCTACCAATACTCGGAGATGACACAAGATATAAAATTTCCGCGAACGTAGTTTGAAAGAGCATCATCGAAAGTACTTAGGTTTCGCTTGCCAGTCAGATCGGTTAGACAAATTCCTACCGCCGCGGGGCTCTCGAAAATCTGGCGATTATGATGACATCTTGCAAAACATGGTCGATCGTGGGGCTCAAACTTGTGATATGGCGGGCTTCGGTCAGACACCATAACCAAAATACTACGTCCTGCTCGGGTTAGGTAGGGCGCAAGTTATATTGCTCAAGTTCTATTGTTAAGCAAGGATCGCATGTTTACGAGCGGGGCGTATAGCATTGCAAAAAGCTCGTGAGGCTTCGTGCGCTCCGGAAAAGTTGCGATGTAGCCACTCCGCTTCGCTCTGTGGCTACATCTGCAACTTTTCCTCCACGCTCTCAGCCTCACGAGCTTTTCACAATAGCATGGCCGGAGCATAGGTACCTTTATCTGATGAATTTGAAGCGAGCTACAAGCTTGCTCACGACTGTGTGCATGGGCAACCATTGACCATGACCCCCGGATCATGGCTCAAAAAGGTGATTTGTGAGGTCGACTTTTGACCATGACCCCCGTATCATGGTCCGAAAAGGTGAGTTGTGAGGTCGACCAATGACCACGACCCCCGTATCAAGATTCAAAAAGGTTATTTGTGAGGTCGACCAATGACCATGACCCCCGTATCATGGTTCAAAAAGGTGATTTGTGAGGTCGACCAATGACCTGAGGAACGTAAAGAACATGACAGATTGTTGAAGAAACAGCAAAATGATCGTCATAGAGCAAAGGTTTGTTATACGGACTTTGTAAGTTTCAGATATTTTTCTTTAAGAAAAGGGTTAAAGATTTCTTGTATTTTATCTTATGGATTCCTTGTCACATGAGCTACTTTTTATATGAATATAGATTTACTGTTTCCAGGCACCCGAGAAACCTTCGGGTTCTAAGAGGAGAGCGTCACTTTCTCATTTGACTCCTGAGGAACGTATATAACATGTCAGATTGTTGAAGAAACAGCGAAATGATCGTCATAGAGCAAAGGTTTGTTATACGGACTTTATAAATTACTTAATTATTTTTTCAGTCTTTTTTTATTTTTTACTTTATTTATTTTTTCAGTCTCGGGTTTCAATCATCAACTTTGCAATGAATGAGGCCAATCGAGACGGCGTATTGGAGGGACTCGACTCCAAATCGTGAGCATTTAAATATTTTCACTTACTTAGATTGCATTATAATTTTCCGATTTGCGTGCTCAGGAATGTTGGCTTGCCTCTGACACCCGGGTTGAATTCTCTTCACGATGCTGAAGTCCCCGAGGAATAATCATCTAGGGTAGTACAAATTCAATTTCACTTCCAATTATGTTCAAAGTCTTTCTGATTTCAGCCCTCACTGGTTTACAATCTCGAGTATTGGGAGAATGTGAGAGAAAAGCAGAATCTTCAGAGAAGGAAAAGTAGAGAGAAGCAGAAGAAGGAGATCGAGGTAAACGCAATTTTACACTTTGTCTTTTTACTATTTTTTCCTTTATATTAATATCGTTTCTCTTTTCTAAGGCTTTGCCTTATGGAAAGAGACTCGCAAATTGGAGAAACAACACTTCAGAGAGCCGGGTTACTTGCGAAGGGAATGACGGGAATCAAGGCCGAAGTCAAGTGAGTGTACTGATAGTAGTTTGGTTTTGGAAATTAGTCACTTCTTGTCATTTCCTATCTTTTAGTCCAACTTCGGGTTCTCTCGACGAGAAAACTACTCTTGATTCACAGAAGAGTCTTGCGGAGGTTCAAGTCAATGTCAAACGCCGCCGGGAAGTCGTGGAAGCACCTGAGGTGAATAGATAGATGATTGCACCTATTGTTGCTTAATAAACTTCGTATTTTCAAGGAGCCGATGGAAGAACCACCGGGTTATCAACCGTATCGTCGTCGTTCAAGAGGTGGTAAGAAGTATGTGCACGACTTCTCCAAGTCAGAATATGCCGAAGGAGTCCTTGAGAGACGATTGAAAGCCCACAAGATGGTTCTTCGAAGAAGACTTGAAAATGCTAAACTGAAGTGAAGCGTTTCTCACTCTGACGGGTTATGTTCTGTTGTTGTTCTTGTTCTTGTTGTTGTTGTTGCTCTTGTTCTTGTTCTTGTTCTTGCTCTTGTTCTTGTTCTTGTTCTTGTTCTTGTTCTTGTTCTTGTTCTTGTTCTTGTTCTTGTTCTTGTTCTTGTTCTTGTTCTTGTTCTTGTTCTTGTTCTTGTTCTTGTTCTTGTCTTGTTCTTGTTCTTGTTCTTGTTCTTGTTCTTGTTCTTGTTCTTGTTCTTGTTCTTGTTCTTGTTCTTGTTCTTGTTCTTGTTCTTGTTCTTGTTGTCTATCCCTATCACTTGTCAAACCGATAAAGTTTGTTATACCGATAAAGTATGTATGTGATTTTCCTTCTGATCAATACAAGAACGGTTTACCGGGTTTCCATTCATTACTTCTTGTGAATCCATTTTAGAAGACTATGTGTAATAATTATAAACATGTCCGAACATGACCATGGGACTATATTTAACCTGATCTACCTTTATTCATTATTGCTGACTCTCAAGTTCGTATATCTCTCTATTGGATTCTGGTAGTTGATAAGGGCACATCTGAGGCGCATGCAGGCATAGCGGTCGAAAAAGTGATGTTCGGCCACCGAGATTTTAATTTTTCGAAAATTTCGTCATTACTTGTGTAAAAAGCTTCAATATTCTCGGTAAAGCAGTCAAATGTTATCTAATATGCTCACTTTAATTTAATATTATCATTTTAATAATATTAATAGTCAAAAAAATCAATATTTCGGTGATTTTCGAAAATAAAATAATTAACGTGTCCCAACATGACCATTGGTTTGGACTACAGTAGTTTGCATGGAAGCTTCCAGAAGGAAATTTTAGGACAAACAGTGGACTTTTTTTTCTTTTCCACGTATTTTCATCGCTTCTTTTCCATTTCTGCCACGTTATGTTTGTTCTAAAACTACTTTTCTCAGTCTCGGGTTCTACATCACTTATTTTGCATTAATCACTTCTGCATCCTGTTACGAGTATGAGTAAAAAAAAATACCTATTTGCCTATTCAGGAACAACAGGTTACATCTGTGCAAGGCGAAGAAGAAGGAGAACCAGAGGGATCATCAAAGAGAAGAAGGAGATCGAGATGAATGACTTATTTACATTTAGTCTTTTCGATTCATTCGCTTACTTTGAGTTATTGACTTGAGTTACTTGATATGTATATCGATTCACTGTTTTCAGTCATTGACAACTATCGATGCTCAAGTGATGAAAGCGAGGCAGAAGAAAAAGTGAACGGGTTTACTGTCTTTCTCTTGTTGTATTTATATTTCGATCACTTGTTAAACCGATTAAGTATGTAAATAAAAACGATCGTATTTTCCCTTAGAACACTGCAAGAAAGTTCCACCGGGTTTCCGTTCACTACTTATTGTCAATCCACTTGAGAAGACTTTATGTAACCCAGTCTTCTGATTCGTCATCCACTTAGAAAACAGAACTTGGTTAGTACGCGAGCGCCCACCGAAGGTGGGCGCGAAGCCATGCAGAACGATCAAGAATTGCATGTAGTACAGTGCGTGCAGATGAGAAATAACCCGGTCTTCTGATTCGTTATCCACTTAGAAAACAGAACCTGGTTAGTACGCGAGCGCCCACCGAAGGAAGCCATGCAGAACGATCAAGAATGGCCTGTAGTACAGTGCGTTCAGATGAGAAATAACCCGGTCTTCTGATTAGTTATGATTCGATTGAACCATTATTTCATAACCCGGTTTCCTAATAAGTGGACAATCTGTAACGAATTAATTACTATTAATACATATAATAAACCGTATAATTTGTCTTTCTCGAAGCCATTTTCGCGAATATGGTCTTCAAATGAGAAGATCAGACTCTATTCTGTTCTGACCGTCCGTTCAGAACCTGGTTAACTAGTAATGAGATATCGATAGCCTCTTCGAAATAACCTCACAAGGGAATGACCGGAACTCACAGAAATATACCAAAAACGCTATTTTCGCCAAAGATCGAAATTTCAAAAGAACATTTGGCAGTTTTTAAAGTAATTTTTGGGATATGTGAGTTCCGGTCATTCCCTTGACCTCATGATCAAGCCGGCGCATCTGAACTGGACCGCTACTTTCGTTCCCTTTGAAAATAGGAGAACACCGGGAATCGAAGTGATGATTTTTAGTCTTTGAACAATGATAAGGGAAGTCGGAATACATTTTCTTCGTATTTCTATCGTTCTCTTCTAAGGCGGCACGGTAGCCCATCTGTCCATTACGATTTCAACAATTGGGCTCCAATGTGAAACCACCTCCTGAAATTTATTGTTCATTTTGCAATCACGTTTTAACATAAGATCTTTATAAAAATAAATGTATGTCCAGCGCTGCTCAAAATGAAATGGTACGGAAAAGTGAATGGACAAATTTGATTCGAGTTCCCACGCTTTTTTCGTGTATGGGCCTAAACCTGATGTCGCAATTATACCTCAATAGGTATGTGATCAAATGGGTTGATTTTTTCATGATTTATCCGACATGCGATTAAAACAACGAGCACCGTCATCACCTGTCGTCTACATAATGGGCAAGGCCTAAAAACAACTAACAGCGAAATTAAAGATAATATCGAGTACATCCAGTAGATGATGCCGGCAAACTTGGTCATGCACATCGGCAGATAATTGGCATGTCATTTGACGTATTGTAAGAACATTTCACGCGTTACGACTGCGTGACGCGTCTGCTACGCGTTGCGGCCGCGTGACGCGTCTATGACGCGTCGTCACGCGTGTTCAGATCGGTCCGTGAGTGTTGGTTTCCCATCCGGATATAATGATACGTGCCGAACTCGGACCTTAGCGTTCCACCACAGCTAAAATGCCAAATACAAAAATGTCTAGTAATGACAAATCGACATCCGACTCTCCTCAATTCGCATGCTATCTCGCCTCTCTAACCGACGAGAGATGACGCGAATTGAGGAGAGTCGGATGCCAATTTGTCATCACGTGTCGCAGTCTCAAATAGAGCTTTTTATGTACTGCTATAATCTAGCCTTTCGGAGCGATGGAAGATCAAGCACATTTGTAAGATCATAGTAGCCAAACGTTAGCATGCAAAACTCACGATGAAACGGAGTGTGTTGTTGACCTTCCTCCTCTTAGAAAATATCGATTGACGGATCGATTTTGCGAAAATCATCAGACACCTTTAATAGTATTATATCTGATGCATAAATGCTGTTGTAAAAAGCTCTATTTATATTTGAAAAATAATCCATTCCAAGGTTTAAAAAAACCCATTCTAAACTAGGAGAAACATGATTACAGTCCAGTCACATTCCCCCATGAACATGGACCGTCCCGGGCCACAGTATTCCAAAGAAATAGAAAACGGAATTCAAGAAAATGCACCCATAGTGTGCGCTCACACCACGCTTCAAAGTCCGGCAAGACAAACGGCATAGGCTGGGGATCAAACACCCGACCTCCGGAAACCAACTTAGAAATTTACCTTTGCGCCATCAAGGCCATGTTGTCCAACCATAGATAACGCCATTCCCAGGGCACCGCTCGTGCTCACCAGACTTCTGGGGATGGTGAAACTACCGTAATATCCGTCTAACAATCATGCGTTTTCGTGTCAAGACCTAAGAACTCAGCCCAATTAGGAAAAGGCAGAAAATTCCGTTTTCTCCTCACACGTCACTGAAAGGAATGCTGTGGGGCGGCCCGGGGCGGCCCCAAGTGGCCCCTGCCCTTTTATAGCCAGATGTGAAATATATTTGAGACAAACTCGGAGCGTTTGAATACTAGAAGGTGTTCCGCATTTATTGACGTTTACAGAATTTTAAATTTTAAATTCTAAAGCTCGTAAAATAGATCAACAGTTGAGTAGGTTCGACCAAAACGGCCGCCCCGGGCCGCCCGAGACGATCCATGTTCAGGGGGGAATGTGACTAGACTGTAAGTAGGCCAATTCACGCACCAGAAAGCAGTCATCGAAGCTATCCCGAGAAAAAAAATTGTGCATATCCGCAAAACATTACGTTTTAACGCAATTAACTAAAATTTGAATTTCTTTTGAATAATATGAAATAAGATTACTTGGTTAACGACATAAATCGAGTAAAAAAAATATACGAAACAAGAGGCCGCCTACTGTCCTCAATTCGCGTGCTCTCTCGTATCTCTAACAGACGAGAGAACATGCAATATGAGGAGAGACGAGGCCGATTTGTCATCACTATTGATCTCGATTCGTTTTCTAGTTGAGCATTGAGCCTCTCCATTGAGCATTCTATCTCGTATGTTAGACAGACGACAAAGAAATGGAGAGCGCTGGGATCCTAAATGAGATAGTTTTGCAGACTAAAGTGCGTGATATTTGGTGAATTGATAGCTCTTGAGTTTGGACTTAGTTTTGCTTTTCTGGCTTTATGTACAGTTTTGCTTTTCTAGCTTTACCTCCGAAATTCAGTCGATTCCACATTTCTCCTTTTTCGAAATATTGAATAAGCAAGAATGGCATTCACTAGGAATGTCGTCACAACCACTGTTTGGATATTGTAGAATCTTCGAAGAGTCTGAATTATCTTGATTTAAATAATTACAGTTTACAACATACAATACCTCATTTCGAACTTTGAGCTGTGGCTGGAAGACTGGGCCCCTTCCAAAATCAACTTCTTCATATTCATGAAGCGACATAGTAAAAATATCGAGAATCTTAGGCAGCGATAATATGAGAGACAAAAAAACGGAAATGAGAAAGAACCTTGAAAAAAAAATAACCCTTGATTCATGCGATCAAGTTCTCAGTGACTCGATTCTCCTCAATTTGCACACTCTATCACTGGTCAGAGAAACGAGAGAGTGTGCAGAATGGAGAGATTCGAAAACCGAAACAACTAGTCCTTACCCCTTTCTCGTTGAAGAACATGATCGTTTTCAGTCGATTGAGTGCGACGAAAAACGCGGAATGCAACGCTAATCCGATGAAGAGGTTGTTGATCGTAACTGAAGTGATGATAATTAGTGATGTCGACTCTCTTCAGTCTGAACACTCTCTTGTTTCTCTGACCATCGAGATAGTGTGCAGATTGGAGAGAGCAAAGACCGAGTTTACATGAGCAACTATTCGCTCTTACACAACACATTCTGATGGTCTTACCGATCCAATTGGATAGATTGTGGTCTCGAATATGGGCATAGAAGCTATGCATAAGGGAAGGAGGTAAGCTGGAGAGCCACCAAGCTGCTGACCACACTCAACAGTTCCTGCATATTTGCAGTATTTTGTTGTTAAAATTGCGATTTAAAAAACGCTTCGCTTTCACGATTAAAAAAACGCGATTTTTTTGGCGTAAAAACCGTACTGTGAGAGCGTATTAGTGAATCGACACCCTACTATCATCATTTTGCGTGATCTCTCGCCGGTTAGAGAAACGAAAAAGATCACGCGAAAGGCGGACAGTCGCATGCTTGTTTGCCATCACGCGCGTAAAATGGGATTTCGCGACGCCAAAAGCACCCCGGCACTGTAGTGCAGATCTTACCGCTAGTCCTTGAAGGCGATCAACTTGAACGAGTGATTCCTGCTGTAGGGCTGGGAGAAGACGATCCTGCAGATGGAAATTTGAATACTTACATCATATAAATAATATAATACATAATACTTATATGATTATGAATATTATGAGTCTGTATTGGAGATGATGCCGTTTCGAATACTTGCTCTCTCGATTCTGCACCCTCTCTCGTCCGATCGTTGAAAGAATTCAGAATGAATGGAGCAATGTAAAACTGACCTGTAGTAGACAAAACAAGCAAATGGAAGAGTGATAATAAGGGCAGTGGAGATGTGGATCGTCTGGCAAATATCGAACATTTCCAATGCGTCCATCATTGTAAGACGCAAATGCTCTGCAATGGCAATGCAGCAGTTATCAACATAATAGGAATTTAAGTACGACGGAGCGCGGAACGGTTTATCAGGAGAGCGAGGGGAAGACGCGACGCGTGACTCAGCGAACATTATTTTATAATAAACTGCATTTATTGCATCATTATTATTACATGCCAGTCTTCAGGATCTCCTCGATGGATCTGTTCGTGGAATGACATCTGTGACGGCGACGGCTAGTGATGATAGTTCGGCACTTCTGGATTTCGATGGAAGTTGCATTTTACACGTTCTCATTTCTTCCCTAATATAATACAAACACAGTGTCGGTCAATTGCATTTTTCGAGAGATAATTTTAGCAGAACCTAGTGAGATTACAACCCACCTCCTAGCACAATACACTTGAAACGTGTGCCTTCCAGACAACTCCAGAAGTACCGAGAGGCAAATTACTAGTGAAACGGAATGATCTGTGAAAATGTCCTGGTCTCAAACAATTCGGACAGTTGCAAAAAAAAGCTAGAATTCGAGCCTCTTTTGGAAACGGAGAGCGCGCGTGCGAAAGCGGTAGAGTGAAGGAAGAAGCGAAGAAGCGTGGAATTATCAGTTGAGCGAAATTGGCGCGTTCTCTTGGCCTATAAGTGATGTGAAAGAAGAAAGAGAAAGAGAGAAAGGCTCTCCTCATTTCGCGTGCTCTCTCGTATCGCTGACCGGCAAGAGAGCTCTCCAATTCAAGAGAATCAGTAAAGATGCTATTTCCGATCTTTTCGACTACTAAGTATGGGTGCTGCGGCAAATTGCCGGTGGAACTGGGCGAAAATGATGTTGGAAAACACCCACCCGCGCTTTTTCGTCAATGGTTCAGAGAGATTGCAGAAAATAGTTCATTTCTTCCTGTAGTCGATGGGTGTGTATGATTTTTAGAATTGGCTATTTTAAACTGATGTGTTTCGATGTCAGGAGTCGATTTAGAACACATTATTGTTGACATCCTGTTGATTTCTAAAATTACCAGTTCTAAAATGATAGACCCACGCATCTATGAACCTAAATATATCTATTATCTATATCTAACTTATGTTCGAAAATGACGTTAGTTAACACTAGGGATGACAACAGGGCATTTCATGACGCCTTGAATCGTCAACCCGGAATTTTCAACAGTAAAGCCGGCATCAACCCTAGCCGAAGCCGGCATGTATTGTCATCACTATATCACGCGCTGCGATTATACGTTGAAGCACCTTCAGTCGAGTACGATAAATGAATAATTTGAAAAAAAACAAGAATTTCTGTAACTCCAAACAAATCTCTGTGAATAGACGAAACAAAATGATATTATCAACGTAGTTTATCACTTACTTATTAGGATACAAACAACATCGGGCTGTGCAACCCATAGGCGATATTTGGCGCGGACGGACTAATGATTCCGTATCGAACCGTGCTCTCTCCATTCTGCACACACTCACAAGTTTCTCAGAGGATGGAGAGAGGACTATTCGATTCGAAAACACTAGGAAGGAGAACCGGGGCATTTTTGGAAATTTACAGAAATATTCAACACGCCTGGGTCAGCCTCGGGTCAGAAAGGCATCGGAAGAAATTATCAAGTAAAATCGTATTTCTACAAACACACGGAATTAGAGGTCGAGATACGGGCCGCAGTCTCTTCATTTCATACGCTCTCTAACCGGTCAGAGTGATGAGAAAGTGCGTGAAATGAAGAGACGGCGAGTATTTCGAACTCTACAAGAAAGAAAGAAGGAGGAGGAGGCTACAAGTTTCGGGCGACGCTACGTTTCTCTCGAGGGGAAGAAGGAATAAAGTCATTTCGCGATTGGCAGGAGTTCTAAGAGCGTTCAGTTTACTTGGATTTGAAAGAGGGGAGGGGGAGAAGTCAGTTCACGATTGACAAGAATATCAACGAAGGGGCTTTTGAAGATGGGGTGTAGTCCTATGAAGAAAAAGGATTGGGGTACGGTAGGAAATAAAGTCATTTCGTGATTGGTTCGAAAGACATTTAGAAGATGGGTTTGAGACCGATGAGGACACAGATGGCGATGCACGTTCCCCACGCAACGACGATGTACGGAATGAAGAGGATCGCTTGCAGTTTGCGGATCTGCAAAGGATTATTGAGGATATGTTGAAAATGATCTTTTGATTTGAAGTATTGGTTCTTCCAGGATTATAATATTTCTCGTATGGTCTCGTATTTGTTAGTCGTCGCGAGCGGTCCTTCTCCATTTCTCTCTGATAGAGAATGGAATCCCTCTAGTTCCCCTCGTCTACTCCATCAACTCAACAAGATCGGAATCCCCATCCAAGCCGGACTCTGGTCACCGTGTGATGGGTATGACCTACTCTGATGTTTGGTCCCTCAGATACCATTCTCGTCGAGTCTCGTTTCGCGATTGATGACTCGAGTTTGGTGGACTCAGTCCTAAAATCACGGGAGCCTTCTTCCGTCATCAACAATGAACACTCTACATCAAGTCCTATCGTCCTGGATGATCGCAACCCTTTCTCCAGCCAATCTCTTGGGTCTGTGAATGGAAAGAAGACCGATCCCTTGACCCCCACCCATACGAAATGATTCTCTCGCGAACGAAGAAGCGACCCGAAACCTATCTGAAACCATCCATCCCCATCTGGCGTCAACTGCCTGACATGATAAATGTATGTATGTATGTATGTATAATATTTCTAATAATAATTAATGATATCAAGTGCTCAAGAGTATGTAAGAGATACGTGAAGTTTGCGGATCTGCGAATCAAGTGGGTGAGGTATAGAAGTTGTTTGGTTGAGCAAAATCAAGCAGCGACACACTAGCCCCGACCCTTCACGAAATTGTTCTAGTTTTTTACCAACCGCGAGGCCTGTACCATCGATCGCACTGATCACTTTCGGTTTTAGAAATACCTCTGAAACTCATGCGAAAACTTCTTCGGAAACACCGCTTCCAGAAACAGATCGAGAATTCAGTAATCGAGTTCCGATCGGTATTGATTCTTTTTTTTACATTCTTATTGGTTTATATTCTTCGTCAAAATGTTTTTTTAAAAAACACTAAGTCTGAAGCTAGACACTTTAAATACTGAAACTGCGTTTCTTGCATTGGAGCATACAAAGGTGGCATAAGGTAAAATAGATCAAAGACCAACGATCAAAATCATAGATCAAAGATCATCTAAATACTCACCGCCGAGTTGGAATTGCTGTTGACCACCCTCGTCTGTCCTCCGATCTGCACCATCTCCATGTCGGCCCCGGCGGCCCCTCGGCGTTGCTTGATCCAGCCTGAGATGATTTGGAATGAGTTTATGATTTACTTGGAATGGATCGATTGATGATTTGGAATGGATTATTACTTGATCCAGATGGGGATCATTAGTGAATGAATGGTTGAATTGATTGTGTTTTGCAGCCTGATAGTCGGTATAGCCGGTACCATTGATCGTATTGATTAGTTTCGCTTTTAGAATTACCTCTGAACACACGAGAACGCTTCTTATGAAAAGTCAAATTTCGAAAAATCGACAGATAATTATCAAATTGGAATGGAATTATTATTGGTTGGATTGAGAAATGAATTTGGAATCGATAATGCTCTGGTGAGTTTCAGAGGTGTTTCTAAAAGCGAAACTATTCGGTGCGATCAATGATGCGATCACCCCTATGGGAAATAAAAAAATCATGATGGAATGTTAGTAAACTTTGGTTGTTGTTACGAGACTGCGTAAATTGACAACTAATCAACCCAACTATTGGGGTTGATTAGTCCCATTCATCATCATTTACCTTGATACTTAGTTTTTTTCTCTGTCTGTTTGAATCCAAACAAGATTGGCTTAGCGACGCTATGTGGAAAGACTATTCATAAGGCCGGATGAAAAGAAACAAAGAAAGATCATTGTTTGATCCAGATTGAATTATGAGGAAATTTATAACAAGAAATTTTTTTTAATCAGCCCTCAATGTATGTCAGAAATTGAATTTTTTTGACTTCGTTTTTCCACCACTTGAAATATTTTTTGCTTACTATTTTTAGCTTGCACTACAACACCCTCTCCTACTTTGCTTTCAATCGGAGGTTCCCATCGTTACTTTCAACTGAGCTAGAAAATATCGAATGTGCGTCTGAAAAACTCGGACTTGAGGGTATTTCATTGCCATAAGATAACAGTATTGCCAGCCGAATAGTAAATTAATTAGTTCAGTAGTACCCCCGATAAATACGAAAAAGTTATCACGATTATGCGCTGTAGTTCGCAGAAAGAAAATAAAAATGCTAAAATATCAAGACTTATGGGACACCCCAATAATTTCGTAGTAGCATCGTGAATTCTGGCATAATAGAACTTGACGAGTGTTCAATAATCTCAATCTGAGCTTGCTGTGTAAACTCTACAGCTACATCACCTAAAAAAATTTTTTTCAGTGAACCGATCGATTTGACGAAATTGAAATCGAAATTGTTCCCACTTATTCTGGGGTGGTGGACGGGGCTTATAGATGACCCTCACAGAACGCCTGGAGAACGGGGGAATGAGTGGGAACAGAAAAAATTTCAAAAAACTCTTCTTTTCTCATGCTCTCTCGTTTCTCTAACCGATGAGAGACCATGGGAAATGAGGAGTGCGTGAAATTTTTCGCCCACACCTGTTACCGATGCTCTACTACTCAACAGCTCACGTCCTTTCTTTAAGATAGCAAAGATGAAAGATCACTTGCTTTTTCACTCATACCTTTTTGAGGTTCGCCTCATTGATTTGAAGGTTTTCAAGAGAGAGGAGAGATCAGAGATCAAAGATCACTCACCGATGCACTGAAGCAGCTGCAGCACGATCAGACAGAGGCCGAAAGCTGCGATGAACGCGATGAAGAGACTGGAAATGGAGTATTTTCGTAAATATTTTTAAAATTATTTTTTTAATGATTTGATATTAATTGACAAATCATGAAGCATAATCGATTGAAACCCAAACCTTTACCATTTTGATAAGTCTGAGATGCATGGAGATCTCAGGGATCAAAGACCAGACTACTCATATCGCTTCGGATAAGTCAGTGAACAGGTTTTTTTTCTAGATATGGATTTCAAAAATCAAACTGCTAGAGATCAAAGATCACTCGCTCACCCAAACGCCGAGACTCGCGACGAGAACATAAGATCGAAGTGCACGCAGGCGATCATGATGGCGGCTGCGGCTAGTAGCCAGGCTCCTGAATTTTAATAAGTTATTCATTTCAATTAATATTATTATTTTTATCAATTCTATTAGGTCATTCTCAGGGCCTGAATCAGGGATTGCAATGCGAGATTGGCTGAAAAAGTCACGGTAATTACGTCATAAATCGTTGTAGAAGAGCCTAAGACTCGATTCCTATCCTTCATTTCTTCTAATGTGATAATAAGTATGATAACTTGCTAAATAATACTCGGTGAGAGTAACCGTACCAAAGTACTCACCGAACCCGAAGAAGCGATGGATCCAGTCGAACAGGAAGCGCGCACGCTCGCCCGGGTGACACCGGAATACCTGAGAATATTGTAAATGATATTATTGTTATTTTATAGCAACTGCGACCAAGATCACATTGCTGAGTCGTCGAGGTTAGTCAACTTTAATTAATCGTGAAGCATAATTGAACATTCGAATTTTCACCGAGGTGAATTCAGAATATGAGGAGACAGTTCGGAGTAGAAAATTCAGAATAACGATTTTTTCAGAAAGGCCGCGGTTTGTTTTTCAGAGGCCCGATATCTCGGTTCGCTAACTAGCAATTTTTAAAAAATATTTTTTTTAAAAATACAACTAACAGCATTAAGTGGCTGCGCCCAGGCGATCACGCACGAGAGCAAGCCGCATATGGAGTGGATCGAGTTCCAGGACTGGTTCTGAAAGAGGGTTTTGGACTGGATTTACACTGGTCTTGGAATGTCTTCGGAAAGGTTATAAACCGAGAGGGCACGCAAAATGAGGAGAGTCCGATGCAGATTTGCCACCACTACTCCGCATTATTTATTCTGGCTACCACCATCATAAATAATAAATAATTAAATAAAAAACGAACCTCCTCAACCGAAGCGCCGGCCTTCGGTCCGCTCCATCTGCGAATTTAGTTATTAATTAATTATTAAATAATTAATTATTAATTAATTAAATACTTAAATTAATAAAAAAAATTCTCACCGCCAGTCGTTCGCCACGAAGATGCACACAAAGCCGCAGATCGTGAGGGCGACACCGATCGATTGGAAGATGCGATGACCCTGGAAAATAAATATTTTGTATCCGTTTGTTTCATTACAATTTCAAGGCCGGAAAGGTAGAAACTCGCCCAAATTTGAGGGCAACATTTTCCAGTCGTTTAGATGAGTTTCACACTGCTTATATTTCATTGAAAAGTATCCAATTACGATTTGATCTTTGCAAGTGATCCATACGTAAACCAACAATGCATTCTGCCACGTAAACCTCTTCGATGATACAATTTTAGCTTACAAAAGCTCAATGGATGTTGTTTGCTTGTGAAATGGTACCGTCAAACCAGTTGTGAGCAACTGAACCAGATGGCGCCATGATGATGAATTCGAAACGATTTCGTACAAATCCACAAAACTCTTTTACTTACGATTAATGATAATAAACTCTTGAATTGCACAAATCGCGCAGAAGATGCGCGTATCAGAAACAAAAGTCTACCAGCATTGTTTGATCAATGGATGCCAGCTCTTGATACATCACAATTCTGGTTTCGCACTCTGTCACTAGCTTCATTCTGAGCGCACTAACACTGATAAACGGTGATGTATCATCTTTGTCTCTCCATTGTGCACACTCCCTAGCCTGTCAGAGCAACGAGAGAGCGGGCAGAATGGAGAGAGAGCTGAGAACGGGCACTGTTAGCTAACACTGATTATCTCGGATTAGTCACGCTTCTCCACGCTCTCTAATGGGTTCAGAAATAGACTCAAGTGGGCCGACTGCGGTTGACGCATGTAACTTGATTTACTGTCTCCGAGAGAGCAAACTACGTTCTAGTCTCGAACTCTTGGCAGCGGATCAGAAAGTATATTTGCTTGACGGGAAAGTTAGGGGAGAAAGGGAAGTTGAAACTCAAGAGAAAGCGCTCAATATTTCAAAAGTGTTGAATGTAGTTTGTTTACACTTTATATTTATTTTCTATTCACAGCAAAGGCAAAATCGAATTTAATTTGAATCTCTCTAATTTAATTTGAATTTTTATGAAGTTAATTTGAAACGCATCTCGAAAATCGTTGACACGCTATCGAATCATAACTTTTTCCCTGTATTTATTTCGGCCTTGTACCGACTAAATTTACTGATCTGATAGAGTAAGTGTACTGAGTTGAGAGAGAGAGAGTTATACATGAACATGAAATGGTCAGGCGTTATCGGTCAGACGCGTTTCGGGCTAATCTCCATCAACCATGAAGATAACTCAGTATCACTCCTTCGAGGGGGTGTCGCCGTCTCTTCATTTCGCACACTCTCTAACCGGCCAGAGTGACGAGAGTGCGAAAGGAAGAGACGGTGACCCGTATTTCGAAATCTACTCCTTCATTAACTGATCTGATGATGATGCTGCGTTTTAGAAGCTCAATGGTTTTCGTTATGAGTGGTTGCCTGTCTCTCATATTCCGATCAAAAATTAGAACACAAATTTGGGAAGTTTATGGGTTCTAAGGATTAATAATGAATCACATTCTCTCTTTTTGAACCCATGACATCAGTATCAGAGTGTTTCTCTGGCATAAAAACACTCCGAGCAACGCGCGGTAGCGTGATCAAACAGAGAAGTAGCGTGCGAAAAAGAGAGAGCGCAGAGAGAGACAACAGGTCAGAGAAGAGGAGAGAGCGTGCGGGTATGAGAGAGCGCAGAGAGAACCAGACAAACAGAGTGTTGAGTCAGTGGAATATATTTAGTAGAGAATGAGGAAGAAAATGGTTGGGAAACATGTTGATGAAGCAATAATAGACTTCCAATTGAGAGTGGTTGAGTAGTATTTTTCCAAGTGTTATGTATTTCGAAATATTTTGACTGGGGATTATAGATATACACGGTTTGAAACCGGATTGATTGAGAGGAACTACATAGCAATCAAAAAAGAGACACTTCCAAGGTTAGCGGTAGGATGTTTCGGTATTTTAGGTCGTGTACATCCAACGGCAATATTATGGGGATTGGCCAGCTATGTTGGGTGAAAGAAGCGGCAAGAAGAAAGATACAGTGGGCGAATTAGATCCGAAAGATGGATAATAATCGATGGATGAGGAGGATGGCAGTCTGGATATCATATGATCGATCGGCCAATAGAGGACAGGGAAGGCCTCGGGAAAGATGGCGAGATGAGATAAAGAAGAGAATGGGGAAAAACCCATGATCAGCGCAACTTTGCGACCCTGATAAATTTGATTCTGATTATGGTGGGCTATGTTTCATGGCGCATTCAAAACGAGATTAGGCAGACAGTCAATCGATCCTGTTTCTTCTTCTCTTTCCGAAACAAAATTATGAAAAAACCGCCGATGTCACTGATAATACACGCTGATTGTTTTGAGTTATTAATTATAAAATTATTATTAACTAAAATTCTCACATGGAACCACATCTTCATACCCCCGGGCTGAGTGTTGGGAAGATGGTCTCTGAAATATTTATTTAAAATCAAATTAAATAATTTAATGATTATTAAGCTATTTTTGTAATATTTTGTTTAAAATAGTACCTGAAAAATCGGGCGAAGAGAATGCCAGTAGAGAGGAAGATCATCCATCCGATGGACATGCAGATGCCTTAATTAGTATTTAATTAAGGAATTCACTAATAATTTCGATCAAATCTAAAGCCAAAATAAGCTTCATCATGTCACACTACCAGCTTTCTCTACTCTCAACTCCAACTTCTAAATGCTCTATAAAATTAATGTGATTCGGGTAGGATTTTGGAATAAATAAGTTGTAATTACTTTAAATAATTAATTTCGAAAATCTCACCATGTGCCACCCTCAACTGGTCCTCATTGCTCCTCACAGTGGGGAGCTGATTCGCTCCCGGTTGGATCGTTGACATGTCTGGAATGGGAAAAATTAGATAAATAATTAAATGTATAAAGCAAAGAATCATTTTTTTCGCACGATTTTGAGGACATGTTTGAAAAGACAAAATAACTGCTGAAAGAAGAAAATGGTAAAAGGAGAAGATTCTCACAACGACGTTCTGGCAAGAACGAAAATAGGTGATCATCCATTAGGAATTCGTACAATAAAGCGTTCGAACATGCGGATTTGTGATGTCATTTCGGCATTCTACCCTCCATCTTGCACACTTTTTGAGCGACAAGAGAGGGGTTGCACAACCGAAATGGCATCTCACGTGTAGATCAAAGTACGAGTGTCGGATTAGAAGAACTCCTCCTAGCAAGACTTAAGTCGAAGCAGTGATTTCATCAACGAATTCATCAAGGAAAGCGTGCGTTGAAGAACAAAGCGGCGTGCCGGGTGCAATGCTAACCTGCCCCCTGCCACTGTGTCAGAAAGCCAGTCAAAAATCTCCCTGCCTCTCTCCTCCCTTACTCCTTCCCTCCCCTCCTCCTCCTCTCTCTCTCTCTCTCTCTCTCTTATCTCCCTCTCCCTGCCTCCCTAGTCGTCAAACAAAGTACCACGAGAGTTAGAGACAACGGCGTCTGCCCCAGTTGTTTCTTTCCAGATGCAGCTCTCTCCATTCTGCGCTCACTCTGTCGTCTGTCTGAGAGGCGAGAGAGAGTGCAGAATAGAGAGAGTCTCATAATTGTTTCCTCACCACCTCGTGAGGCCTCGAGACGTCGACGCTTCATTCTCATCATCTAACCCGGACTTGAGGCATTAGTCAGAGATGCGCACCAGAAGCTGACTTGGAGGACTACAGCACCTTCTACTTCCTCATTTTAAACTAATTTCGAAGTGTCAACCACTATCCGCTGAGGTTCACGTGAAACTATCACAATGGTTATCATCCATTTGAGATTCTATATTTTTGGATGATTCTCTACAGCAGGGCATCTTTCTCGATTGGAACGGCTACGAGGACATTCCTTGCTGGAAGCTTTCCGACAGTAATCTACAGTATTCTAAAGAAAAATAGCTACAGTAATCCATCTACCCATGAACATAGTGTGCCCACTGTGGCGGGTTAGATAGCGTGTCTACAGCAACATGTCAGAGCATTTGGGGAAAGGGATAGAACAGATTTATCGAGAGAGTGGAGAAGAAGGAAAAAGCGGTACAGGGAGATTGATGCATAAACACACTGGAAATGATCGCTCGGTGGAGTTCGAAATGTACAATTTAATGTTCGGCCACCGAGCGAGTATCGAAAAAGGGACATTCTTCAGTTTCTAGGAAATACAAAATTAGTTATTGATTCAAACTGAAGAACCTCCCAAAGAACATGCGAAGAAGAAGCCATGCAATTTACACTTTACAGATTTATTCCGAGAAGAAGAAGATAAATAACGTGCGGTGGTTCTACAGTGTGGTGCGAAATTGGTGCATACGGGGATCAGTAGACTTTGATAAATGGCGAAACAACTGGAGTCACTTCTCTTTTCGTTTCAAATAAGCAACTACAAACAAAATTTAATTTTAATTGAAAAAGTGGTTCGAAAGTTACACATGTATGATATTTTTTCCGAATTCTTACAATCAACACGGTAGTAGGTTTGCTATTATCAAAGTCCACTGATCGCGGCACTTGACGCGCCGGAAATTAGTATCTCGTGAAGCTGAATAGGGCCAGCGAGAGTGCTGCGCAGCCAGCCAGCGACACGATCTGGTCGGGCGCCGAGTTGCGCCGAGGGGTCGTGGGCGCAACCGGCGCCGGGCTGGTACCGGCGGACCCGGCGGGCGCGCTGGTACCATTGTTGTTGCTGGCACCACTGGTACCCTCGGGCGTACTTGGGTTGAAGCCGCCCGTCGTGGAGTAAGCGGTGAGCGCCTGGCGCGGCATGATCCACTTGTTCATCTGGTGGTAGCCGGGGCCTGCAAGTAGCGGTGGTGAGATAAGTGGTGTGGTTGGGCGACGTTTCAGAACATCATGAGCATAATTTTGTTTGGAATTTCCGATTTTTTACTGCGCGAACAAGTACGTTTCACAAGGCTAAGAAGAGAATTGGGAAAGAGCGAACATCGATTTTCGCTTTGCTTCCTCTACAAAAACAACCTTCCGCAGGACATTCGTGAGAAGGATGTGACAGTCGCTGGAGTGAGATACATTAGCTACCGTATCCTGAGCTACAGCATCCTTATCTACCATAACCCAGCCTACAGTAACCACGCTCACCGGCGCCGTTCATGGGTCCGTAGGCGAGGAAGATGGTGTAGGGCGCGTCGAGGTTGAACACCTGCGGGTTGCCGTCGCCGGTGATGCCACTGGAATGGGCGACGATTACTAATTATTAGCGGATCTCGACATTTTTCCATTGTGTGAACGTGTTCGACGTTTCTCAGTACACACCACACAACTTCCAATTCAACACTTCATTAGGATATTTCTGTCGAATGTCCTTCCTGGATCTCCTTTTCCGTTAGGATAGCTACGATAATCCCGCTACCGTAATCTAGCCCTTCAGAAATCCATGCTACCGTAACCTAAACGCTACCGTAACCCCTACGCTACCGTACCGTCGGATCCGACAGTATGTCTCTCCGTTGGTCGCCGTGGAAGTCTCGAGCGACTGTCTCGTGCCTCCCTGAACATTTCCTGTTATTTACAACTTATCTATAAAATTCCCGATCGTTGTAGATTTATGTGAAAGCGACGTTTGAGTATGTTTTCTAATGAAAAACTAGTTGGCTACATCGATGTCCGCTCTTTCCCAATTCTGTTCTGCAGTCTGTGAAACTCATTTGAAATCCATGGAAATAATCTAGTTTCCTCCGTGCTTCTTTTGCTCGTCCACTAAAGTATGAAAAATGCATCTCAGATAATTCAAATAGTCTTCTCGGTCACGCATTTTCAGAGGTGATGTCGTTTCGATTCTCAACTCTCTTCATTCTGCACACTCTCTCGTTCTCTGACCGTCGAGATATTGTGCAGAATGGGGAGAGCCAAAACCGAAATTACATCTCGAAATTTCAGCGTAGGATGATTGCTTACGGATGACGCAATCGGTTAAAATTCAGCTAAATAACGAATAAATCAACTCACATTAACCGGGATGGTCGACTTTCCCTGGTTGTAAGCCAGTAGGTGGTTATTGCCATGGCACAGCGAGACGGAGTCATTACCCTGAGATTGATCTTAGATCTTTGGTCTCTGATCTCTGGATGCATCTTATTCCTCAGCACTTAATCGTCAAGTACCAGTGGCTATTTTGCATTTTATTTGGATAGACGAAGTCTCATTCATTGTTGTGTATCTTGTATCCAGTATTTCATCGCGCTGTGAAGCGTACTTCAACATCAGGAAACGAAACCGAATCTGCGACTTTGTTTCTATGATTCGTTTGTCCATCCACTTTATCAATGCATTGAATGGGATCCTCGACCTCTCCTTGATTCCCTCATTTCACGTGCTCTCTCATTTCTCTGACCGACGAGAGAGCGCGCGAATTGAGGAGAGTAGGGTTCCAATTCAGCACCGCTACTCGACCTTTCCGTGAACCCCCGGGATGATTAATCGCGTTCAAAAAGTTGCTGGGAAATAGCGAGTGGTGGGAGTAAAGTAGACAACGTGATGTCATCTCCCTCTTGTTAGCTTTCTCTGCACTTTCCCTGTCTCTTTTCTCTATGTCTCTCTCTCTCCCTCTCTCACTTTACCACACTATTTTCTCTCTCTCTAACGCTTTCCCTCTCTATCTAGCACACTATTTGACGGAGAAACGGCAGAATGAGCGAGGAGTCTGACCCCCGCAAACAGAACCAGATTTATGCAATACTCGCAAAAAAATCCGAAGCCGTTACTTATCGTGGATGGTTTTCTCCGATTGCATTGTTGTAACGCAATATTCGATTTGGAATGATTTTTGATCATGAACTGATCTCCTCACCATGACCATATCGTAGGAGAATCCGATGGCCATGTAGCCGGTGCTGGGCGGCTTGCCCTGCAGCTCGAACACCATGTCCGAGCCGTCGACCTGGAAATGAGAAGATCATTCCAACCGAAATGATCACTACGGATATTCTTTCGACCTCACTCACCACATACGACATGGTCAGCTGGCAGCTGCCGCCCGTGTTGCAGCCCTGAGGCGCGAAGAGACAGCCCTTAATTAGTTAATTAATTAATTATTTAATTAATTTTATTATTTTCGAAAATGTATTTACCTTGGTCCGACCGCAGGCGGTCGAGTCCAGCTGCGCTGCGGCGATCTGCAAAAATATAATTAAGTTATTTTCGAAAATCGTTAGACTTAACTTTGAACTTTATAGCACAACTCGTTCCTACCTGTGAAACAGCGATTAGAATCGCTACGCTCCTCATCATCTTCGGTTCGCTGTTCCCGTCTGAGCGCCTGGAATGATAATAATATTAATAATATTATTGAAGATGGCCGAGGCACTACGAGAAAATAAGGTACGAGTCAATAGGAAGCAGCAGCTCGAAATGGGGGAATATTACGCAATGGGGTTGGCAATGATGACTAGTAGACAAAATGGCGAAACATGGAATTGGCCGGAAATTCGAGATAGACAAGTAGGACAAATAACTCGAGGGTGAGTGAGGAGAAGCTTGATGCCTAGGGGCCGAGAGGCAAGAGGAAAACCGGCAATGGTGCCTCCTTCCCCTAACTTAATGCCAGCACAAAAACCTCGCTCGCATCGTAATTATGCTCGAGAGCATATGCTCTATTGATCAGGGACAATAGCGCGACAGGAAGGACAATAAAGTGCGAAACACTGGTTTTCTTCATTCTAGCCACTCTCTTGACAGGTCAGAGAAACGAGAGAGCACGCGAAATGAGGAGAGTCCGAATTGGCATGACTAACTGGTGCTATTCTCTTCATTCTACGCGATATCTTGTGAGGAGAAAACGAGCGGAATGAAGAGAGCGTGGAACGCAATTCGAACTCTACTAGACAATAGTGCTTCCAGATCGAATGGTACTCTCTTCATTCAGCGCACTATCTCACCGATCAGAGAGACGAGGGAGTATGTAGAATGGAGAGAGTCAAAAACCGAAGCATCAGCAGTACTGAGTATGTGTCCTGCAGGTAGGACGGTCAGCGACGGTCGCAATATTTCGCAATATGCGAGGGTTTTGGATTGCGACCGTCGCTACCTGGGGTCGAATAGCCAGCCGTAAACCTGACCCGCACTCTAGACAGTGAACCCTCACGCAAAGGGCATTGAGAATAGACCGAGAAGAAGCACTTCGAACGCCTCAAGAAAGGAAAAGTACTCGCGAGCAGTGCTTTTCAATAGAAATATATCATAGTTGTTTTGAGCTTGCCACTCCTCACTCTTTACCGGTTTAATTCATCATGCTCAATCAAGGTTGCTACGCGCGCAGTTTGATTGACACGAGAGTAATTGTGATGTTGCAGTATTACGACGGAACAGAGTGACCCGATTAGTGATGATAAGTCTGCATGCGACTCTCTCCATTTTGCATGATCTCTCGTGGGTTAGAGAAACTAGAGAGCATGCGAAATGAGGAGACTCGATTCCGATTTGATTCCGACTTTACCCGATGGATCAGTCGAACGATAGTTTGGAGTATTGTATCAAACAACGAATGTAGGTTGCTCCGACATCAGGGAAAAGGTAAGGTTTCGGAGGGCGCTAAGGAGGTAAAAGATACAATGAAGAAGGATGAAGATCTGACCGAGGGGAGAAAGAGTTTGGTGAATGGAGAAACAGTTGCCTAAATTACAAACTCTATTAGAGAATGCGTTGGTTGTGCTGCGGAACCGCCCATGGAGCAGAAGATACACACTAGAATAAAGTATGTTCACAACTAGAGCTGCAGTTTCAGTTTTAATTTCTCTTCATTCTGCACACTCTCTCGTCTGTATGACCGGTGAGTGTGCAGAATGGACAGACCTCAGAGACAAAATGGCCGAGTATCGGCCAGCCACACCCTCAGCTCTGCTAAATCTCTCTAGCAATTCAAGGCCAGCGTTCACAAAACTCGAACGGAACTGGACAATCGGAGAAGGAACAACTCCATGACAAAATAGAGATATAAAGTTGGTGTCTATCTGGCTAAAGAATGTGCAGAATAGAGAGGTGGGCAACCTCATAACAAAAATGGATAAAGAGTTAGTGTGAAGACCCACAACAATGTTGATCCAACGAGAGACCACAATGAACAGTTCAAGTGCAACCCCAGTGCAGGCACGAATGCGACCCGATGACTGACACGCTGGTCAGGGATACGGTAGGGTCGAGAAGCGAAGGGCAAGAATAATAAGCACACGAATCCAGCCTATAGTGTTGTCGCGGTAGTCGCTTTCTCACCTTTGCACACTATATTCCCTCTTTGGTCGGCGAGACAGAGCACCGAATGAAGAGGGTCCGGCTGGGGACTACGGTATTCAGGAATTATCTACCGTATAAATAGCCAGCAAACTAGAGAGAGGCGCGCTGTTGAAATGGGCTCGAGGTAGTAGCCTGTGAGTCAACTAGAGGCGGAGAAAGAAGTGAGGGGCGTAAAATGATGTGCGCGCAGTTGAACAAATGATGAGTGGGCAGTCGTAATAGATCTCCTCCCCACCCACCCCCACCGTTCTGAAAAGTACCCGGTGGTACTGTGGAGTTGACAGAAAACATCTCTCCATTCTTCACACTCCCTCGGCGATCAGAGCAGCGAGGGAGTGTGCAGAATGAAGAAAGTCGAACACCGTTCCGAAAGGTACCCAGCGATGAATGGAGCGAATGAATGGAACGATTCTCGTCGGTTAGAAAAGCAAAGGTTTGCGCGGAATAAGGAGACGTGAACTACCAACTAGTGGTGATGAATGACCCCCAGCAGTTAGAGAAACCAGAGAGCATGGCAAAAATGGAGAGTGAGCGCAAAGCAACGTGTAGTTTAACCCCCTCCACTCTTTCATTGTCCGAGTTTGTCAACATAGTAGCGCTCTCTCTCTGACCAGCGAGAGTGTGTGCAGAAAGGAGAGAGCGCTATTCGATCCGGAGCGATACTACAGTCAATATTTGACCGTGCGCGCATTTCCGTGCCGAGAAGAACACCTGGCTATTTGATCGGGAAAACACCGAATGAAAAACGGTAAACAAAACTAATTTTCCGGAATTTGACCAAAAAAAGGATGACTGTTCGGAGTGACGATTGAAGGTCACAGAGAATAGAAACGACATGGAATGTTCGGGAATGGCTAATTACTAGGGATGTACAGTACTGGCTAATCGCCTTGCATAAGCGCGGCCGCGGCGGGCTGCCGCGGACCGCGGCTTGCGCGGATTGAATTTGCACAAAACGGAGACATTTTTAGGCTTTGAGGTGTTGATTTTCGTGTTAGGCATTGGATTTCCTATCGAAAATACTATAAGATCATATTTTACACTTTGACATACGAGATTTGGAATTATTCTCTGAAAAAGCCTGACCCAGCGAACAATAGTTGACCCAATGAACTAGACATTCCATGATGTTTCTCTTCAATAGACTAATGGATGGTATCAATTATAGTGTGATTGAACAAGAATTGGGCTTCTGAGAAGACTTGTTCAAGTGGGTCAAGAATTGTTCGCTGGGTCAGATAAAATCTCAAAACTCATAGATCGAAGACTAAAATATGATCTTATACTATTTTCGATAGGGAATCGACTGGTGAATACGAAAATCAACACCTCGAAGTCTGGAAATGTCTCCGCTTTGAGCAAAATCAATCCGCGCAAGCCGCGGTCCGCGGCAGCCCGCCGCGGCCGCGCTTATGCAAGGCGATTAGCCAGTACTGTAATTTCTATTTTGGCTCTCTCTCCGTTTTGCGCCCTATTTCGACGAATAGAGAAACAAGAGAGTGTGCAGAATGAAGAGAGTGAAAACCCGAGACGACATCAATATAACATTTTATTTAGTAATTACCGGCGCGTTTCTGAACGTATTTCAGTGCCGAGAGCGATTGTTTGATCGGAAAACCGCAAATGAAAAACAAACCTATGTTCTCCTTTGAATGTTTGCATGGGGAAAGGCGCAAAATTTCCGGAATAGATAAGATGAAAGGGATGAAGACGCGACATTTTCACGATTGGCTAATTAGTGTCCCGTTTAGTCGAAGAAAGCGTCAGTGTTTCCGATCATGAAAGCAGACGACTCTTCTGAATTCGCGTGATCTCTCGCAGATTAGAGAAACTAGAGATCATGCGAAATCAGGAGAGTCGTTTCCGATTCACCATAACAAAAGTCAAGGAAAGTCGCAGAAAGAAAAGTATTGGAATGGCCTCGAAGATCACCAAGTTTAGGGATAATTGCTGAGGCTTTTTGAAGGATTTCAATAGGTCGTGAGGATAGAATATGGTTTGCAAAAGTGATGGCAAATCGGCATCCGACTCTCCTCAATTCACGTGCTCTCTCATCTCTTTGACCGGCGAGAGAACATGCGAAATGGGGAGAGTCGGGTGCTCTAATGTCATGACTAGTCGTGACGACAGAATAAGGTATGAATGAATGCTAGTCGAGATCGTGCCTCTTAGTGATACTCATTCGGGCCGGTCCCTCCTCAATTTACACTCCTTCGTTAGTCTGACCGGCTAGAAAGTTTTCGAATCAAGGAGGGTCGGTATTGAATGGGCATCAAGAAAGAGTGAATAATGAGTGAAAAGGGTGAAAGTGGAACAGAGTGGAACAGAGTGGCGCAAGAAAACTCTTGAATGAGTCGATCACCGAGGGCAGTAAACACCCACCACCCTCCTATTGAGTCCGAGTCATTCACTATTGTATTCAGTCGGTGAAAGGAAGACTCTCTTCACTTGACATGATCTATCAACGGTCAGAGAAACGAGAGAGCATGGGAATTGGGGAGAGTCATGTCAACCCTATTCACCCCCATTCCGAGGTCAATGCCAAGGAGGAAACGAGTCGAGTTTTGGGAAGTCGTTTCTACTATCGAAAGTTGTGCAGAACAGCGTGTGGGAGGGCATTCAAGCATCTATCTAGAATGATTTTTTGTGAGAAACAGTTAGACTACGAGAAACTAACGAAATACTCTATCACAATCGTAAATGGCATTCGTGAAACATAGATGTTCAAAGCGCGAATCGCGAACCTACTTCGAGGTTATTCTAGTGCAACGGAACTGAGTCAGACGCGGGGGTAATTCGGCGAAACTGTGCATTTAGAGGATTTCAACCAGAGAAAAGTGAAAACAGCAATCAGCATTCCTACCTATTGTTGCAATGCAGACAGATACGAGTCGGCACGCATTGTTTCGCGTTGCCAGGATTCGCCTAAAATACACCCTCTGGTACTCGCGGAAACCCCCTAGGAAGAGGCACACGCAAACAATAAGTGCTCAGCGTGGAAGCCCCCTAATAGTTCCCAAAGGTTCCGACGTTCGGCAGCCGTATCCAACACAATCACGCTAGAGATCGCAGGAAAATTTGAGAAAAAAATGAGGAAATGCCTTAGTAGTACTACTTGAAAGAGGTGTATGCATAGCAAAAGCGCACGATTTGCGACGTATTTCCCTCTGACATGCGAGAGATCGTCGGTACTTGTGCACTCAGTGCATCCACAGGCTCTGTATAGAAGCAGAAAAAAAGAAATGGAATCATCCTAACCGTATCTAAAAGTGTCTACATCTGTTGCATTTTTGGTTGAAATAAGGTTTCCCTGTGAGAGATTTTTAAAAAAGAGGAAGAGTGCACTCATTGCGCCCACTGGATCTAGAGAGACAGAGAAAGACGGAATGAGCGAGATTTATGGTCGGGAACACGCTAAAACATCTACCAGTGCCTCGGTTACCTGCCCTTCTCCCGAGCCCTATTTATTAATGAAATAGGATTTCTCATCGCACTAGAAAAAAGGGAGAACTGCACTCATTGCAATGGGGTGAGGGAGAGATATAGAGAAAGGCGGAATGAGCGGGATTTGTGGTTGGAAACACACTATGTAAACGTATCTAACAGTGGCTCAGGTTCTTCCCTAGCCCTTTTATTAATGAAATAGAATTACCCATGGCACTTGAAAAACGGTACAACTGCACTCATTGCACTGAGAGAGAAGAGGAGTGAGCGGGATTGATGGTCGATGAACTACGAAATGGCACGGTGCTCAGAGAGCAGAAGGTAGACAGCAGAGACTAGAAGAGGGAGTGGAACGGTTAAGGCACAGCCTTCGGGAGATATGAGAGATGAATTATATTACTTTTGATGAATTATACTTCACAATGGGGAAGAAGGCATGTTCTCATCGAAATGGGAGCATTTTAGTTGAGCAGAGGCAGACACTAGAGAGCGGAGCAACGGATGTGAACAATTATCGCCCTGGCTCGGTTCAGTTCAACTTTATTGTTGAAATCGCGTTGCGTAATCGCTTAGTTGCTCATGCAGTGCTGAAAGTGGATGTAGACCAGAATGTAGAGTACAAACTATAGGAGAGGTAGAGGAATGCTTGAGGCACAACATTCGAGAAGTATTGCGTGTTAGAGAAATTACCAATGTGACTAGACGTCTGTAATCTGATAAATTTTCTGCCGGTATTTTATGGTCGAAAATCCAAAATTATTCGATGAAAGAAATAAGTTGTGAAGAGGGCGTCCTGCTCGAAATCTCCGGTCAAAAGCGGAATATATCCTGCATCTTTGAAGCATTTTTGTGTTATTTATTTCAGCTCTGCGTCCGGGAAGTGCTCTGGTGTTTGTCTGTTAGTGCGAAAGATGACAGCTCTCTGGTCAATAGCCTATTCATCCCGGTGGACAGATCAGAAAACATAAGGGGGAGACTACAGGCTAGAAAACAGGAAAGGAACGGCTGTGGCTCAGCGCAATAATAATAACCATAGAAGTCGCACATAATCTCGAAATAGACATATTTCTGATGTTTTTTCACCCAAAATCTCGAATCTGTACTATTGTTTCGATGCCCTTTCGCGGCGGAAAAATAGGAAAAGCGCGTTTTACCGTCTTTCGGTTCCGACCACTATCTCAGCCTGACCGGCGAGATAGTGTGCTGAATAGAGGGAGTAGAGCAGAGAATAATAGAAGCAGTATCTCTAGGTCTGGAATCCGCTGAGTTACAGAAAGGAAATGAGTACACACATGCTCGAGAAATTCGATACATTTTGCTTTGCAAGTTCTGGAAACGGAAACGGAAACAGAAAACTATAGTGTAGTGACGAAACCAACGATCCCTCGGGAGTTTGATCGTGATCGCCTAAGAAAACGGAGAAATTACCAAAAGAGGTGGGGCGAGGCTTAGCAAAAAGTTGAGGAAATACCCGTTTTCTCAGCTTTTTGCCTCGCACGTGCGTAATGCGAGGGTGCATGGAGGTTGATATGTTTCCCTCGCGAGAGATGAAAGAAGTGGGTTCAACACTCACTTTCCTTCTTCTTTTGATGTATTTCTAGCTTGGATTCGAAGGGTTTACGATTAGTCAAGGATAGACCAGAAACGTCAAAAAAGAATTTCAATAATAGACCAGAAACTCTAATCACACAATATCTGTGTTGAAACTGGGGGAGAATTCCTTGAGAGATGAGAGGATGAGCAGGAGAGGGGAAGATCCACAGTACATACACGCCAGTGATGTAGTTAGAGACCACAGGGTCGAGAGCCGATTTCACTCAGGCAATCGAAAAGTAGTGCCAAAGAACCCTCTGGGACTCAATAACATCATACTTTTGGTCGTTTTTCGATAAGTCAACACTTTGTCGAGAAACAATTGAAAAGGTGGTCTCGAGGCTCCCACTATGCATTACTCGCCTATTTCATCCTCTCACAATTATGAAGCGCACCTGAGACGAGCGAACACATGGTCTTGTGGCTCAATCGGTAGCGTGCTTGAGTCCCATCCTTTGCAGGCAGTTTTGCAAGTTGAAAAGATAAACAACGGAAGTCGGAATTTGAATACGCGCGTACTCTAACTTTTGCCGAGGTCGAGCAATTCAGAGACTTTATATTTTTCATCGAATTTTATTTTAGAATTAGTGGAAAAATTGAATTAATAAATAACGAGAGGCGCAACAAGATCCATACAATATTTTTTCTTCCTTTTCGCCAAATAAAATTTTGGAAATTATTTTGACCGATTTATATAAAATGGATCACGATGCGCCTCACATATTTCATAGAGGATCCTGAGACCTACAGAAAACTCTTTTGATCGTTCAATTTGGTTGAGTCTCCGATTTGCTCGGCCTCTCGCCAAGTTTTGGGCAACTTTCTATTCCCTCCAAGTGGGCGGAGCCTGTGGTCTCTAGATGTAGTTTCGGTTCTCTGCTCTCTCCATTCTGCCGAACTCTTTCGATGCTCTGACCGGTAAAAGAGTGTGCAGAATGGAGAGAGCCAGAACCGCGAAGTACAGACGCAAGATTTGCGCACGTCAGTGCGCGAAAGAAGCAAACGGGTGAGCAAACACCTAATGACATACTCACTCTCGTTGGCATTCCTTGCCATTCTCCAGGCGCTTGATGTTCCCGTCTTTCCCCAAACCGAACTGTTCTTGATCTTATCCACCAATCAATCATGAAATCAAGGGATCCTTTCCTATTTCCTATAAGGGATTTTCTCTGATATCATGACGGAAAAATAGTTGAAATTGAAGGATGGATGCGCAAATGAATGAGATCGTAGCTCGCTTTCTGAACTCTATTTCCCTATGTCAAACTCGCGCATTTTCAATAGCAGACGAGGGAAGATAAGGAAGATTCGCAGCAACAATAGACGTTGCATAATCACTAGTTGGTAAGAGAGACAAGAGAGTGTGCAGCCTCAGGAGAGTCTGACATTCAGATAAACGAGAGAGTAGAGTGGAGTTTCCACGCGCGAAACTGAAAAGCTTCGTCGGGTGCGTATAATCAGAGTGAAATGGGCTTCTTATGGAACCAAAAGGTGCAGAAATGGCCTGTGATATGAGATTTGCTGCATGTCAGTTATGAGGGAGAAAAAGAAGCAATATCAATGCAATACTATAGAAAGTAGCGTACTGTACGAAAAAGAGTGGCGATAGCTTTTCCCTACCACAAAAGGTGGCACAGTTCACTGAGTTGAGAGGAGGAGGAGGAATGGGGTGAAGGTTGTCGAGACAAGGGGATCTCTAGCCAGTCAGAGAGACGAGAGAGTGTGCAGTTTGAGGAGAGTCTAACAGTCAGAGATGCGAGATAGTGTGCGTATTGAGGAGGGCACGATTTGCCCGTCTCGCTTGTCATACTCGGGCCATTGAGCGCAGTAACCAGTCCGGGAAATTACTGGGGTTATGGAGGACGAGAGTCGGAGTTACAGGTGCCTGGTTTTGCATAGGGAGAATATGTCGCGAAGAGAGACGCATTGGGTAGATCAAAGGTATTGAGAGATTGTTTGCTGGCCAGAATGTAACCATCGTAAAAATGCAGGAACTACTTGAACGTCCCTCTTATATTCTAAATCTCTATTCCTGCACAATTCCTGACTGCTTCGTTAGTCCGCGACACGCAAACGGTGACTAAGAAAAACTCTGCAGAATTGTACAGTAAAAGCTAGTGTGATGCACCTCACTTCTCAGCTGAGTTTTGTCGGATTTCTCCCCCTCGTTTTTGCTCGATTTCAAACAGAAACACACGCATCTTCCGGTTTCATTCGAACCGTCGTCTCTCAATTCTCCATGCTCTCTCGTCATCTCTGTTTCTCTGTCCCTCTCATCACGCATGATCCCTCGCCTCTCTCCCCGCTCTCAAACAAGTTACAATGTGTCTACTCGCCGCAAAAACCGATCATTCATTACGAAGGAATCATTGGGAAGTTTGATTTGAAAGAAATCTGTGGAATAAACATAAGAATTACAATGAAACAAGGTTCGGGAAAGGGAAGAGAACATTTCAGTGCTGCTCACCATTTTTCAATATCCGAGTTGGGACAGTCTTCTTAGACCTTAGACCGTCTTCATTCCATCATATCATTATGTTTTTGTTATAAATCTTCAATAAATAAAACACATTCCTGAATTCAGCATAGAACTAGCGACCGGGAGCGGCTACGTTGTACGCCTTTTCGTGTGCAAAAGTTAACCATGGAAAGCTCCTATTCCTCCACTGAGAGACGAGCGAATTTTTTTTTAAATGACAAAAGACAAAAACAGCCTCAGCTTTAACCTTTTGAAAGGGTTTAGAGCACAGATAGTTGCCTATCTATCTTGACACGCATGAATGGCATCATAGGCGGTCGAACCCACTATAGTTCGGGTATGAGACAAATGCGCTACCCACTGCGCCACCGGGGGGGTTGGTGCACTCCACTCTCTATAGAGTAGTCGACAGTAGTACTCGGCAGTTGTTACAGAGATGATTCGGGCCTGTAATGAGACTGACAAATGAAAATCACTTCCTGATTGCTCGATGTATTCGTGGTACGCCACCCTTGACATTGTATATTTCAATATATTGCTAAATTAATGTATTTTTGAATATTTTAGAAGGCAAGGTTTCTCTCTAAATAATATCGCAACGCAGTGATTTTTATGAGGTAAATGACAGCCTGACACACTAAAATAGAAAAGGGATCGACTGAAGAGGAATTTTCTGAATTTGAGATTCTGATAGTTGCTGATCTTTCTCATTCACTCATTCTCATGTACTGTTGCGAGAAAGACTGAAAAAAAAAAATACTCTTTTCAACTTCGAACAATGATCGAATGAATCTCTTCGACGCATAAACTTCTACACCCCAAAAAAATTTTCCGATTTTGGATAGATATGAATTACACGGTCTTCAAAAAAACTTTTGTATGACAGAGGGGGTCTTAAGTGATTTGAATCACCTCTGTTTGAAACCTCGCCAGGGGAGCGGATTTTTTTGACGCGAAGTACAGTTTGCGCTTGCCGCGCGATAGTGATGCCAGCCGCATCTACCTTCTCATCCCACTTCATTTCAGTGCTGGGCATTTCGGTCTATCGCCTGAATTCGCTTTTATTACATTGTAATCTTTTTGAAAATGTCCTCACTGTTGTTGATTCCGGAATTAGTCGAGATGATTGGAGATAGCATGGACTGCAAGGAGCTGCTGGAGATGCGAAGGGTAAGTCTTCAATTATTTCAAAATTTATTTATTAAAATTACCGCAGGTTTGATAAGTCATCCTTATCCCCATTAAGAGGAGAATCGCATCTTTCTAGTCACAATCACAATATTATTATTTTATTTATTTTATATTTTCCTCGAGCGTGGATGCAAAAATATACAAGTCGCAGACGACTTTTGAATGTATTTATTTTATTTTGATTGCATTGCAGGTTTGCAAATCGATCAATAAAACAGTCGAAAGTTCAATCCTCCGGCGCAAAACACCGATACTAATAGAAACTTTATCATTCACAAAGGTCTTATTTTTCATGAATATGGCTCATTGAATGGTGTAATCATACCTTATTCACAATAATATGTTTACGAATAATTTTTTTTTAAATTAAGAACAAATGTTTTGCAGATTCAGTCAAACGACTATCGAATCGATTTTGGACTGAATCAAATTTATTCAAAAAGCGTTTTGCAAATTGTGGTGAGCAAACTCTGTGGAGCTGACATTGGAATGCTCGAGATATTCGAAGGTGATTTATATCGTTATTATAATTCAATTTGAATCGTTCCACATTTTTGCAGTCGAAATATGACAAAATTCAGGAAATATGATTTCGCTCTATCTTCATACTTTGACCAAGTTGAGAAAGGTCCTCGAGGGTCTAAAACCGATGGTGCAAAGAATGAAAATTAATCGATTTGAAGTGGATAAGTCCTGCTCGAAACTGATATCGACCGTATCCGACTTTCTCCGAGGAGCTACTATTTACAAATATTCTATTCCAATCAAGGATAATTCAATTGATGTTTCGTGGTGAGTATGGTATTGTAAGATTCTAGTGCTCCACGGCGTTTTGCTGGCAACGCGCCAAAAGGAATTCGTGTCCACGGAGGTTCAGAAGCCGTAACTACAAGTGGCATCGCAAACAATTCAAATTGAAAAGCGCGCGTTTGAGGCCATTCCAAAAACGGACGAGAGAGCGTGCGAACAGAGGAGAGGGAAAGCGACGCGAGGACCTCGCGTCGCGGTCCTTACAGAGTCCGTACCTAGTGCATTTTAGATGTTGGTAGAAGGCGATTTTGAGCACCCGTGGCGTCGAGACCTCACTCGTACTCTCTCACTTTCGCGTGATATCTCGTCATTCCCCTGACCGCACTATCTCTTCTCTCGCCTCCCCCATGTAGAACGCCGTGTGCTATGCAACGTAGCGTGTATCCTCATAGTAGAAATTTAAGTACGACGGATCGCGGACCGGTTTATTGGGAGGGAGACAAACGCAGCTACTCCGAAACGCTGGCGCGTGCCCGAGCGAACTGTTCTAGAGATCGTCAATGGCGAGTTACTTATGAAACTGAATATTTTCTTTAAATAACCCATTTTTTATTATGAATAAATTTATTTCACATTATCAACAAAGTATTTAAGTGATGAAATTTGCAATCTGATCAGTCAGTTTGACTCTAAATGTGTGCAAATCCATCAAGAATCCGGACCTCTATCAGGTATGAATAAAGGATATGCCTGAACATCAAGCGGAAATAACGGTATTTAACTGCGCGCCAGCCAAAAAAATGTGGGAACGTTTGAAAAAAATCATAGTTCCCGCAACGACGAGGTTTCGAATTTGAAACCCCTTAATGCTCTGGTGAAAAGCGGTGAATTATGTGTCAATAATCAATAAGCAGCAAATATATTTCAGTGAGTCTTCTGAGCAGAGTGGCGGATGTAGCAAAGGGGATAGTTGTAACAACAAATACGCGAGAATTCATGCTGAACGTCGGACCCCTGATCGAAATCATCGATATAATATTCAATAGGAAGTGCTGTATCCTCGATCTTTCTGAAGCCGTGGAAATTGATCTCTGTAAGGCGAGGCGCATTCAAACGGTTTGTTCGAGATATAATATAATTATTAAACATGATTGTTTGATCACTAGATCAATATCGTCGGTAAAGACACTTTCTTTCTGAAAAAGGCGGTTGTATGTCTAAACAGCACCTCCTCGATGGCATTAGCGCTAGTGCTGGTGTCCTTTCGGCTTGCGACTCTTTTCATTATGCACACTCTCTCCCTTCTCTGGCTGGTGATAGAGTGTGCAGTATGGGGATAGCCAAAACCGAAATTATATCCGAAATTTGCGTAAATGTATCCAAATTCCTTGCAGCACTTCATAAATTTGATTCGACATCATGGATTCCGTAAGTTCTACTTCGCTGTATCTCTTAACTTTATGTCTCGTGACGGATCCATGAGAGAAACCAAAGAGAAGGTACATCTATTTATTTATGATATTTTCGTTAATAAACAGTTTGCTTTATTTATTCTCCAATTTTCAGGTCACGTTGCAAATTCGAGCAGGATACAAGAACAATACTACACTTATCGAGATCAAGCACGTTGATTTTGAATGATTTATCGGTCGAATTTTCTCCTATTCAACCTCTTTTTCCCCCCGTTTTAAAAAAAAATCCTTTTACGTGCAACAATGATAAAGTTATGCGCTCACAACAATTCTCTTTTCGATGTGAGAATTGATTCAATATTTTTTCGGACCATAGAACTGTGTCTCTCCCTTGAATAGGTTTTTTTCTTCTTAGAACAATCGTGAACTTTTCAAACATACGGTAACAATTGTCGTATAATGATGACCCACTGAACTGCACATTTTTTGGCGGGTTTGAGCACCGTTTGTCGCCATTCTCGCGTTGTACCCCACGCATTTTCTGCTTCACTTAATGGAATGAAACATCCAACCGCGTCATCTAGAAAGTGCATTTCTTGTATATCTCCTACGATTTATCTAGGCAGTTCTCCTAATAATTCTTTCCTGAACCTTGTTTCATTATAATTTGTTCCATTCTTATACCCTTTGCCGTCAGACAAGTATTTGCAACGAAACACCTTCTAGCACCGTCAGGGTTTCCAAGGAAATGTACTCGCTCGTGATTTTCCCGGAATTAGTCGAGACGATTGGTGATTTCATGGAGTGCAAGGGTCTGATGAAAACGCGACGGGCAAGTCTTCAATTATTACTCAATTTATTTATGAAAAGTATCGCAGGTTTGCAAGTCACTCAAGAAAATAGTTGATGAGAATATTCTTAGGCGCAAAACTCCAATCACAATGGGATCTCTTTCTTTTACAAAGGTATGGGGGTGGATGATTTGCCATCGCTAAATATTTCTCATCCCCTTTTTTTCTACCAGAACAGGTCTTATTTCAGACTACAACGGAAAAATTCCGCATTGAATTCGATCATCCTCAACTTTATGCGAAAGCCGTTCTAATGGTCGCTTTAAACCGGCTCTATGACGAGAAAGAATTAATCATCGGCAAAATCAAAGTCTTCATGATTCAAACTTCAAATTCATCCTCAAACTTTGAGGAGAATTGATTTCGTTCGAATTTGAAACTATTTCCAAGCTAAGCACGTTTCTTGATGGTTTGAAACCGCTGGTGCACAAAATGACAGTGGATCGGTTTTATGTCGATTATTCTATTCCGAATCTCGTATCGATCGCTTCCGAGCTTTTCTCCGGAGCGATAATCAATAGATATTTGATTCAAATCAGAGATGATATTGTCACTGAAGATACCTGGTTAGATTGGCACGTTATCATATTAATAAATGATTTTTTTTTTAAATAAAATAAAACTTGCAGTGTAAATGTATGTAATATGATCCGCCAAATTCAACTTCCGATGTGTCCATATCGACCATGAAGACTCATATCTGCCACGTATGAACTAACGTTTAGAAATCATTTATGGCTAATCGGAAACGACTCTCCTCAAACCTCTTGGCTCTCTCACCGGTCAGAGAAACCAGAGAACGAACGAATTGAGGAGAGCCGAGTTCCAATTTGGCATCAATATACTGTTCTCAACACATGCAGTGAATGTTCTAATAAGGGTGGCGGAGATTCAAAAAATGTATTCAAAAAAAAAATCTCATTCATCCGTTTATTATTCTGTTTAGTGTTCATTTCGCCTTGTAATTGATTTTTTCGCCTTCATTAATAACATATTGCAGCTGTAACTATAATAGTCACTAATGCATGAGGTTTACATATACAATTCATTATGTATTCATTATGATTCTGTCATCCTGGATCGCCTAACAAAATAGAGAAGCCCACGACAAAATAGTGGAGCGGTCATTAAATCGTGAATCCCAATTCTACACATTGAGCGAATACGTTTTAATTTCATAAATTTGACATACTGAACTAACACATTTTTCAAATATCGATCTTGGCGCGAATCCTTCGTTGTGCCACCCGCATTTTATTTTGTCTAGCACCGCATAGATTCGGTATTCTTTGGGCATATTTTACTAATAATATATCGTTCTGAGGTGGAGGTGGCGAATTTTATCAGGTTACTCCCAGGCTAACCACTCACATTGCAGAATGTACTCGCTCGTGATTTTTCCGGAACTAGTGGAGATGATTGGAGATTTCATAGATTGCAAAGACCTTTTGACAATGCGAAGGGTAAGCATACACATTTTTCTGAATATCCATACGAAATTACTTCAGGTTTGCAAGTCGCTCAAGAGAATAGTCGATGAGTCTATGTTGAGGTGCAGAACTCCAATGGTATTGGGATCTCTTTCTTTCACAAAGGTATTTCGGAGTATCTCTCATCAATAAATGATTTTCACCAGAAATGAGATAATTTCAGACTCCTTCTGATGAAATTCGTATAGTTTTCGGCCAGCCTCAACTTTATACGAAAATAGTTCTGCTAATTGGTTTGGGTCGGGTTTATGAGCAAACTAATGGGATACTAGGCATAATTGAAGGTAAAGTAAAATCTTTTATCTCTCAACTTACAAGAAACAATAGCCTAAGTATTCAAAACGTGCCATTACATCTGATCAGTCATTATCCTTTTCGTTCATTCATTCATTAATTTATTCCGTTCATTTCGGAAAGTACAAGAAAATGTCGTGAGGAGTGCAGGAAACGGAGGTCCGTCGACGGTGTCGAATCGGGTTTCAGATGACTCCATTTGGTTTGATCTCTATACCAAGGACAAGTTATCCAGATTCCTGGATGGTTTGAAACCGATAGTTCACAAAATGGTAATCGATCGGCTTAATGTGGACTCGCACGGCGTTTTACATGGGGTGAGCGAGAGGAGAGAGAGCGGCCAGGGTAATGGCGAGAGAGCATGCAAATTCAAGAGTGTGCGCAATGAAAGCTCACTTGGCGTTTCCGGGACCTTGCCCTTCTGCCAAGTAGGAATGCTGTATAACCGATCCAAACGGGAAATCATGATTATTCAACTGTAGCCAATTTCAGTGAATCTTCTCACAAGGTTATATCGCCTTTAAAAAAGCTTTTGATAGTATCGACCATAGACTTTTATTGTTTAAACTATCTCAGTTAGGAATTTCAAACCATCTCATTTCTTGGTTTCACTCATACCTTTCTAATCGCACCCAGTCTGTCTTTATTGAGTCCTCTTTTTCCCCTCCAACACTTGTTCGATCAGGTATTCCCCAGGGATCGTGTTTAGGTCCGCTGCTTTTCATTCTCTTTATTAACGATATCGCCTCTGATTTCCCCCAGACTATCCACTACTCTATTTACGCTGACGACTTAAAGTTATTCGCTGAAGCACCTAGGTTTTCTAATGATTTACAGTCTGCCCTCGATGTTGTCTCTAATTATGCTTCCCAATGGAATCTAGGAATCTCTGAGACCAAGTGTCACATTGTTCACTACGGCACACATAACCCTCGCAGATTATTTCATATCAATAATGTCATTTTAAAGGAACCCACTGTCAAAGTTAAGAATGTAGAGAAAGTTATTGTTAAGGATCTAGGAGTTCACTTCTCTCCCTCTCTTTCTTTCTCCTATCACATTTCTAAAGTAGTTTCGAAATCACGTTCTATAATGAATTTGATGTTTAAGACCTTCCAAAGCGCGTCCCCATCCTTGTACTGTAAAGCATTCACCACCTTCATTCTTCCCAACCTCGAGTACTGTGCTATTATCTGGAATCCTATTCATTCTGTCGAATTAACTAAAGACCTAGAGAAAGTTCAACGAGATTTCACGCGTAGATTATACCACCGTTGTGCCATCCCTCATGTTTCTTACACCGAGCGTATGCTTAATCTGAACCTTTCATCGCTTGAACAACGTAGAATTATTTCCGATATTGTATTTCTCCATTCAATTATGCATAAGCGATATTTACTCGATGTCTCATCTCTCCTTATTCATGCTCCACTAGTTCGTTCTATTCGCAATGCGCATCACTTCAGAATATCTTTACCTTTCTTCCCTCATAATTCCCATTCCACTGTCACTTCTCGATCCATTTCAATATGGAATTCCCTGTTACCCGAAACTGTAGCTCTCTCCCATGACTCATTTCGTATTTTTATCACTTCTCAACCTCCTTCATTTTTCCCCATGTCAGTTATCCATAATTGGTTTACCTCTTGATCTCTAATCGGTTGCCCCCTTCCCATCCCCTCCCCCCTTCCCCCATACCCTTGCTGCGACCCCACCCGATTCGACACGATCGACGGACCTCCGTTCTACGCAACACATCACAGATATTCTATGTAAACATTCCCCTCTGACGGAATAAATAATGAATGAATGAATGAAAGGTTGGCTGACAGCCAAAAATGGATTTTCATCACAGCTAATCATCGATTTTTCATTCAAGACTTCTTAGTGCACCTCCAATTAATCGATGGCATTTTTACGCGGGAATGTTGCATCCTTGACCTCTCTGATACGCTGGATATCGTGCTTGATCAAGCGAGAGATATTCAAAGAGTTGGTTAATGTTTATGAAAAAACTTATTTATTTAAATAATTATTATTTTATTGAGCTGAAAGTTTTCAGCACTGTACAATTGATGAGTGGTGGATACTGTAAAAAGTTCTACTTTTCTGCGGCTTCAGCTTATTTGACTAGTGAACCAACTATAAAGGAGATAATCGATAAAGTTGTGCTGGAAGTTAGAACAAATGATGAAGACGTGCTGGTTAGTTGGAATCGCGCGGGCAATGTACATGAGAAGAGAAAAATATTCGAGATTAAACATGTGGATTTTGAATAATCTCTGAAATCGTTTAATTTGTTATCGCTTTTCTGCTACTCTTTCCGACTTGTATTCTAAACAATTGCGATGTTACATAAAACTTTGCTCTATCAAATGTATCTGATCACTAATAAAGTTTACAAATTATATTTTTCAAATCCTGCTCGCTCATTTATAATTAACATACTTCCCGTCTGCACGAAACACCTGCCCAACCTTTTGTCGATAAACAGGCTATTATATACTAAACTGCACTGAATTCTTGATTATGAAAGCATGGGAATTTTAAATAAAATATTTATTTCCCGGTGAATTCAGCTTCCCATACCATTCCAATCGGCGGAGAGGCTCCATCCTTATCATCTGAAAGGTTCCATATAATATAATTTAGTATTTTTTTTCATTTCGCATGTTCACTCATCAAATCATGTGTTGAAAGGAGTCATCTTATCCGGATGAACACAAAGCGCAATAAGTAAATATTAAGCGGGCTTATTTTCACTTTTCAGATCAAAAGACGTTTCTCTTGCACAAGATTAGATAGGAGGCCGTTTGCGTAAGACTCGAACAACGACCAACAGTTCTCCGTACAGGGTAAAAGTAGTGTTTTGAGGAGAGCATGTTTTCTTGCATAGTCCGAGCATATATCTCTTGCATATATCTCTTGTTATGCAAATGCATTTTTAATTAGTTCTATGGGTTCAAAGATCAATCAATTTTTCACCTTTTTGACCTTACCGAGAAAACCACTGATGGGATTTGAAAACTCTAAACAGAGGCGGGGGTATATTTTACATAATAAAATGCATAGCGTTTTTGAATTATTAAAGTTCCGAAATTCCACCGAATTGGGTACTGTATCTTTGCTGAAAACTATTTGCAGGAGCCGCCATTTTTACGGCGTGTGAGCAAGATGCTTATTGAGCCAACTGCACTGCTAACTCGCACAACTAGGACCGCAAAGTAAGTTATGATTTAAATACTGAAGAGAAAACCGGCTAATATCGACCTCCCTTGATCCCATTCTCCCCTTTCGCACCGCACGGGCGCGGTGAGAGGGGATGGTATGAATCTCTCCTCTCCTCTGAGGGTCGAATTTTCCCGTTTTCTCTTCAGTATTTAAATCATAACTTGCTTTGCAGGCCTAGTTGTGCGAGTTAGCAGTGCAGTTGGCTCAATAAGCATCTTGCTCACACGCCGTAAAAATGGCGGCTCCTGCAATTCCTTTTCAGCAAAGATACAATACCCAATTCGGTGGAATTTCGGAATTTTAATAATTCAAAAACGCTATGCATTTTATTATGTAAAATAAACCCCAGTCTCTGTACGGAGTTTTCAAATCCCATCAGTGGTTTTCTCAGTAAGGTCAAAAAGGTGAAAAATTGCTTGTTCTTTGAACCCATAGAACTAATTAAAAATGCATTTGCATAACAAGAGATGTGGCCCATGTTAATGAGCACCTCGGACTATCCTAGAAAACATGTTCTCCTCAAAACACTACTTTTACCCTGTACGGGGTTTGTTCGACTCTATCGCAAACGGCCTCATAGAGTTCCGTGACAAAAAGAGGAAAGTGAAGTGAAAGACGTTTGTGATGACATAACGAAAACAACTCTCCTTATTTCGCGTGATCTCTCGCTGGTCAGAGCAATGAGAGAGTGTGCGAATTGAGGAGAGTCAAGTTTCGATGTGGCATCACTAATCCCCGTGGCGACGATAAGAAAGTGATGAAAAATGCCATCAACATCTTATCTTCTGATGGACACGATTGGGCACTTTTTTGACGTCAGAGAGTCGCTTTATAGTACCAAGACAGAGTTTGCGCTCTGCCATGGCCTATCTAATGTTCTAAATGCTTGCTGTTTGAATGCACCGCAATCCCTTAGTCATCGAACAGTTTAGGTGGCAGGAGTTAATTTTCGATGGTTTCCGTACACAGTTTCATCGCCTTTGCGATGCAATCTACAGGTTTGTTTTAATCAGTATGTGAAATTCATGATCAGAATTTCAGCGGCGTTAGTGGAATTTGATTCGTCCAAACTGTATGATGAAACGGATTTTGCGGTTTCATCGGTGAGTTTCAAATCTCTTTGACTTTCAAACTCCAAGCTCATTTCAGATGATTATCCCTACAGTGGGTGGCCGCATTTACGTTTCTGTACCCAATTCATCTGCGGATATCGCAAGGAAAATCATGGTACATGACTATGCCCACGATGATATGAGGTATCGACAGCCTTCCTTTAAATTCATTTTTAAATGTATTATAATTATTTGTATTTTGCAGTTTGTATGACATTTCGACGATGACGAAAGGCAAAAAAAAGGGGTACTTGGAAGTGGATGTTTGTAGGCAATTGAACTCATTATTCTATGCTGTTTATCTTCAGGAAGCTATCCGACAAGTCATATTTACGAATATGAATTCTGGAAACGCTACAGCCTCCATTGCGGTTTGGGTATTTTCCGGACTAATGTAAGTGTTTTTTGTCGGACTATTGTAAGATAGAATTTGTCTACCCTACTCTAGTATTTCATTCCTATTAATTTTATTTAGTATGCTAGACCACTAGTCAGTGATGATTGTTTCTCACATGGCAGAATCACCAAGGGCGTCGATGATTGATGAAGTTGATCAGAATATTATTCCCAGAACTCAACAGTGTCGACAGTCAGAACACCATTCTCAAGCAAACAAATGTTATTTTTAAACTAATTCCAACGAATATTAAATATTATATGCAGAATCTCGAGATTTCCTGGACTCGCAATGAGAAAGACAATGAACAGTCATTCCTTGTTCGTTTGATTCCCTCGAATGAGAAAGTCGACAAAGTGAAGAGATAAATCCTTTTTTTTTTTAGAATTTATTGATTTTGTGAAGTAGACAGACATTGTTCACGAAGTCGGCAATGCGGGGCCGATAGAGAAACAGAGGCGGAAAATATAATTGTTTATCGAAATCGATCAACGAACAGGGCATCTCATTTGCGAGTGCTCTAGACCTCGAGGGGTCTATCGATCGAATCTCCCGCCACGCCGGATACGGTATCGTTGATGAGGTCATCGATCATTCCCTCCGTTTCGTTGTGCGAGTATACTGTAATTCATGAGTTTGACACACCGTACGTTTTGCACACACTCCCTCGTCTCTCTGACAGGCGAAAGAGTGTGCGGAAGGGAGAGAAAAAGACACGTATTACGAAGTAAAAATACTCACCTCCCTCCGCTCCTCCATTGAGCAGATTGATGAAACGAACCGTGAGGACGGCCCAGGTCAGTACTGCATCAATTACTGTATTCTACCATACTCTACGATCGATAAACTGGGAATACCTACAGTATCCAAGGATCGAGTAACTAGGATCGAGGGCGATAGTCTATGGCCACAGTAGCCAAACGTGATCGATAATTGAGTTACCGTACCTATGAAGATGATCCCGAGAGGAAGCAGGGGCTTGTTCGGTTCGAAGTGGACTGCGAGACCGGCTGCGATACCCAGCTGAAGTACGGTAATCGTTTGAAAGAATAAATCAATTATCAATGGATACTGTAGTCTCATTATTCTAGGGCGCTATCAGTCATTAATTGAAAAATACTGTATTCTCGACGGTGAACACAGTAAATAAGGTCATCTTACTGTAGCCTTTTTGATCATCAGAAACAATAAATATCACCAACATTATGTGACGTGCCTAATCGATCAATAATCACAGAAAACAACGTCAGTCTCACCATGTCGATCGATGCGTGGTAGATTTGCGAGGAACGAAAGGAACGGAAAGAAAAAAGAAGACTGACTAAAGCGAAGCGTCCCCTTCCCCTTCCTAGCGACCTGCGGTCATGGCTACGTCAAGGGATTTCCTTTCCTTTAGTGCTCTCTCCATTTGGCACACTCCCTCACCGGTTAGACAAACGAGCGAGTGTGCGTAATGGATATCGCCACTATTTATTCTGGCAACAAGGGTTTGAATAGAATTTAATGTCACCGAAAATGCTAGGGAAATTTGCGCAGAATTCCTTGGAACCATGCCAAAATTGGAAAAATCCATTCCGCGATTAGAGCAGGGAAAAAAAACGACAATCATGATCCTGTGGTTAGCGCAGTAGGTGGTTGCCATGGAGGAGGAGAGAAGGCGAGATGAGAGGGAAAGCGTGGAGAGAGTGTTACATATCTCTCCATAACATCCCTACTATGGTTAGCTATTCGACCCCAGGTAGCGACGGTCGCTACCTCCTCCCCCTTGCCTTTTGCAAAATTAGGCGAGGGGGGAGAGGTTGAGACCGTCGCTACCTGGGGTAGCATAGCCAACCCTAATCCCCACCTCTCCCTCATTCCTTATACGTTGTGTTTCTCATCGACCCTATTTATTCGTTTTTTTTCACGCGAAAATTGGTCATTTCCCGAGTATTTTCTTCTTCTCTGATGACGCTAAACGATGATTTCAGATTCTCCTGTCTATTCAAGGAGACCTAGCTCAGCCTACACACGAGCGAAAGACAAGAACGGAAGAAGAACAATAGAACGAAGATAGACTCCACAAACAGGTATCATTCGAAATCTTTCTCGTTCTTCGAAATAGGTTCTAGATCTAATGTTCGCCTCAGGTACGGGCCATCCCGTCATTTTCAATGATTTTGTATCAAACAAATTAGAGAAAAAAAAACGATATTTATCTCTCCTCAATTCTCGTTTCTCCGACTGGGGAGAGTGCGCGATAATTGAGGAGAGTCAAAGTCGATTGATCATCACGCGTGCTAATCTCATTATTTTGCAGAGACGAGGACGACCTCAAGTTTGAGATATCTGAAACATGGGCAGATGTTCAACCGGAAGAGAAGCGAACATACCCAACGATTCCTGGACGGGAGAGGAAGTGGAAGAAGGTTTGTTGATATTTTCCATTGATTGAATTTGAACGGTATCATTGATTCTTACAAAACCATGACTGCCTTCAGCAGGAAAACTTATCTTTATGTTTTCAGACCTCAGAGGACGTAAAGATGAGCGCACATGCCACTCAAGGATAAAGAGATGAGGCTCGAGTAAGAAGATGATGATAATGAGGAGAAGAACCGATGCAAATGATAAAGAATATTTGTAATGAACGACCGATACAGCTGTTGAAAGAACAAAAAAGATCCAGTATTAATCATATTTGTGTGTCGAGAGGTGTTACTCGCATTGTCAACTCTCGTATTGCTGACTAGGTTTGAGAGATGAATATCGTTTTCCGACTGAAAGACCAATCATTCGTTGTCATTAGAAGTACGTCTCACTCGCATTATTATGACGAGGCACCTGTTTGGAGCTCGGGGCTGTTAGTGGGTTATTAGTTTCGCGAGTAGTTCAGGGCGAGCCACAATCGAGCAGTTCCCATGGAGCCTTGCTGTTGCGAGAGATTGATATGGGAAGAAGATAAGGAGAAAGCACAGCTGATTACTATTCCTCTCCCCGCTCTGGTTCATCATTTTTGAATTTTAGTCTTGGTCTGAATATCATTTTTACACGATTTATGAACACGACTGCTGAGAAATATGGGAATCTATTTTATATTCGAAAAAGGAGATACAAAACAGTGGACGAGAACATAGAAAGCATACTAGTAGAGAGAGAGTGCATAACAACCATGTATTAGATTTGTTTAACCTGAGTTCCTCACATTAAAGATATTTGCTAAATTATCCAAAGTCAACGTGCTTGATCTCAATAATTTTCGTCCTGGAATACTTGGTTTGGACATAACGACTATTCAGCATGACTTTGCCGACTATTTCACTTATGCATCCCTCTCTTTCGAAACCATCAAAACGCTCGGCGAAGTAGAACTTTTTGTTGTATCCACGGTTTTGCACCATTTGAACAAAGTGCTGAAATGCCTTGTTTAACTTCTATTCAATGATGCATTGAAAAATGTTCGGATCGAGTTATAATTGCATTTCAGCCATTCTACAAGAGTGGATTAAAGATGCATGGGCGTATTTGTATCAACAACAGCGATGCGTCGAAAGTGAAAACTAACTCTCTGAATACTCCGCGCTTCCTCAATATTTCTGGTATAAAATGTACCAGATAGGTCGAGTATACAACACTTTCGGGAAAAAACTTCCTCAATAATTGGGATCAATGCACCAACGTTCCTCATACATCTTTTTGTGTATACATATATACGTTTTTGTGTGTCTGCCACTCTTCTCAGAAGTTCACCTGAAATTTCTAAGCAATTTTTATTCTTTTCTTATGATATTCTTACGTGATATAGGGCCAGATTCATGGTCAATCTTGACACACCGAAAGTTGAATTGGCGGATCAAGTTGATGACCGTCACACTGAAATTTTAAAACTATTTTACTAGTTCTGATCAATTTAGTATTAAGGAAGTTGCAAACGTACCAAGTGTCTTCAGTGATATCATCTGTTACTTTAACCGAGTAGTTATTAATATTAGCTGATGCGAGAAACTCGGAAGCGATTGAAATAAGTTCCGAATTGGAGGGGTCTACATCAAATCTATCCACTACCATTCTTCGCACCAACGGTTTTAACCCATTGAGAAATTTTATCAACTTCTCCAAAGTATAAAGTTCGAACCAAATAGATTCATCTGAAATGGGTGTTTAGATACAGGACGATTGTTCGGATGTTAGATAGATCACTCTCTAATGACTCCTTCACTTTGCAAATCGAAGGCTACTGCACTCTAGGCAAGCCGCAAGTTCATTTAGTGCCGGAACATACCGTCAATTACACCAACTATTCCGCTTTTGTCCTCATAGATCATGTTCAGAGCAACCAGCAAAACGGTTTTTGCATAAAGTTGAGGTTGATCGAATTCGATGCGAAATTCATCTGTGGGAGTCTGAAATGATACCTCTTCTGGTAGAATGATACCTCTTCTCTTCTGGAAAGTTGTTTGGGGATATTAGTCTTTGCAAACCATTCAAACCCAGACCTTGGTAAAAGAAAGAGATCCCATTGTGATCGGAATTTTGCGCCTAAGAATAGACTCATCGACTATTGTCTTGAGCGACTTGCAAACCTGAAGTATAATTTTGTAAGGGCATTTAGAAATATTTTAAGATTTACCAGTCGCATTATAAGAAGACCCTTGCACTCCATGAAATCTCCAATCATCTCCACTAGTTCCGGGAATATCATGAGGGAGTACATCTAATGAAAGGAGAAAACTTTAAGAGAAAAAAGTTCATATTGACTTATTTATAAGTTTGGGGGATGAGAGCGGGCGCTAGAACCAGTTCGGATTGGGATAAATGGCCTCTTTCTACCGCCCATCATAATATAGAGGGAGGATCACAACTATTATTTATAGAGGAATGATAAATACATAATAATATCAAATAAGGCTGAAAGAAACCTCAGAATAACAATAGTCGAACTCTAGATCTGAACGAAAGTTGAGGCGGGTGGCACAATGAGATTTTCGCGCCAAACGCTCGCTGTATAAACGTTATTTTTGCACGCGCGCATTCTTTTAAAAATAGTCTGTGTGTCAAATTGAAAACCTATTCTCTGTTCTATCATAGGGGCAGTTGCAAAGTAGTGCAAAATGGTCGTAGGGAGCTCGAACTTCGAGTAAAAAACTTTTTAAAAATTTGATCTTTGATCGAAAAAAAAACTTTTTTTTTAAAATTAGTGGTACTAATGGCAATCGCTTCTGAGAGCAGCACTTATAGTGACAGCGATGATGGAGAGAAACCAATGTCGGGTTCAGTAAGGCTGTTTATCTGTTTCGACGAACACATTTGAATTAACATTCGAATTAACACGAACACATTCAAATGTGCGAGATGGGAGAAAGTGAATACTGAATGAATTTGAAAGCATGAGAAAGAATGATAATGATAGATCCGCTGGTCTGAAACATAACCAGATAACCAGGTTTATTATATTATTTCTTCACGGATAAGCAGGCAACTGTAATGGAGAAGGGGGTCAGGCCAAAGTGGATGTCGTTGTGAGCAATTATCTTCATTTCTTTTGTGAGCAATTATCTTCATTTCTTAAGCTAGTGCAACCCGAGAGTGTCTGCTCCTTCATCGAAAACTTCTCTCATATCCTCCTACCCCTTTGAGAAAACTATTAAGTATTTTTTACAAACCGATATCGCAGCCCTATCAAAGGCACAATGTTTCCTTCTCTCCCTAAGCTCTATCTAAAACAAGAATGCTCCTGCCCTCAATTCATTCCTTCTCATCGAAAACTCAATCCAAAATACACCTGTTCTTTCATGCAAATCGCTTATTACTAGCACACCTAAAAAAATAATTGCTAAGTTTTTGGGCACGTTCCCATCATAAAACCCCGCCCACTTTCCTCAACCATCGCACAGCGTGTCAAGGCACTTGAAAAACCTCATTTGCGTGGCGATGTTATTCTCGCTTCTAACGAGCTTAGTGAGCTGTGTGCGTGAGAAGTGAAACGTATCGAATAATGTGCTCTCTTTAACGCACACTACCTCGTCGAGCAGAGAAAATAGAGAGTGTGCAGATTGGAGAGAGTGATATTTAATCCGGCATCACTACTACCTGCTATCTTATTTCTATTTTCGGTAACCGATTTCGAGAAAAAATCGAACCGGACTCGCTCTTTTTTCGCTTATTATCGTTGTGAAGCACAAGACTGTCTGCCATCTTATGTTATCTCAAAACAGTTCTTCCATATTCTCCTAAAATCCAGCCATGGAATATTAAAGTCCGCCCATTCTACTAAAGTTAGCCACCACCTGAAACACAAAGGCGCCCGCTATTTTATGGCAATTAAATTATCGTGTTCTCTTGTTTCTCTGACCGACTAGAGATCGAAATGAGGAGAGTCATTTCCATTTTGACATCACTGGTGATCCCTCCTACAGCGCTTTTTTAAAATCTCCTCGATAATACATTTTTTTACTAGCAGTGACCGCCAGAAATCAAACACTTTCCCTTCCTTCTCCCCTCATCCACAACTTGAAACATAACTATCGCTAATGCGCATCAACTTATCGAACAGTTTTGCCACAACAATGGACTGGACCCCTTTTTTTCTTTACTTATCAATGGTGCGAAGCCCAACAATACCTGGCCAATACTAGGTCCCGGAAATCTACGGGAGCATTGATGGCAGATATTGTTGTAGAGCATGATCCCCAGCACAGCTCAAGGATCCCCACTCATGTAGAACTCGCAGCCCAAATGCGCCTGACCCCGAAAATGTTCATTAATTTACAGCAAACACGATCTGCACCCTGTTCATTAACAGTGATCACTCGTTATCTTGTGTCCAATTATGTCTACTCTCCCTTCAACCATTCGCAACGCCCCACTCACACGAATTTGGATGATATTTGTACAAACATGTGTAACCATAATCAAACCCCGCTCTGCTTTTCTGCAATTACATGCAACGTAAAACCCAGCTATCCCTGCCCCATTCTCGTCCCCACTATTTCATTTAATTTGTTTGCATTTTTAACCTATCCAGAACAACATCCGAGCGGAGTCTTTATTAGACACTTATTAACATCGTGGATCCAAATCATTCCTGCCCCCCCCCCGTCATCACGGAAATCAGGTGCACCAACGATGTATATTTTTTCGAGAGAATGTTCCACGCTCAGATGAAGCAAAACTCATTACCTTTCAATTAATCTGAAGCCAAAAAGCGTCTGTTTTGTTTTCCAACCAAGTCCCATATTACTCGCTCACCTCCAAACAATTTATAATTGATTTTTCGTCCAACCAATGCTCCTCTGATCAGTCCTCGCTCGTTTTCTCTTCACTTATGCGATACATGAATCCCAAATGTGCCTGCCGCATCCTCCCCCCCCCCACCCCATCAATCGCATCTCTATTTTCGCTACGATGGCCAGACAAAATCGAGTTGTCCTCGCTTCTTCATCACTTAACAGCGTTGTGAAGCACAACCCTACCTACTCTCTAATCTTATCTCAGAACAATTCTCCTATTTTTTTCGCCATCAGCCAACCACTATACACGGCGTTTTGCTGGAAACGCGCCAAAGCGATTTCCAGTCGAGACCTCTCTCGCGCTCTCTCATTTTTACGTACTATCTCGCTATTCTCCAGACTGCTATCTTTTCTCTATCTCAACCTATGTAGAACGCTGTGCTATATATATTTATGAACCGCAACCCGGCTCTCCTCCATTGTCATGCTCGCTCTTTCGTTTCTCTGACTGGCAAGATTTCACGCGAAATAAGGTCGAATAGTGTTGCTCTCTCCATTCTGCACACTCTATCGTTGGTCAAAGTGACGAAGGAGTGTGTAGAATGGAGATAGCCCTATTCAATCCGTTATCACTAGTAGGCGATATCGATGTCAATACCACATCGCACCTTATTATATTTATTTTCGAGACAAAACCCAGAAGAACATCGATCAAAGCCCGTTCCTTCTCAACTTATAATCTTCATGAAAACCAGCTCCGATTGCTACATTACCTCTGAGTTATTATTCTTTTAGAAACCCAATGATCCAACCAGTGAGTTCGAAATTCGGGTAGCAGTTTCTCTATTTCGGACACTCTCTCGACAGGTGTGCCGAAAGACGGGGGCCCATATTTCGAAATTTACAGCAAATTCCGTTCGCATCCTATTCTGAAACAGTGTTACAATCTTAAGCCAAATAATGCCTTCTCCCTCCCTACAACCATTCGAATCGACCCTCTCTCGCACGAAATGTTTTAGCAATATTTTAACGAGCATATGGATGACCAGAATAAAACAGCGCTCTGTTCTCATCCAATTAAATGTAACCTGAAACGCAACTACCGCTGCTGCATCCTCGTCATTACTTTCAGATGGAGCACTAACAATATATTTTCGAGAGAATAAATACATTTTTTTTTGGATTTGCACACCCCAAGCACCAAACACCTCTCTTTTCTGCCTCCTGTATCCCAGAAGCGCCTGCTTCCTCCTACAACTCCTCACTCCTTACTCTCTTTTTAAAAGTATTTTTTAGACCAACGGGAGGGGGTTCAATATCCAAAACGTCCCCATTTTTCTAAACTTATCCACATCCTGAAACACAACTATCGCTGTTCCATCCTAGTCCATCTAACAATACGTGTGTTATTGTCGAACACCTATATCGGAATAATCAATTCGATTTCGGTTCTTCTTCTCTTATTTTCAAGCTGGAGCTCAAATTTGCCTGTGGCAGATTTCAAATCCCCACTCTCCTCAATCTCTCTCTCCATTCTGCGCACTCGTCGCTCAAGAGTGTGCACAAATTGTGAGTACAATATTCGATCGGACAGCGAATCAAAGCAGGTAATACTCGCAGCGTTTCGAGAGAGGACAAGAGTTAGAGAAGCAGAGAAAAACTAGAGATAAGGCAAAAGTGAGAGAGTGACGCGAGCCGCGAGGCGTTGCTACTTTGGCTCCGCTCGCTCTTTTGATGTGCAATCTTTCTTTTCCGTTCCAGACCCTATGTCCAATCTCGCCATATTGCTGTAACGTTGTGATACTCTTGCAACACCCACCCTTTCCAAAAATTTATCACCACTCAATCAGCTCAGAAAGCATTGATAATTTATTGTTTTCTAGAGACAATTTTGCGAGCATCAAATTCCTCCCGTTTCCTCTTCACTCATCCGCTACCTGAATCACAGTTGCGCCTGCCTCATCTTCCTCCACGCTATTTCTCCCACTCACTCATTAATTTTTGCGGATCAAACACGGACCAGAATCAAACATAGTCCTTATGCTTTATTCTTATCAACCACCTGTAACCCATAGGCGCTTGGTCGTAGCACCTAAAATATGTTCTATGTTATCAGGTTGGTCCATAAATTTTTGCCTATTTTAACTTCTGGATAATCGGAAGTCCCTAGTATGTCCTAATTGCTCTATGAACTTGGGTCCTTTTATAATATATAGGTGCTTGCATACACTCTATAGCGCACATTATCTCAGAAATCCCCGATCAGAAAGACGGTTATAGTGATTGGCCAAACTCGATGCAATCGACAATCAGGCGGACTTTTTGTTGGGGCACCGTTCCATGGAGAAGTGGAATATCGCCAAAAGAAGACTACATTCACAAAATACAATGAATTTACTTCGTTATTAAAGCAGTGCGAATAGGAAGTCATTGAACTCCTTTTATACGTCCCATTCGGCAATAAGTGGAACTGAGTCTGGCCGAAATTAATTTCTTTCCCCTTGAAAAAAATTCGAGAGGGGACCAGACACAACTGTGCTTCAGGTCGGGTATAATTGAAGAAGGAACGGGCTCGCCTCGATTTTGGTGTGACAATGGAAACAAATTAAATAAATAGAGGTGAGAAAAGAGCCGGCGCAGTTGGGTTCCACTTGGTGAAGGGGGGGGGGGGGGGGGGGGGGGGGGAAGGACTGGACTTATATTGATCGAACATCAGATGTTTTTTTTCAAATGTATGAGCGAGAGGCGAGAGAAGAAGGATTGTAGGAAGGGAGCATTGGGATTCAGGTTGTAGATTAGTGAAGAGGATACGAGTTGAATTTTATTGGACGGTTATTGCTATATCTGAAATACAACTATAAAATCGAAGTTAAATATTAAATGAAGATGTAGCAGCGATAGTTGGGTTTCATGGTGTGAATAATTTGAGAAGAGCAGGCGGGGTTAATTTGTCGTTCATCCCTGCTGGTCGAAATACATCATACTCCTATATAAAGCGCGAGTCTCTGTTTGTCCAGACTCCGCCCACTTTTGGCCCCGCCCCTTCCTATGGTCCAGAGTCCCCAAACCTAGGGTCTAGATCAAAGACCAAACTACAAAGATCAAAGATCAAACTACAAAGATCAAAGACCAAACTACAAAGATCAAAGACCAAACTACAAAGATCAAAGACCAAACTACAAACTATAATGACCAAACTACAAACTAGAAAGGCCAAACTACAATCTATAAAGACCAAACTACAACCTCCACACTACATACACTTCACGCTACAGACTACAAACAACACGATTTCGTCACAGAAACTTCCAGAACCTCCCAACGAGACGGGGAGGGGGGGGAGAGAGAGATTTCCTCATCGAACCTTCCAGAATCTTCCAGAAAGAGGGGGGAGGGAGGGGAAGAGAGATTTCGTCATCGAACCTTCCAGAAAGAGAGAGGGGGAGGGAGGGGGGAGAGAGATTTCGTCATCGAACCTTCCAGAATCTTCTAGAAAGAGGGGGGAGGGAGGGGAAGAGAGTTTTCGTCATCGAACCTTCCAGAACCTTCCAGATAGAGGGGGGAGGGAGGGGAAGAGAGATTTTGTCATCGAACCTTCCAGAAAGAGTGAGGGGGGGAGGGAAGAGAGATTTCATCATAGAAACTTCCAGAGCCTTCCAGAAAGAGGGGGAGGGAGGGGGAAGAGAGTTTTCGTCATCGAACCTTCCAGAACCTTCCAGAAAGAGGGGGAGGGAGGGGGAGAGAGATTTCGTCATCGAACATTCCAGAACCTTCCAGAAACAGAGGGGAGGGAGGAAAAGAGATTTCGTCATCGAACCTTCCAGAACCTTCCAGAAAGAGGAGGGAGGGAGGGGAAGAGAGATTTCGTCATCGAACCTTCCAGAACCTTCCAGAAAGAGGGGGAGGAGGGAAGAGAGATTTCGTCATCGAACCCTCCAGAACCTTCCAGAAAGAGAGGGGAGGGAGGGAAGAGAGATTTCGTCATAGAAACTTCCAGAACCGTCCAGAAAGAGGGGGGGAGGGGGGAGAGATTTCCTCATCGAACCTTCCCAAAAGAGGGGAAGGGAGGGGGGAGAGATTTCGTCATCGAAACCCGTCTGCCAGTGGTTGCATTTCCGCTACGTAACAAGCAGCTCTCAATATCTCTCCATTCATCTCAACTACGAAGCCCAACAGGTGATGGCACGTTTTGGAACCTCCATTTTGGAACCCTGAGAAATGACCATTTTGGAACCCTCTCAAAACAATGGGAAGGGACTTTAGAACTGTAATTTGAAAACAGGTGACATTGCTACACACATATATGACGAATAGAAACATACACGTATTCAAATTAGAGTTCTAAAGTCCCTTCCCATTGTTTTTTGGTAGGGTTCCAAAATGGTCATTTCTCAGGGTTCCAAAATGGAGGTTCCAAAACGTGCCATCACCTGTTGGGCTTCGTAGTTGAGATGAATGGAGAGATATTGAGAGCTGCTTGTTACGTAGCGGAAATGCATTTATTCCATAGAAAAATATATAGTTATTTATCTCGTGACTTGAGATTGAGAGGAGTGGAAGAGCAGGCATCTGTGTGTTTCATGAGCTCTATTAACGGAGACGAAAACGAC